>JANZLQ010000079.1:4392728-4444132 GCA_026212715.1 Elanus axillaris | reverse complement strand
CCCCCCCCCCCCCCCCACACAGGCCAACAAACTAATACAGAGTGATGGAAAAAAACAGAACAGTGGTTAGCCTATCATTTTATCTTGCTGTCATTCTTGATTTATGAAATCCAAGAAAAAAAGTACGTAAAGAAAAAAAAAGCCTGTTGCTTGAATATTTGCTGGTATTTCAGGTCACAGTATGAAAGCTGCCTTATTTTAAGAATTTTCAGAGGATTACTGCTCCCATATCTCTGTTTTAAATTTGACATTCATGAAAAGGAGAGACTAATAAAACTAAACAGATCCACACTTGTACAAAATTGTGTAACCTATCATATATCCGTGCAGCAAACCTCAAAACACAAGGGCACAATTCTGCAGGCTTTTGCTCAAGGAAGCCTCATTTCTGTAAAGACAACCCCAGCATACCAGTACATGTTCTTTCACAAACACAACTTATACAATACTTCACATCTGGAGTACTCTGGAGCAGAAGCTTAAAGGTGCCAAGTTATGTGGTGCTTGCTATTGTAGCAAATGTCTGCTAGGGATTTATAGGGGAAAATTTTGCTTTGGCAAGGATGATAAACATGTACTAATAATACTTTTCTGTCTCAAACATTCATGTTTCTATGGGTAGATAGGGACCAACAAACTTATCCGTTGGTGATCTAAACCAAAACATTAGCCCAGAGGTGAAACCTGCTGTGCCAATAGATGATTTTTCCTATCCTGAATCCACAGGTTGCAGAATAAAGGAATTAAAGCTATCATTCATTTTGGCTTGTTCCTAGTGTTGCGGTATGAAAGCAATGACTGATGAGCAGCTGCATCTTCATGGTGCAAACTCAACGAATTTGCCCCAACATAAAGACAAATCACTCCAGTTATTAAGAGGAAAGATAAGCAGTCACTAGGAGAGGAGCTGATTATTCTACCATATTATACTATCCTCTCAAATGTCTTGATTTTATTTGATTTTTCCCTATCAAGTGCCAGAAAGAGCTGGCTGTCAACAGCTCGCAGGTTCCTTTTACAAAGCTGTAGATTTTCCAGGACTGTGCACCAAACCAGAATTTGTGATGATTTACACCCACTCATGCTGTACATGCAGATGGAAATCTGAACAATGAAACAAAGCCCGTATATATCCCTCTTTTTGTGACCTACAGTGAGGGGCTTTATATGGAGCACCCAACAGTAGAAGTTACTTTATATGGAGTACTCTCTGAAGATTTCAAAGATAATACAGCTCCCCCCCCACAAAAAAAAAAAAAAAAAAAAAAAAAGGTTCATAGCAGTAGTAGCCACAGGGAAGTTTCTATCCATTTTCTGAAGACCAAGGTTCTTTCCCATGTGTTTCACTGACACTAGGTTTTATCTCTAAACAATTAAATTTGTATGAGGTTTGGGCAATGGAAAAACTACACCCTGTTCTTTTCTTGCCCAGATTACATATCAGTATAACCCTTATTACCTGTAGCTGGCTTACCACTGGTCCACAGTGATAGGAATAAATGAAGAAGCAAGTCTTCCTTTCCTTACATGCACCAGATTTGAACCCCTGGAGAGGGGAGAAGCAGAGCTGAATGCTTCACTTCAGAAAATTCTCAGCTCTGTTTTTCATCAATTTTCAGTCAATTCATAATATATTGATACTCAGAATGACCCACCTTGTTAGGCTTTTCCTTCATGATGATGAATGAATGTTGCTAAAGAATAAAGTTAAACCGTAAGTTCACACAGATAAGCCTTCAAAACTGGCTATGAATCTAGGTGGAAGAGAGCTTCTTAGCCAGACAAATGTAGTCATTCAGCACATAACTAGCATAAAAGACTCCAACTTGCCCTAGGCACTTACCTGGGGCATTTCTGAGTTTCCTGGAAAGAACTAACAGCTTCCTGAGTTTACTTTATTTCAGCCACTCCAGCACTAGTACTTGGCAATATCATGACTTTCTCCATTTAGAGTGGCACTTCACACCATCTCATCTCAGATAACACTTCTGTCTATATTATTGCAATAACCAGAAGGATCTGCCTCATATATACACCTTATGATATATAAAATATATAAAGTAGAACACAACTCACTACTTTTTTGTTTGTGGATATAAATAATTTGCAATAGTATTAACACCCCTTTTATATTACTAAGAAATAGTAAAGCATAAAAAGCAGGTTAAATATTTGGATCCCTGTTAATGATTTGACTCATGCTTAAATTTTCCTTTGGCTTGGGAAAGGTTGGGAGGGTCACGTCTTAATGCCATATTGTAATGCAGTGTTATATTACCAGAATGATTATGATGACTTGAGTAAATTGTATTAAAAACTACCATTACAACATGTAATTCTGACCAAAAGTGATGTGCAGATCTGTGTGATTTGGGCTGTAAAGCACCCACTGTCAGACTTCATGGTACTCATCGAAAAAGGTAACAATTTTTGTATTTCTCTTCTATTGTCAAACTGTAAAATCTTTTAAATTATAAAATCAGGAAAACCACAGTCATTAAGGCATGTATTATGGTAATCTAGTATTACATCTAGCACACTACATTATATACATCTAGTGTACACCCAGTATAAGGCTTGTCAGTTAGCGAAGGCTGTATCCACCCATGCACTGTCCATTTTGGATGACTGCCATATGACTGACAGATCTTAGGGTCAGCACTGTTTATGTTGACATGGAGAACATGAAGCCAAGTCAGAAAGTGCCCAGATCCTAAAAAGCTCTAATATCCATATGTTCGGACTTCTGACCATTATTGTACCAGATAGGCTATAAACTGATGCTCCTCATCCGCACTTAGTGGAGAGTTGAAACCTAATGTTTAGAGAGAAATGACCATCTCTAAGTACTCACAGTTTCCATATCTGAAATGTATTTCATGCTTCTGTAGGCTAGCTGGGTCACATACACATTCCGCTGTGCAGGAAAAAAAGGAATGGTATATCCACAGCATACTTTGAACTGTTAGGAAGCGCACCAGCATATTTGACAGTCCCAAAACTCTTACTTTATTCAAAAAGTGATGGCTCAGACATATAGCCTGTACACAAGTAAAATCTCTCAGATCTTTCTGGGTAAAATTCCACCCTCTCTTTCTCCTTCTCTTCACTTGCAATTCCACACACCCACGCAATACTGGAGAAATTTGTCCATGTGAGAAATGGTTCCAGGAGGAATCAGTCCCTGCAGCTATGCTGCAACCAGCACCACAATCCCACTGCACCTCTTGTGCCAGAGAGGGGTGAACATCTCAGAGAAATCAGCTTCTCTTTCCAAGAGACAGGGTACTATTAATTTTTTTAATTATTATCATTATTTTTGCAGCTCTTCCTCACTCTGTCCCCTAGGCTTTCCAGTCCATCATGAGTGCTGTAAAGGGATTTTAAGCCATATTATTGCCTTTCTATATGCTCAAAGTGCTTTTGACTCTAGGTCCTTCCTGTAAAAATCAGGATAGGGTTTTTTTCATAGCTATTTCTTCCTGTCTGACAGACTGCTGTTAATCACGTGCCTAACAGTATTCTGAACTATAAGTTTATGTGGTTTGAAAAACTGTTACGTACCCCTCCCTTGTCCCTGTGCCTGTTACCACAAGTTATTTCACAGGTTTTTTGGAGGGTTGTTTGGTGGTTTTTTTTTTTTCCAACTAAACACATCTTTACAAAGCTGAGATTATAAATCAGAAAGGTGTTTTCACCATGCTTTCATTATTTGCTGACACAATATACTTGCATTGAAAAGAACTCAAAGAACCAGAAGAAATTAGTAAAAAATATATGTAGGAGTAACACACGTTACACATAATGTTTCTCTGATTCCTGGGCAGTAAGGAAGCTTGTCTGCATTGTGACTTTAGGCCTTAAGCAGCTATTTAACCAAAAGTCAATAGGACTTTGATTTATATACCATGGATTTCTTAAGTTTCAGTACTCCTATACACCTCAACTTTAGCCCAAACCAAGCAAGTTCAGAGGGTTGCCATAGGCTTTCCATGTGTTGAAGGCCTTTACTGCAAATAATGAACTTAAACACATGGTGGAGAAGAAATGCAAAAGCTGTTCCGCCTCTCCCAACGACATGTAACCTGCAGGGACAATTTTCTAAGTTTCACATTTGGAGGTTTTTTATATGCAGGGCATAATACTTCATGATGAAGGAAGGGACCTAATTCCATTTCATGAGAGCCCTGTTTATTAAAAGCCAAATTTTCCAGTAGTATCTAGACAACTAGAAGATGCAGTTAGATCAGCTCATTGTTGAAACATACAGAAGAGTAGCTCCTCCACCCCTGTGCTGCTCTCAAAGCAAGAGATGAGAAGAAGCAGACCTCAGCAGGCTGCAAGCAGACATCAACAGTCTGCTCTAAAACAGGTCAGCAAGACAGAGTTATTGATCAATGAACATCAGGAAAGCTAATGAAGAAATCCTTTGGCTGTCCTTATCCTTCCACCTTTCTTTACAGTGTTGACCAGGAGCAATATGCAGCTAAAATCTGTGTGACTGAGAGCAGCAATTTCCACTTCATGAGAATTTTGCACTGGTCATTTTCACTCAGTCACAAGCTTATGGCTTATGAAGCTCTCGGTAGACATACCTATTCAGTGGGTTCATTTACATAAAAATTTAAAAAGGAAAAATATTTGTCTCAGCTTCTTTTTTTCTCTAGCAAGGTGTAGAGGTACTGTTGATCAAATTTGCTATTTTTTCTAAATATGTTAGGTTTCAGTAGAGAATTCCTGTGAATTAAATGTTGGCAATTGTTCTAATTTTGGCTTCTGAAAACATGTAATGAAATACATATCGCACAATGTGAAAAGCATCCACACTGGAGGCAAAGCACAGGAGGGCAACAAGTTCGCCATCATATGTATATATGCTGAACCAGATAAACATGATATTTTCTTGAAACAGATCACAGTTTCCTTAGGCTTGCAATAATGAAAAGTTTCATTTCATTAGAAAAAAGTGCTAAGGGGAGCCAAAGAAACTTGTATATTGAAGCTGAAAGTAGTAAGAGCTCTGTCACAGCCTTAACGACCGATTCTCAAAAGAAGTTACCTCTTCTAGGGACATGACTTCCAGTACAAACTGGAACTAAAGCAGGACACAGGTATATGCAGTGGTATGAAAGCACCTTTTCTTTTAGGGGTCTGTTTTACTGCAATTTATGGTTCATAGTAGAGCAATACTCAGTAGTAATTGTATTACTACAGTTTGTGACTACATTAAATAGTAGTGTTATCTTTGAGGTTGGAGATGGTTTTTCTACAAGCCCTTGGCAGAGACCTTTCCTTCATCAGACACCACTTTACTGAGAAGGACTGATTCCTTTCCCCTAATACCATTACAGGGTGCAATGGTTATTAGTTACATTTGGCTCCCAGGCCTCTAAATTCCTGTAAAATGCCAAACAGGTCTAATTTGGTTTTCTAGTGCACTGCTATCAAACATCATCATGTTTTTGCAAATACTAATATTGATATGAAATGCCCCACATTTTGAGCCAAAAAGCTCAAATCTAAGCTTTTTCCTTTTAAAAAAGACTTAAAAAAAATCTACAAATTAACTTTTATGCAACAAAAAGCCATACATTGATGAAAATCCTGGCCATTCCCAATCTTTAAAGCTATTTAAAATGACAGTAGCAGGGGTATTATCCCATGTACTGTGCCAAATATAAGTAGCTATATTCCACACTCCTAAATTCTTCCTTTAGTTTAATTGAATGGTTGAATTGAAGTGGTTTTGTCTCCTGCATTAAATGTTGTGCAACATCCCAGCTCAGACTTATCTACTTTCTTTCAATCAGCACTATGTTTCTGTGGAAATGTAAACCATTCCATTATGTATATAAACCTATTCATGATCTCACATGCTAGAAGACACTGATAACACACATTATTTAGTGTCAATTTAATACAGTGGGCTGGGTCACCTGCTGGGATATATGGCTTACCGATGCTCCAACTGACTCCAGCAAATGAGCCTACTCAAGATAACAAAGAAACCTTCAAGCCTTGTACCATCAATTCACTCATTTAACAGCCAAATGAATCAGATACAGAAACTATTGAAGAGGTTTGAGTGGAGAAGTGGGAGAGCCAGAACTGCTCTTGCCAGGCTTTGCCTGCCAAAAACATTAGGAAGCTTTCTCTATATCTAATATTAGATGGCAGAACTGGACCTCTAGCTACTGTCTCCAGAAATGCACTCAGCAAGAATGAATATGTCTCCACATGAGATGACATGAGAGTACATATGTCGTGCCAGGCTATCACTAAGCTTCAGGCAGGTTATCAGAGATGATGCCAGAGGCTGGATGCTGCCGAGAGCAATGAGCTTTGCCTGTAGAAGAAGGGATGTTACTTCAACAGAGCATATCCTGCAATGCTGCTGTGATTTTGAAAAGGCCCCTTCAAAGTTGCAGGGGGCTTTGGGGGGTGGGGGGAAGGCTAAGAAAATGGCTTATTAACTTATTCTCTCCAGTGTATACCAAAAAAATAGTTTCTAATTAAAAATTATGCCAACTACAGAGAGAATGATCTGAAAATAACTCTTACTTCTTTTACTAACTCTCCCCCCGCCCCATTTCTTCAAGTTTCTTGGCTTTAAGACTTTCCACACTCCTCTCTCTGCTTCCCCCTCTCCCACCTCTCACCTCCTCCCCCTCCAATCTGGCTTCCCCGCCTCCCTTGGCAAGCTCTTTAGCTTTAATTCAATAGTTAAAAGGCTGAATCAAAAGTTGTATAATCCGTTTGAACCAACTTTTATTCCATATCACAAAGGAGCAGAGGTTAAGGACAGCCTAGCTGTGATTTCCAGTCCATGGGAGTGAGCACAATGAGCTGCCATTATTTTCCCCTTACTGTGCATATTTTATTTACCTGGTGAGAACTGGTACCTGCACAGTCAGGTGCAGCAAAGGGGCATCTCTGTGACAGGTACGAAACAGCACAGAGATGTTCCTCTGGCCCTTCTCATCTGAGACATTTCATCACTGCTGTTGTGTGAAACCTAAAACCTAGAAGCTGCTTTAGCTTTAGTAGAAGGCAAATTTCAAGAAGACAAAGGCAGACTAAGGCAAGAAAAAGGAGGGAAAGAGACATAGAAAAGAATGATAGAAGTATGAAAAAGGAGAGAAAGATTGCCGAGTTTTATTCTTCCGGTCCAAAGCAGCTCACTTTCAGCTGAAATAAGTATAGAACATGCAGATAGACACTATGAGAAATCTACATATAGGGGAGACCAGAAGATGCCTTGATTAGCCTGATAAAAAGGGTGATATATATGGTATGACTGCTGTGTCTAATTACAAAGAATGAACACCAGTGAAGAAGAAAATCTCTCAATGCTAGTAGACAGTATTAATACAAAACCAAGTATAAGCTCACCGTAAATGCTTTCTTTAATATAATAATAAGGAGTTATGGCATTACAACTGTGAACAGAGTTGCAGGAAGAGTTTGTGACTTTCAAGGTTCAGGTCAGTAGGAATTTAAAGTGATGTGCCATGTCTTCACCACAGGGGACCAGACCAATTGGCAGAAGAGCAGTGAAGGAAAAGAAAGGGCTGCAGGGGCAGGAACCGAATGGCTCTCGGTGTTGACAGTGTCACAAGCATCTTCAGTGCACTGTTTTCTGTTGGCCAGCTTCGACACCCTAAAATAATACACCACAATGTGCTGAGACCAGTAGCAGGGTTTCTACAGCCCCGGTAATACTAATGCCTGAGCCAGCTGCAGCCTTGTCACAGGAGGATCACAACCTGGTCTTGATCAGGAGTTGAGCAATTGGGTATAATGAGTCTCAGCCACCAGGACAATGCAAACAGGAATGAACAAGTGATGGGAGAGCAATGCCTGAAACTGCTGGAAATATATAGGATGTCACTGGGGGCTGATTTCATTGATGTCTTGGCTATAAACAAGTATCAATGATTTTGGGTAGAAAAAGGCAGAAACAAGTTTTGTTTACTTGGAAGACTATGCTGGCTTTAGTTTAAAAAAAAATTAAAAAAGGAAAAAGAAATCATGCTTTCTTATACAACTATTAAAAGGAACAAAAACCCTTACAACAAAACAAAGATTTTTCAGCATGTCATGGAGAGCAGATACAGGTTGATATTTCTCAAAGGCCAGCCTTGCACCACTTTAGTTTGGTTTAACCTAATTAACCCTGTCTGGAAAACAATTCAATTTACTCCAAGGTTTCCTCTTAGAAAAAAAAGTCACCATTACACATCTTTGAGCCCAGATATTGGTTGTCTTTAAACTATTTCCTTTAAGGTAAATGGTAAAATTAGAAATCTAGATTATATGAATTTATTCTGGCTGTCCTTGATTTTTTTCCCAGCTATTTGAAGGTTTAAAAATAAACCAGCCATACTGCATTGCTTGAGAAAAAAAAAAATCTTAAATCTCAGATATAACTTATAATGGGCAAACTTCTTTTAAAAAAAATTAATCCTAGGATTTTAAAACCTGCAAGAGCATATGGGAACTGCGCACACATATTCTCCTGCAGTGAAGCCTGACACTTGCTCAGGGGCTGAATTTTGGCTGTAAGTGAGCCTGTAAGGACCTTCCACCCTCTGAGAAATGGGGCACACGCCACAGCAGCATTACCACATATCTGCCAGATCCTTACCACACATAGCAACACGTGTTTTGCATCCAAAATATTTGAATTGCACATATTTTACAAGTCAGGCTAAAGACTTTACCAAGTTGCTATCAGTATCATGACTATTGCATATTCAGCCATTTGTTCTCTTTTATCTGGATTCCTTTACCAATCTATCCTTGCTGTATATAGTGACAAAATACAAACCAAAATCATAATTTCTTTGTGATCTAGGGGAAAAAATACCCTACAGTAGCTCAGAAAACACTTCTAATTTCAATAGTCACCATCACCCAAAGAACAATACTACCTGTTTTTGAGGTAGCTGCTTAGGACTCCATTCCTACCCTTTCCACCATTTTTCCCCAGATTTCTTCTTACACATATTAAAAAACAATGTTTTCTTTCCACTTTTAATTACTTAGTGGCAGTAAAAAAAAAAAAGGAAAGAAAGCAGAAAGCAAAGACTTTGACTATATGCTGTTATTAGAAAGGGGGTTTATTGCAAAAAAAAAAGCAGGGAGAAAAGTTGTGTTCATTTCATCTCCTACAGCTCCTTCTCACACTTCATCAGGTCCTCTCGTGCACACATGTCCACCCCACACACAGTGAGTGCATATGGGACATTGGAATAGCTCTGGGATAAGTGCAGTATTAGCTCAGAGTGGTAGCTTTGATATGAGACACTCTGCAGGGCTGCCAGCAGAGTGACAGTCTCCTTACCCTAATGCAGACTATTCTTCATCTATTCAGTTCTCTCCTAATAGTCTTATATTGTCATTAGTGGTATGAAGCAGATTGTGCATTGCAATGGAAAGCCTTGCATCCCTGAGGATTAGTTCTTGCTATTGAGTGCCAGTTCTGAAGCATTCAGCAATTTTTATCAGATGAAATTAAGGGTCAAATGCAATCAAATGAAAAGAAGGGAAAACAAACAGGCTAAAATAAAAAGGAGATAAACTAGAATTCGTGTTTATACTACATTGCTTCCAAAGGAAAGAACTTGATTTCTGTAGCAAGGTATTTTTCATATCAGCAAAATTAGGACTTTATCTTTGAACATACAAAGGATATTGCACTTTGAATTCAAATATACAGGTTGCAGCAGTTAAAAATTAACTGCTTTCTCCTGAAAAACTCATTGCAATGTACTGTTCCACGAAAAAGATTTGGTGCATTTAAACCTATAATTGTGCTAAGTCTGGACATTGCAAGACCATGAGAAACACCTCAGAAGATAAAGCAGTTCTGAGTGTTTGTGACCCAGTTCTGGTACCAGCGCCATGATAAATAGAACTTTCCTTTGAGTGGGTTAGCAGATTCAAGGAGAGAAGATGCCACATAATTTGTCAAATGCATTCTTGCTGAGGTTACAGGACCACTGTGCTAGGTGCTATAGAAAAAAGCCATCTGGAAGGTTTACAGCACAGAGAGACCAAATATGACGGATAAGTAACTTGCCTCTAGCAGTGTAGCAATTTGGTAGCAGAGCCACAAACAAAGTGAAGGACTCCAATCCTAGTCTAGCAGTTCCCTCCTCCCCACCCTGTCACCCCTCATGATATTACTGTACTTTTAAGGATTAATTTTTAAGGCTCTATTACCTGTAAGTGTGGGAACATTTTGTGTGGAGGAGTGCTGGTAAAAGGCTATTTAAAAGAACAAAAATACCATATGCTTCCTGGATTAATTTTGAAGCCTTGTTAAGGTCAACGTAAAAAACTAAGTTACACTTGTGATTTGGCATGTACTTTCACTTGATCAGAGAGGAATGGTATTTTTGTAAACAAAGTCACTAATTTAACTCAGTCCAGAATAAACTTGTGTGTAAATATCCTGAGCTGTAATAGTGCTGTACCTTGGGAGCAAACACCCTAAGTAGATGCTACCCCCTGAGTTTACTAATGCTAAATACTAATGTCACTTCATTTATGAGCACAACAGAGAACAAAGAATGTTCATATTATCTAGCATCATCTAAGCAGTTGCCTACTAAACTAGCAACCAGCTGTATGAACTGGTAGTTTAAAACTGAGCTGGAGGCTGTGCCTCTATATAAGAAAGGGTCTGTAAGGGTAATAATCCTTGTCCTGTTAACAGCAGATTATTTATTAAATAAAGCTACCACATTCAAATACTGTCATTTTATTCTTACTACTAGCTACAAAAAAAATATGAGAAGCAAAGGCTAAGATTCTGCCTTGAACTATTCCAGTGACACCAAACTTAATCCTAATATCCATGAAGAGAAAAAAAAAAGTTGTAATATATTAATTATATCTCTGTAAAACCTAAAAGCATATTTCCACTACAATATTGGTTCTGTAGATAGAATAGTATTGAATTCAGTGAACACATGCTAAATTTGTTCAGTCTGGAAAGAGAAAAAAATTTACTTTTAAATTGCCAACCAAAACTCTAATAATCCATTCTGAAAGCTCTGACATTTGTTTTCATGTTAAAAAAGCATTTTTTATTCCAGCAACCTATCAGCAGAAAAGAAAAGAAAGAAAAATCAGAATTTTGATTCTGACAGGGTGCATTTCCTTGCATAACTTTATCCAAAACCTGATAGCATTCATTATTTCAAGGTCAGGATTTGCAAAAGTTTAATTTAATCCTGCAGATCACAAAACCTTGATACGGAATAGAGAGGTAAGGAAGGACACACCTGATCAGATTGAAAGTATTCGTTCATCTTTAACACTGTTAACTGAAAACTTGTCTTAATATTTTAATATTTAATAGGTGATTGAGACCCACTGATTTTAATTTTAAATCTTCTTTAAAATGTAGACTTTCAAGGTAATAATCACAATAGTAAAGGGCAAAGACTGGCAGGTGATGAAAAGAAATTTGATATAAGGGAAATGAAGCAGACTGGCAAAATCATAAATACAAGTGTTCAACATTTCCAGCTTTCAGGTTTATGCATCTATTTACATTTAATTTTTTATGAACACTTTTCCTTTAAAAAAGGGATGTAAAACCAGCTTTTTAGATCTAAGTCAGACTTTATTTTCAGTTTAAAGAATGTTGAGTGACAAAAATCTTTAACTTAAAAAAAACCCAGACAGTAACAAAGGTGAAACTTTCCCAAGGAACATCTAGATTTTGAACACCATTTAGAAGACCACCACTCTTTACTTCTAAACTTTTCTATATTTTTACATCTAATTACTTCAACTGATGTTAATCTAGGATAATTCCATTTGCTGCCAGAATTTGTACCCACATGTCAAAGCTATCCGACTTTAGTTACAGCAGAATAACTTATTTCACTGTTAGATATTTAGGTGAAATTCACTGTGTAGGTGAATTTCACTTACATCCAAAAAGGACGTCTGAATGTTGACAGGCCCTTAGGAAAATGCTTCAACAGACCAAACCCATTGACTACACACTCTGATGTATTAGGTCTCTCTAAAGTCCCCTAAGGTGCAGTTCAGAGTGCATTGAAACACATGCTGTGGAGGCATCTTCAACCAGCTAGTAGGAAAAATACAGCTACCTTAAAGTTGAATTTAAAAGACCTGAATATGGCAGTGTCAAGTCAGTAAGTGACAGCTGTGTAGTTTCACCACTACAATTGTAATAGCAGTAGGAGCTGTGGTGGGTCAAACCTCCTGCACCAGTACAATCCAAATTGTACCTCATGACACTTGGCATTTGGGCCAAATTTCCCACTTAAAGGTCTTTGATACAGGACACTGCCTGGAAAGACTATGAAATCGTTGCCAGTATTTCTGTTTTCTGCTGTCCCAACACTAGCAAGCAGTTATCCTTGCTGCAGTTTAAATGTTTATTGTTTTGACCTACTCACTGGGCACAAGGGAAACTTGTCACCTTTCTCACTGCAAAACTAGTGTCTTATTAAACTCTTTGCCACCATAATCTCCTTCAGAACTGCATAAGCCGAATTCATTCATTCAGTCTTTCCTTGCAGTTCATATTTTCTGGATCTTCAATCACTTTCTCTGCAAACAGCCATAGTAAAAGCCATGAATCCAGACTTTCCTACAGGAAGGCACAAATAATTGGATTTTCCTTCAACTGTGATATCATCAGCCAGAATAGAATGGTTTCCTCATCTCTTATAGACAAGCCTTGTTTCAGTATAGATTTGCCTTTTCTTTTTTTCTTTTTTTTTTTTTTTCATAACAGGATAATGCTGGCAATACATTCCAGCTGTGACTGACCCCACAACCCTGTATCACATTCTTTCCAGACAGAAGGCACGTACAGATATTTAGTCTTGCCTAACAAAGGTATTTGCACTTGTTCTCATTGAATTGAATCAACAGTCTTGGCATTGCAAATTTGCCAAGACTCTTTTCACTTCCGAACCCCAACCTCCAGGACTCCTCCAATCTCCCATGCCATACACAGAGCTAATAAACACAACATGTGGTCATCCAGGATTTCAGAGGTTTTGATAATACTAGATCAAAACTGATCCTTACGGAAACTCATTTTGACAGAAATCTGTTGGTAACCACTTCGATGGTCATTTTGCAGCAAGGTTTTTATTTTCTGCCTGGTGCTTTAGTTTAGATCAGTTGTAAGCAATGGTCAAAAGCCTCACTATGTTCACAATGTACATCTACAATAATCAGTGTGTCTCTTGGACACATTGAGAGTTGACTACCTTATTATGGAACAGGCAATCAGTGTGAAAAAAAAGCTACTCCCAAACTATTTGTTAAATTAGAAACCTGAAATTAAAAACCTTATCTTCTCTTGTAAAACCTAAGAGAAAGGAGTTCTAGGAAGAAAAAATTTCCAGTAGGTGCACATTCTTTTTCTAACAAGAATGACTGGGTTCTCTGCAATTTTGAGGAACCAGAAAAGTGCTGATAATGTCACTACAAGAAGGGATATGCAAAAGAAACACTCAAAATGCACATGAAATTGCACAGAATAGAGAAAAAAAATAGCAGGAGGGTTTCTAATTGAGCCTGTTCCAACAAATGTAGGACAAGCTCATGATAATGGGAGATTGGCAGGAGGGAAAAGAGAGGTGAGCAAACAATTTAAATGCCATACATCAAAGAAAGGCAAAACACACTACCACAGCATGAACAGGCAATGCCTCACAGGAATGCTTATTTCTCTATATCTACCTAAGACAATGAATAAATACACAGAGAAGAGAAAAATAATCATTTCAACACTAAAAACAAAAAGAAGAAGGAACAAAAACACAACATACCTTGTAACAGTCTGATGACCTGATCAGTCGGTACAGTAGTAAAAAAAAAAATAAAAAGATTAATCAGCACAAACCCTGCTAAAAGTATAAACAAAGAAAATGTATTTTTAAAACACAAATAACACCTGTTTGGGCATTGCTTTCAAATTTCTTTTTTGATGAAAGGTATGTGAACATGAGGCGAGGCCTAATTACCTGTTACTTGTACGCAAATCCCAAAGCTATTACCAAGTCTTGTTGGATTTAATCTGCATCAGTCTTTAAGAGAGTGGCTGAGAATATTGTGTGCTCCCCATCTACATACCTGCTCAGCAGCTTGGGAAATGACTGGGCATGCTTCGCCCTTCAATAAATTGGAGGATATCCTACACACACACATGTGGGGGATGTTCAGAGGCTCCATGAAGAGCAGGCACAGTCTTGACCGTATCTTGACTGCACAGCAGAGCCTCATGAGCAAACAGGAAGACTACCATAAACTTTTTTTCCAGGAACGCACAGTTTTCCCCTACACTCTTTGCTCAATGTAATCCCTTCTATGTTAATGATGTTGTGGATCTTAATGCTCCTAGGGGCATTGACCTGTAATTTTTGCAAGTCTTTGCAATTCTCTGGAGCTATATAAATAATTGTCAGTAATTAATTACCATTATACCTGCCCAAAAATTGAAGACAGTGATCTATCACCAGATGTGGAAAATTACTAAAGGCTATACTTTGGCCAAGCTCTCCAAAAAGATGTGTTCTGGCTTTCTTTCTACTGCCTTGCTTTTTCTTTGTGGTATATGTATTAAATGGTACCTTCTGCACCAAAAGTTTTCACCAATTTTTACACATTTTCAAAGGCACCAGTGGTAACTAGGGTGCCACTGTCAATATGCTGCTGTTCAGGACCTCTGCTTTTAACACTAAGCACAGTCCAGAGGCTGGAATGATGCTTGTTATTTAACCTACAAGGAGCATCAAGTCTTAGGACACCACAACATCTCATGTTCGTTCTTACAACTCCCCACTAGGCACAGGCATTTTTTAAATAGATGACCAAGGGCAATCTCTTTACAGCAAGAACATTTTTCTATGTTTACATAGTCTAATGCAAGGAGATGATATTGTACTAAAGCCCCAAACACCTCAGTAGTATGACCAGATTTGCTTTACCAATAGGTGACAGAGACAAAAGTACCCTAATGTTGCATTGTAATCTGTCATTCCCCATGTTTGCTTGCCAGCACCTTTGCAGTCACCTGGGACTCAGCCAGGTGGGACTCACAGGGAAATTTCAGACTGTGCTTTGTGCTTTGCAGAGCAACATGGTTCTGGACCCTTATGTACAATGGGGTTTATCTACCATTTTCTCCTGCAACAACATGATGCAAGCCATAGTCGGTTAGAACAAGAGCTGAGCTGTTAGAAAAACCCAGCACTGTGTGCTGCAAGAATAAAGCGGCATTTATAGATAGTCCCAAAATCAAATTTCAGGAGCCTTTTGCCTTTCTAGTCAACTACTGGCCAGCCAGATCTTGCAAGTACAGGTATGGCTGGCATGTCTTGCACAGGGCAGTTGAACCTTGTGGTAGACCAAGTCCAAGATTCCTTAGTATTTTAGACAAAAAACAAGTATATTCTCACCATTAATATAACAGAAGAAAAATACATGTCCTGGAATATTTTCCATACGTTAATTTTGTAAGTGCTTGCAATCCTTCAGTACTAAAGACTAACAAAAGATAGATACAGAGTTATTTTAATTGCTATGAATGCAGCAAAAAGCCCTTTGATTTCTTTGAGGGTTGGGTGGTAGGGTTTTTTTTTTGTTAAGCAAAATTTCTGCGTTGGTGTAAGGCAGATTTTCCAGGCTTCAACAAACCAGATGGCCATCCAAAAATGCGATATGAAATTTTTATAGGAAGCTAAGAGCTGAACCCATCTAAGGGAGAGATTTTTCAGAGAATCCAAATTTTTAAAAATAAAAATTACTGCAAGATCTTATGTATCTACATTTGAACTGTAACGAGTAAATAAATAGCCACAGTGATAATTACCTAAATTCTATATTTAGAAGGAACAGAACACGTGCAATAAACAATAGCACATTGTGATATTAATGAAGCACTTGCTTCCTCTAAATGTAGAAATTCAGCAATTATCACTAGAATTGGCATGTATAAAGGTGCCGGTGACAATTTTAAAAAGGCATATTGCTTATTCGATAGACCAGAATGCATGCTTTGGACCCGATGCATTCTGTTATGAAGCATTCAGTGACACAGTCCCACACTGAGCCAAGCTTATGCTCGGCACAGCGACGGCTCTGGTGGAGAGGAAGAGGTGATTGCAAGCCTTCCTTCTGCTTGCCCCAACTTTGCGTTGGCCAGAGGCCAACTCAGCCATCAGCACAAATTAGAGCTGCTATAAAGATGTTCTACTTTACACCAGCAGGTTTGG
Source organism: Elanus axillaris (assembly GCA_026212715.1). Classification (NCBI taxonomy): domain Eukaryota; kingdom Metazoa; phylum Chordata; class Aves; order Accipitriformes; family Accipitridae; genus Elanus; species Elanus axillaris. Next base: position 4,427,852 of record JANZLQ010000079.1, on the reverse strand, counting down.
ACCCCTGAGGAGCGCACCACTCAGACATCAGAGCGTGTATTGAACTTCAGACCTTTCCCATCAAACCTCTGTCAGGCTCCTTCGTTGCTAAAAGGTGTCTCCTTTATTCTCTCAGGCATTTTGCCCATTGTATTCAGAGCCTGTGTGGAAAACTGGCAGAGCTGGCCATACCAAGCTGAAAGGTCTCTGAGTCACAGGAGTTGCCCTCTTTATCTTTAAAGTCACTTTTGGTAATACTACTTTGTGGCCAAAGATTTGGCATGGAGACCTTGCCAGAGAAATACCCCCAGCAGCTTGTTTTTTCAGATCTGCATCTCTGGCCCCAGGTGCGCACACAGAGCTTAGCTGCTCTGCTGCCAACACACCACACTGTGCCTCTCCAGATCGCCTTTGTGTCCTTAACTCTCCAACTTTCTTTCCTGGGTGAAAAATACTCCACTGCCATTTTTCATTAGACTTCTCTGTGCAGCCTGTTTTCCTGTGACCCTATTCTCATTCACTCACAGAAAGAAAACAAAGTTAGCAGAATGTGGGAAGGTGGTAATTTACCACCTGGCTGACTGCAGGGTCTGAGTTTTAGCTTTCCATCCCATTACATGCCAAGCAAAGTTAGTCACAGGGCAGAGGACTCAGGCAGTGGATGATGTCTTCTCTAATTCTCTGAGTAATGAAGGCTTCATACTCATTCCTCTGCTTTGCAGCATACTTGCTGTGCATTACTGAACTGCTAGGGCAAATTTCCTTAAAGGGCACTAACTGGCCAAGGAATTTGTGGCACAGACCATTACAGTCCAGCCACTTCTTGCAGCGGTCAGAACACTCTCCTTGTGTTTGGGAACCTGGCACAGGCTATATGAGAAAATTAATTACTGAAGGGGTATAGTAGCCGTGTTTCCAAATGACACAATTTAGCTGTTTGGCTCATGCATCAGCATTCAGAACATGTTTATTCTGCAATACAGGCATAATTACTTACTGTCGCTTTGCTCCTGCAAAAGCCTCCTGAAAGATGGATACCTGTCCCAGCACCACTGCTAGAGCTCCACACAGCTGGGTGCAATGACTGTATATGGTCCTGACGGAAGGACATCAGGAGTCTGTCATGCTTCTTCACACTCGTAACATTGACTCCATCACTGACTCAGGAAACATCGCAAGAAAGTGTTCACACACAGAGGCTCCCAGTGTATGGGGAGATGACAACCAGCACACACTGCCGGGGTTGGAAGACAAAAACAGCTGCATACTTTGGAGCATTACAGCACTGAACATACACAAGATCATGGGGAGAATATAACATACAGCAAAGAATTCATACACCATCCATGCCAAAAAAGAGATGACTAAAATGACTGCAGCTCATGCTTTCCTGCTCTGAGAGGTAACATTGCTAGAGGACACAGGGCACAGAAGGCTCTCTGTAGGTATCTACAGAGGTATCCTATACAGCTTTCTAGGAGTAACTGCACTTTTCTTACATAAACTTTCAGAGATGATAGTGTGTGTGACTATGTCCACATGACAGAAACTTTAGATATACCAAATCTAACTATTTGTGGGCATAAACTGCTCACAAGAAATAAGCACTCAGAAGATTGCAAGCTCAGTAACCTGATTCACTCAGCAGTTGTGCTGCTTCTGACATCCCAACCATCATCACACGCTGTTCCTCTCCATAGAGGGCCAAAGACATGAAGGTGAAATAATTGCCACAAGGACAAGAGAGACACCACTTCTCAGCCACCTAACCTCTGGGTGGCTTTCTGACTTGACAAAAATAGTTGCAGTGTGCTAGCACAGGTCTGGGAGCATTATCACGGCAGTCAGGAAAGAATCACTCCTCTCACATGAGGACACGTCTCTCCATCTGCTTCTAAATGAAACCTGGGGTCTTTTTTTCTACCCATTATGTGAACCCTTAAAAATCATGTACTATGGAATCCCAGTCAAATAACCTTATAAACGCAGGAATTACTGTCTTGGAAAATATATACTTCCCCCATGCTTTGCTGTGCTGGGCTGTAATGACAAAATACCTGCCACAGGTGCACATATCCCAGCTCTGGGTGCTTTTGAGATATACTGAATCTGTGACCACTAAGCAAGCGTGCGATCCAATCAGTCGGCTCTGCTCAGCTCTTCTCAAGATGCTCTTTGCTCACGCAAGCTCTTGTTGTGTTTTCTACTCAGCAGCCCGATGACTGTCTACAAAAACATGTAGTTATAAATGAGCACACCAACTGGCTCTCAACACGGAGCAGAACAATCAGGCAGTGGAATGCACTGGGAAATTCCCTGTTCTGCGCCTTTTGTTCCAAGGCTGCTAATGTGTTTTCCATGAGAATTTCTTCTGCAATGGAAAAAAATAAACATGTCCCCAAATGTTAGGCAAACAATTTATTTATTATTAGAATGAAAGGCAGAAAGGGGACTTTAGCAGAACTTTAAACAGAGATTTATTATGTAGGCTAAATATTTTTAAAATGCAGAAATATGTTTCAACAATAGTCATATTTGATAAGAACTGTTACTTTAAGGCCTTACAGTGAAACTCTTCTGAACTGCCATTCAAATTAGCTTAACTATGATCTGCAGCAATGTTATGTACATGCACAAAGTTGCAGAATCAAGGTCTGTGTTACAGGCTATCAGACTACACCATCTCAGGGACTCATTTCACAACCCAGCTCACTGTCCCTGTGAAGATGGAGCCATAGACATAGATGTGGCCAAATTAAAAGGGACACAACACCTCCAAGTATGGTAGGCTACATTTAGCATGCTATCTGCCATTGACATATTGGTGTTGCCCCTCTGAGGTCATCCAGTTGACGGATGACCTCCAAAGTTGAGCTCTGGAGCGAAATCCTGAAGATGGTCTCCAAGAATTGTCTAGCATCCTAACTCTGAAAATGAAACAGAGGAGGTAAATAGGAAGAAAAGGAGAGCTGATGATGAAAGAGTCATTATGTAACTGAAATGAAGTAATGGGAAAAGAAATGCAATAAAAGAAAGAAGAAATAGAGAGAAACATAGGCAGAAAAGGAGGATGGTTAAGTGCGAAGGAAAGGAGTGGTCAGAAATTCTGCTGCTAAAGTCCTACTGTTCTATGTGTTTTTCAAAACAGCCCTCTCATAACAGATAATCCATGACATTTGTCGCTTAATCCTCTCAGCATGCCTAAGCAGCACCATGGTCTATTGACTGAAATGTTACAGCATTGCCCATAATTACAATACTAACATCCTGCTACCTACAGCAGCCATAGCCTGTGTTAAATAAAATCCCCGCATACAATGACATGCACAGGAGAATTAAATTTTAAACAGCAATTGCTCTATAAACATGCTATGGATTTACACATAGCTTTCAAACAAAAATCTTTCTGCAAAGAGCGCATAGCTGAGGGCTAGAAAACATCTTTTAGCCTTTTCTCAGTATTTCTGAAGTAGTTTTTTCCTCTGGCTATTTTCCTAAGGCACAATCTGTTTTTAGGCTATGCAAACAACAACATTTTTGCCTTTTTGTTTGGGGGATGCAGGGCTTGTGGTGGCTGAGAGGGCAGCTGAGGTGAGCATGATTGGGCCCGTGTCTTCTGTGGTGGCATTGTGGTTTTGCTACAGGGACCAGCCAAATGAAATAATTGTGTGTCTTAATAAATACAGCCCTGTGTAATGCTCACTGTGAACATGTGTACTGGCCTTATGAGGGAGAATAAAAGGGGTGTACACTGCCCATAATTGATTTTCTTGTGCAGTTGTCCACACTCCCCTGTACCCAAACCACATATCCTTCTGTAGCAATCTTGTGTCTTGTAACTGTTTATCATGCGGATTCAGCAAACCTATACACAGCCGAATTCTTGTGCAAAACTTGATTTATGATCACTGAATTAATTTTTAATGAACCCTTTCCCAAAATATCAACAGTGTGTTTTGATTTCCAAGAGCAGTTTAACAGTGAAAAAAAAAAAGGGGGAAAGAAAAAAAAGCCCCTTCTTGCTCCCTGACTTAGGAATGCCACAAAGGCTACATTTTCCTTCAACTTTGGATGTTACAGTTCACAGCATCAGCTTGCATTAGTATACGAAAAAGACTACCTGTATGTTTAGCACAGCTACAGCCTAATAAAAATCTCCACCTTTCCAGCTGCAGGTCAGACACAGAGTTTTAAAGGGTGAAAAGGTAAGAGAAGTAAAATTAAGGAGTCAATGGCTAATACCTCAAACTGCTGCCTTGCAGGGTGAGTAACCTGTCAAGGGCTGAAGAGGCCAGTTACTCTCTAATGCATAAGACCACAAAAATATCACACAGCATTTTAAATTATACTTAAATAAGGCGGCAAATGCTGAACAGCAGCTCTTCTCTGCTGTGTTGCAATGCTAATGGTCACACAGTCATGGATAGCACCTTCGCTCCAATTCAGGGTCTTTCATGCTTGATAGTACGTGGGCTTAAAAGCCTGCTTTCTCCCCTGGGAGCCAAAATACAGATGAAGAATTAAGTTAATCAGAGTTTTCCCCATCCAAGCTCTCTTGCCCACAGGAAAAAACAACTTTTTCTTTTGCTTTTATTTCTGATGTAAAACATGTAGAGTATCACTCTTTTTCAGCAACAAAAGGGGTTCTTAGAAAAAAACAGTAATTCCACTGATTACATTACCAGTGCATAGCACAAAATTCAGATTGGTTACACTATCTCCCAGACAGCACAGATGAAATAGTTCAGCCTGCTTAACTACTTGGTCCTGAAAAGGAAGGACTTCTCCCTCCACCTCTGCCCCTGTCCCCTTAGCACTGCCCTCTTGTGCTGACCTGACTGTTTATGAGAGAAAATTCAGCTCACTAAAGTTGAAGAAAGTTACTGTTCTGCATTTTGCTAGCCTGGTGAGTCCAGCAGGTCCCTGGGATGAGACAACACCAGGGAGGGAGAGAGCGCACAGCTTCAAGCAGGGGACTGGGGACTTTCTTTCAGCAGCAGTAAAGTACTCAAACTGAGCACCTCCTTTCTCATCTGGACATTTTCATGTTGTTGTCACCACCCTCGGCCCCCCTCCCCCACCAAAAAAAAAAATTAGGTTTTTTCTTTTCTTTTTTCAGAAGTATTTCCACAGGTGGACAATCTTTTTATACAAGCTACCAACAGGACTGCTATCCTCACCCATGAAAGGCTAGTAGAGTCATTACAGTGGAGGAGGTCTAGGAGCAGCAGATATCCCTGGTCCTTTCCAAGTAACAGCTATGAGTGTGTCATGGCAATACACTGCAGATCAACACTACAAACTAGCAAAAAAACCCTCTCCATCTGCTAGGACAGACTTAAGACAGAGCTAAGGAACTGCATGGTACACTTAGCTCATGTGCAAAGGGAAGTCTGGCTTCTCTCACAACTTCACTGCGACCATATGCAGGTTTGCCCATTGCCCTTCATTCAGCAAGGACCAAATTATCATTCCCTAATTAGACAAATCAGTAATCATTACTTGTAGACCTTCAAGCACCAGGCAAGATAATAAACCCAGAAGTTAGAAAAGGGCCTGGAAGAGGTCCTTGTAAATACTACTCCTAGAGACTTTTTCTCCTATCCATAATAGAGTTATAACTGCGATAGAGCAAAAATTCAGCAATAGACTTGGCAATAACTATAACATACTGGATGTAACTATGTCCCATTTAGAAAAAGTGCATCATCTTTGGGCTGCAAAGCACAGAAACAAGTTTGTAGTGAATTAAAATTATTTCCAATATCAATGATAAAGGAGTCAAAGAAGAAAAACCTAAATTTTCCAACTGCATTTGGACCATAAACTTTTAGTTCAAATGTCTTTAAAAGAAGAGTTCTCTTGATTCTAGGAAATCCACAGAACCTCAAAACAGATGTTTTGTTAGCAGATCAAATACCCAACAGTTACAGACCATCATTGTACCAAAGGAGATTATCAAAGGATCCATTCACAAAAAGTGCATAGGAAAGTAACATTTTAGCCTCCTTTCTAAGGCGTGGCATGTAGTCATCTACAGGTCTTTCTGCAATGGCAAGGATCACACACAAAAAGCAGAAAAGCACAGGAAAAAATGAGACCATTGGGATATTTTTTTTCCAGAACTGGAAGGATGAAGATGTTTGAAGGAAACCTCGATTAAAGACGGGAGCAATATACAGCTTCTTCTAATCTCCATCCCTGTCTTTTTTATTTTCCGTGCTTCTTCTTACCTGTTGACTTTGAATTTTTCATTATTTTTTTTCTCTTATTTAGTTGCTTGCTTGTTTCAATAGATGCCATAACAATTCATGTGCTGAGATTATGGCATTTAAAACAGAAATTGAAGCATTTTTTGAATACCTAAGTCTTTTCTGATGAACATCAGTTTTGTATTTGTTTGATATCCTGGCACCTAGACTGTTTGTTATAAAACAAACTGCAAATGTTTAATAAATAATACAGTTTAAAATAATTTTAGCACATAAAAATATTTGTAAATAAGTTTTAGAAAGAGTAGCTTAGTAGAAACAAACACTTGAGGGGGTTTTATCATTATGTAAAGCCAGTATTGCAACTGTGGACAGATTTTGCCATTGACCTTCCTCACCCCTTTTGCTGTATAAAATACAAGAGCAATATTCATTGTATAATTCCCTTAGACCTGGTTATCCAGGCAAAGGCAGTAGGGATTTGTGACTTAGCCTGGCAGGGATGAAAGCACAGCACCCTTTCTCTTTGCAATGCCTTAATAAATGCTTGTACCACTAGCAGGCTAGGACTACTGTTCATCCTACCATTGCCTGGAGCAATTACCCTGGTTTCTTGCACTTTAAAAGTATTTCTGCCTTCAAATCCATTAGTTCAGCAAATTTTGTGGATGTCCATGCAAGTACCGGATGCTGCTCACTCAGGATAAAGGGAAGGTCCAAGCCTACGTTTCTGAGATCAGCTGGTGATGTTTCATTCTCAGACTAAACTGAAGTTCACTCAAATGTTGGGCTGGTCAGTAGGCTGAGAATGAAAACAAAAGAAATCCTTTGGGAAAGTCTTACCATCTGAACCAGTGAAAAGTTTCAATATTTCAGCTTCTTCCCTCAATACAAAAACAAGTGTCAAAACACAAGGGTTTCCTGAAAAGCAGATATCCTACTTTTTATCATCACTATGGAGGAATAGAGCAGGAAGCTTTTATTTTATTTCCTTAGTTTAACTTAAATAAAAACCTTTAAAACAAACAAACAAACCAACCAAACAAACAAACAAACAAAGAAACCACAACCAAAAAGCAGTTCCAAACCCATGGACTCAATATTTTATGCATTCTATTTTCTCTACGGGTAAGGTTTAATTATAACATTCAGATTAAACTCCAGAGGCACTGTGAAATGTGTTTTTAAGAAGAAGCCTTCATTAAAATAAGGAAGTTGCACCAGCAATACAACCTCTTCAGTGCTTTTGAGTCAGCTTTTTTGCCAAAGCCCCTATTCTAGTTTCATTCAGGAAAGCCAGAATGTTATATGCGGAATGAGAAGTGATTGCAACACCCAGAAACCCATGTGCTGTTTACTTTCAAATAGACTTTCAAATACAAAGTGTCCAAGCTACTTTCAAAAGTGGGAGCAGGTCATTCAGATCCTGGCTCTCAGATGGGTATAAGAACATATATATGTTTAAATATCTCGGCTTTCAGTGTCTCTGAGCCTCTCTCCAGTATTATGATGCACATCCAGCTCATAATGCTCAAACTGCAGTAGGATTACAGAGCTGGGAAACTGACATCTGGGGACTGAGATGCTAGCATTCTCCCTTGATTTGCCTCAGTTTTTTACAAGGAAACACGTATTACTCTGGACATGGTTCCTATATTTTTGAAGCACAAGAGAGAAAACCTATTCCATGTTAAGAGAAAACCATTATACAAAAAACCCTGACATGTTTGAATTGCAGACACAGTGAGATCAAGTCACCCATTCTGGTGCTACTGAGTGATTCCCAGTTTTGTCCTTCATACATCCCTTCTCTTTTCTCTCTGCTTTTTTATTATAAAATAATAATAATAGGAGTCCATCACCTGTACTGACAAGAAGACCAAGACAGTTTACTTTTCTTCTGCTAGGAAGCTGCTTTCCTCTGGGCTGTCCTGCTGGAGTGACAGCAGAAATTAAGAACCCAAAGGGTTTATGTCTCTGTCCCAGTTAGACCCACACAGCTCCCTGGAACAGCGTAATTAACTCTGTCCCATTAAAACACTCTGCTTTCTGCAGCAGCACCTCAACCCTGGTACTTGATGGATCTGTCCTCATTACTACGAGGCACAACTGCAGTCAAGCCTGAAAGAATGCAATCAAAATCAACCATTGCAGAAGGGTAAAGTGTATTTTTTGTGCTGCTCTCTATAGAGTATATAGTCAAAATACCAATGATACCAGTCATTTAAAGGTAGAAATTATGCGAGTCACTGATCTGTTATGCACCATTTTGCTACTTTCCAGCAACATGATATTTGTGTTTCTCCAACTTTTCCTCTGCAGTATCATTCAGGAGAGAAGGGGGAGGGGTAATACTGGGGAAAGAGATTTCTCTTAAAAGTTCTTTGACCAAAAAGATCTAAATTATCTTGATATGTAATATAAAATATTAGGAGCCTGACTGTGCTACAGTATTTTCCAACTACCAGGCACTGATAAACAAAATCCAACATTGTACTAAATGGAGTTTAAGGTGAAAATTCCAACAGCTATCCTCCTCCCCACTCCCTACTTTTATGAAGTACCTTTTTAAACTTTGCTATTTGTCAAGGAAGCAGAGCAAAACTAAGAACTTGGAAATATATTTGGGTTTGAACACGAAAATAACCTGTTTATTAACAACAGGCAATCTTTCATCTTTGGGATTTGAGATCTGCACAGATTACAGTGTCACCTCCCAGCATTCCCTACTGCTAACCTAAGTTCATGGGAATGACCAATACTAACGATCCCTGAACTGTTTCCCACAGCCAAATGACAGCTGTGATTCTTTAGCCCCAGCTCTCCTCCTTAGAGCTGACTCAGCGGTAAATTTATGGCACTTCCTCTGAAGTGTCCCATGCTGTCTTTGGACATTTATCACCCAACCTTATCATCAGAAGATGCATCTTCCCCATAAGTCATAGTCAAGTACCAACTCCACAGGACCATGGGTAGCAGGGAAAGGCAGGTCTGCGTGTATTCTGGGAGTCACCCAAGGCATTCATCTTATTATCATCTTTCGTTAGTGGAGGAGGAATATGGTAGAACTTCATGCAAAACATGGAGGAAATGTGTCTACAATCATGTGCTTAAAGAAGCATTGGGCATTTCTGAGCAAGGATACAAACAAACAAAAGAAGTGACATCTTGAACTTATTTCAGTTTTGTGACTTGTATACTGCCCATCTCAGAACTCATAGGAAGTATTTACATCCAAGAGCATCTGCTGGCATGAGAACAGTAAAGTGCTGTAGAAGTTTAACAGTAATTATTTATATGTCATTACCCAAATCTATTGCAGTTAATAGACACATCTACAAGTCAATCCATTTTTAAAGCAAATAACATTAACAACTTCTCCACATTGGTCTTTCTGCCTGTAAAATTGATCCTTAAAACCAGAATATGTTTCTATTATACACATTCCTAACTGATGAACAGCAACATGGTCAGTTCATTACAGACAGTATGAAATAGGATCTGCACCCAACCAGCTATAATCCCTCTAACATGAAAACTTCAACTCCTAGCATGTAAAATGGAGCTCCCCTATATAGCCATAGCTGAAAGTAATGTCTGTATGAAATTCTGACCAGGAAGGGACTCCACAAAACCCTAATTTTGTCCTGATTGTGGATTGTTTTTGCTAAAATGCATGGTGATGTTTGGCTAGTGTAGGTTTTTTGACTAGGTAGAGAGCAAAGCACTAACAGGAGAAATTGCTTCCACATTCAGATGTGGATTTCAAACCCCTTTTCTTTCCTCTCCATGCTCAGCTCTTCCAGGCAGTATTTTATTTTTAAATGAGGGCAAAACCCAGTGTCTTTAACTTCATAACTTCTTGTTCAGAAACTCTAGCAGTGTGTGATAGTCTGGTTAAGAACTGTTTATCCTGCAGCCATGCCAGCAAAGCAATGCTCCCTTGATCTTTCCATATGAGCTGTTACACAGAGAGCAGGTTTCACAGCAGGTTCCATGGCACAAAAGACATCATGATGCAGAAATAATGCTCCAAACAGCCAGACGCATTCTCACTTCTACAAATGTCTGAGCAAACATCCGCATCTGGTATTCTGATTTTTTGTTGTTGTCTTAAAGAAAGTAAAAATCTGAGGATTAGCGTTTGTACTTTGCCATTTAGGAGTGCCTCCACTGGCTCAAAATGTTCTTGCTTTGGATCTGGCTGGAATTTGGTCACTGGATCAGGACCACATCTTCAGCACATTCTGCACAAAACAGACTTGAAATGCAAGGGCTATTTTTTCCCCACAGTAGAAATAGTTAAGGATGAGCTTTTCAAAACAAGGCTATCAAAAAATCAGCATGTTTTTCAAAGTTCTGTGGGCTACATATTCAAACACCATTTTAAATTGCAACAAGGAAAACATTTTTTGTCCATTTTGAAATATCACAAAAATTCTCATTCAAAGTGTTGTTATTCCATCTGGGTAGTCAAAATTAGAGAAGTAAATCCTGAGCAAACAAATCAGACTTTTGCACCTCACTCTGTAAAGACAAATATTAAAACTGCAAACAGTAGATAAATAGAAACATTCTAAAATGCAAATTAATTGTTACCAGTGATATAAGGTCAAGCCAGTAAAGCGCTCTCATTAAGAAGCTTTATGGAGGCCATAGATTTAATTATCAGGGGCAGTTGTACAACTCGTTCTGACCTACTAGCAGCATTTTTGGTTTGCACAGATGGGCCATAGTGCTGTCTCTTTCCTCCGTCTATATTTTCTGTTCCCCAGAACAGGCAAATTACTGAAATTTATAAGTATTCTGCTCAGCAAAGCTCTCACCCTTGCCTGTCAGTCTTGAATGCAGTATGCTTTCTGCTGGCAGTAGAGGTGGAGACAATTTTCAAGACTGTGAAAATCTTCTAAGTTTTGTTCCTTAATAATTATTATTCTGAAGTTGGAGAAGATAAATGCGGCCTGTTCTCCCTGCTCATTTTCTGCTAACAGCAGTAAGCGTCCTACATACTTAAACCATGCACCATGGACATGCAGGGTGGAGGACAAAGACAAAGCTCACACAGCTGACTTAATAAAAAAAAGGCTTCAAATGATTCATTAAGTATATGTAGGGTGTATAACTCTTTTCTATTCACTCACCATGAAATAATGATGTCTGAGGCCTGCTGAAAGACATATACTACTCTTGGCCATGTTAGTTTTACAGGAGGGCAAAGACCTGAGAGAGGCTTGGGCTTTTGTTTTTCACTGAGAGGAAAAATGAAGCTGTCAACAGCACATTGCTGAAAAGTCCACAAAATAAGGCCCTGGAAATTTATTCTATATACTCATGCAATATCTTGACAGAAAAAAAATAATCCTGTTTATTGGAATGTGATAACTGCTGGATGGACTTCAATAATAAAGCATGTCACCTGTGCTTCTACCTAGGAGTCCCTGCTCCTATCATTCTGGTTATTACTTTGAGTAATCAGTTTTCTGTAACCTGCATTTCTGTTCTGTCACCACATAAATGCATTAAAAGCTTACATTCAATCCTCATTATACTTGCCTTGCAAATTTTGGACCACCATCAGCAAAAGTTCTCCACTCTGTGTCTCTGGCCCAAAAAAACAAAAAATATCCAAGGTCTTTTGTCATCGGTAGGACTTCATTCTTGGACCAAAGATCTTGGATCACCAACCCATGTCTGAAGAGTGAAAACTTCTACTTTAATTCCTTCTTTTATTGATTATAGACAATACGGACAGTGGAAAGTACACCTTTCGTCTGCAACACTATGTAACTGGATAAACTAATGTCTGAACTGATCATCTCTCATGTATTAAAAAAAAAAATCTCTAAATGAGTGCCCAAAAATACACTGCCAGCTGATGAATATACAGGACTCTTTAGATCTTGACTTTTATTTTTTTGTTGTTGTTGTTTAAGAGGACCTGTGTCACATTTGTCTTGACACCTTCTTTCAGCTTGTCTGATCCATTGCTTAACAAAGGTTAAAAGAAAGAGCTTCTGCCTGCACACACAGCTGTTGACCCATGCCACACAAAAAGTCAGGGCAACCTTTAAGGTAACAGTTTTCCCACAGAACCCAGTTGTGAACACTAGACTTGCTTTTAACATACTTAACTTCTAAAAACAATTTTCTTGACATTGATATATCCATGTACTTAGGCTACAGTTAGGATCACAGTGAGAATATTTCCTTATTTCCCAGCACTAATGTTCAATTTCTCTTTGAGGCATCATAACTGCATTTTACTTTCACTGATCCTTGATGCCAGCCAGCCCTAGCTTGCCTAAGTTTCACACAGTGTGGCTGCATTCACTGTGCTAATCTTATGTTACATACATTTTTTTGTCACTCCATGTGTTTCTAATTGGTTTCCCAAGCACCCGCAGCATTACAGCTGCTCTATTTGGCAGCTGCGAGTGCCCACAAACCCCTGTGTCTTCCTCTTCTACACTGTTTTAGGTATTCTCTTTTGGCACTAAAGTGAAAACAGTTGTAATCAGATGTAAAGTATAAAAAAAAAAAAAGGCATATGGAAATCTTGTGGCTTTGATGTTGCAAGAAGAGAAAAGTCTCTTCCTGCATTATGCCCACTGCTCCACCCCTGCTGATGGAAACTGGCATTTCTCTATGTAATCTGGGGCTATTATAAGAAATTATAAGCAAAATAACCACAACCAGAGGATGAATGACCAAGAGTGCGCAAGCTGCTGTTGGTGGTGGACCAGCCACAGGCGAAGGCAGGGCTGACCACAGCATCCCTGGCTGGACGGTCTTCACACCCGCATGCCGGGCTGCCTGCCTGGGCTTGGGAGGTTGAGCTGTCCTCCCAAACCCTGTTGTGCTTTCCCTGCCTGGAAAATGGCATACTGGAGGTTATTACTTTACAGAAAACGTAAATGTTCTGTAAAATGCTCAGGTTCTTGCATAAAAGGTCAAAGAGATTACTTTTAAAATACTCTTTTATGACTAGCAGAGGGATAAGCACAGTAGGGTAATTCATAAGCTGCCTACAAACAAACATCAGTGAAATGCAGTGTGGAAACCTATTTGGGAAAGGACAATGTTATCTTTACTCTACCTGCAGAGCAGATGGGTCTTCACTTTGGCATCTCTGATCCCATCTGAGAAAGATGCACAGCAAGTGAAAAGTAAGTGCTCTTTTTAACTGTCATGCAAAAACTAAGAGTATAGCCAACCCAGCACCGCCTGAACCTATGGTTCAAGGAGCTGTAGATGTTTTAAAAGCAATGCCCAAACCCCTGGTTGTCCCAAACCTATGGTTTGAGGAGGTGTGGGTGTTTTAAAAGCAATGCCCAAACCCCTGAGTTGTCCCGAGTGCAGATGTCCTAAGGTCATACATGGCCATGGCTGTGGGCATCAGTCCAGATCCAGGCTAGGAACCAAACTACTCATCCTGTGCAGGGCAGTTAAGAAACAGGGCTGTTTCTTTGTCTGTCACCACAGTCTTAATTTACTGTACTAAATGCTCCAGTAGGCCTGTAACATGAGTTTTGTATAGCAAGTGTATCACTATTTGTGTCTAGAAAGGGATGGAGAAAAATTACGTGTGAGTCTAAATCCCATGTTCATTTTTTGTGGAAGATCCTGGTGGAATGGGCTAAAAATAGTTATGCAGGACAGTAAAATTTTTGCTTAATAAGGCAAAGGTGCCAAATACACACATATAATCCTTGTAATGTTTCTGCTGAATTGAGCTTTATATGGGGGTAGAAAAGAACTCCTACAAAATATGCTGTTGCATTAATTATAAGTTTTCCATTTGACAGCTTAATTAAGAAAAGAAGAGTTAGTGTAGGGCTTGCAGGATTCATGATGAATCACACATATTCATACAGACTTCATTTTCATGTTTCAATTATACACATTCCTAACTGATGAACAGCAACATAGCATTTTCTGTTTAATAAATGTGATATCTGTTGGAATTGATAACATTAGTTCAGTAATTACTGAACCATTATTGTCAGGCATCAGGAAAAAAAGTGGAAGGATGCCCTAGTTATTAAAGTTTAGTATCAGCACTCAAAATATTGTGGGGGCTTTACCTACAGGAGCAATACTTGGCAGAAGTCAGTGATAGAAGGTGCCTATGGATCCAATTAGGAGACAAGGGAGAGAGGAACAATATCTTCATGACTGGAGAACCAGATTGAGGGTTGGGAGATCTGTGTTCAATTCTTGTGTCTATCACAGACTTCCTGTGCAGCTTTGGTCAAGTTATTTCATCTCTTTATGTCTCAGCTCCCTATCTGTAATAACATAATATGCAATAATACAATATCCCTTTCTCTCACACTTTTGTCTATCCTTTTCAATTGCAGCAGCTTAGCTGTTGAAACTATCTCCTTCTCTGATACAATAACCCTCCAATTTTATGGAAAAGCATCAAATATGCTACCATAATACAAATAACTGTAAACCTGATTGTCTTTTAAGCTGGGGGGGGAGCAAGCCCCTTCTATATGTAGACCCATCAAGCAATAACTTTGAGAGAAAGGAGGCAAATATCAACTCAGCATCTTTTCTCAAACAGTGTTTTTGATACACCATTTTGTATCCAAACTTTCCAAGGATAATTTCTTTTTTCTTTTTCCGAAATATGGTAGAAAGGTAACAGTGGTTTACCCTCACTGACAGAACTCACAGCAGAGAGCTATGAATGACAGTTCAGTCAAAAATTCAGCCAAATCCTTTGATTTTGTTCCCAAAGAAGGGCTATTTTCCTGGCTACAGGAAATAAAAAGTTGCAAGAGGTGAGCAGGAGTGGAGATGCCAGGAGCATCTGTGTGATGATTTTTTTCCCTTTTGCAATAGTAACATGTATTGTGTTTGTGTGGCAAGGTTTTGGCAGCCAGACGCAATACACAGAAGCTTGAAATCAAGTTCAGATGTTTATTTCTTTGGTGACCTGTCCAAAGCCTCTTACACTACCATAAAGGCAACTGTTACATGTAAAATAGGTTTCTGCTATAGTTACCTTTGAATGTATTCATAATTATCTCTAACAAGATTACTGATCAAGAGCCTCACCTGAGAGAACAGCTGGAAATGTCTCCTCATTCAACTTTCTAAGGAGCAGTGTCTGCTTTATTTTACCTTCTCATTGCCAGAGACTGATAATGCACAAAGCACCTGACTCCTGTTTCCCAAAATATTTTTTAGACATGCCTGTTACCTTTCTGACTTGATGAGAACTTCTGTTTTCATCAAGTAAAGCACAAGAACACTGAGTGTATGGAACAACTCTAGGTAGCCATTTTGTATGTCCTATCAAGAACAACAAAAAATATATGGTTTTACATTTCAATGCACGAAAAGTACTAAGAAAGGGATGAAGAAGGTGGCCTCTCCCTGTAAGCTACAAATTTATGTCATTTTATGAAATCTACATAGCAAACACAGAAATGACTGCCATCAAGAAGCAATGGATTATTTCCTTACCATTTCATGCAATTATTTTGGCAGAGACAACAGATAAGCATCAGCACAAGAGCTGAGTGAATTTCACCTGATGTGGTAGGTCGTGGTTTTCAGCATAGTGCTATCATGCATGTCCACTGCTAGAGCTGTTCTCCAATTTATCATCTCACATTTGATTGTTACTAGAAATGTCTGCAACTGTTCCAACTGAATGTTTTTGTTTTTCTTTTTCCCACTGGAAAATGCTGATTTTTCAAAAAGTAGTTGATCCATGGGAACAGAATGATTTTAATGAAGTTCTGGTTGAAGCCAAGGAAACTGGCAGCTGTGCCAGTTTTGAAAATTTCTTGCTCAGGCAGGTTTCTAAAATTATCCCATGTGACTTGCTGCCTGTTCACCTGATATACTGCTAAATAGACCAAGCTCTCCCAAGCCCCAGGCTCTCAGCCACAGACTGGCCAGACCTGGAAACACAGATGCTCAAGGTGTCACCTCTGAAGTTTGCCAAGACTTGGGAAAGTTTGGGAAGAAATGTTTTGAAACTATTGAACAAAATAGAATTTCAATTTTTCTTAAACAGAGCTGTGGACTTATTCAGGAAGACATTTTGAAAGTCTGTTTTTCACTTGAAGATTTTTTTTTTATTTTAAAATTTTCCACTGAGTGGCTGAAACCCAGCAGAGTATATTTCTTTGTTTTGTAGTTACCACTGCAAAGCCGTTTTGTCAGCTCAAAAAGAAGTCAATAGTTCTAGTGTATTTTCTCTCAGCCAGGGTGGCTCTGTGGAAGAACTGACCTGCAGAGATGCCTTTGTCTTTTCCCGGCTGTGGAAAGACCTGCGCAGTTAACTGAGGCTATACATGCATACAACATCAAAAGAGCCACAATTCAGCAAGATAAATCCTATTCCTCAATATTAAAAAAACCCACCTGAAATTAGAAGAGATTAGGACCACTACCTACTGTAGCTGGATGAAATAGAGTCTATTGCTTATCTCTCTTTGGTTGTCCAGTTTGATGCTTTGTACTCAGAATACCAAAAAAAATAGAATTTGTGATAAGGATGAGAGTTTGTATTCTGAATTTAGTTTTATTTGTAGTATCTGAAGCTATTACTCCATTTTCTTGACTATTTAGAGATACAAAATGGCAGCTTTCATCTACTTTCCAAAGGCCAACTAGACATAGTTTCTTCCTTCATTAAATGTCAATTTAGCAATAGTTTTTTACCTTCCTCTTGTCATTATTGTCCCATCATTGTCCTGAGGCTTTTTGTGAGTTTTCCACCCCATTCCTATTGTAGCCAGTTACCCTGAAATTTTCCCTTTTCTGTCTCCATCTGGGACAAGTGATGTAGCTTGGGCAAGTGCAGGGTTTACAGGCTTCTGCTTTGAGCTGTGCAGGTTTTACTCACTTTTCCCTTCCTCATGTGGATTACTACATAAGCTGGCAAACCCAGTTTCTCATGGGACGCCTCACCTTTGCCAAGGTTAGAACTTCCCAGTTTCAACTATTGCAACACCAGCAGTCTGCCAGTACCTGCTCACTTTGGCACTGGACACTGGCTGCCAGAGGTCTGAAATTCCTCATTGTTGTCACATTCCCTTTCAGTGACATCCAGAGCACACCACCTCTAAAGTACCTGTGTGGTCTCTCTTCCCTCTTCCAAATGATGTGCTGCAGTCCACTGGAGAAAAAAAAAAATACTGGATTTCTACTTACATTCTGCCAGTTCAGTCTTACAAGAAATATTTATAATAAGACAATTTGTTTCTAGACTTAGGTGGTCTGCAAGCCTTTAGATGTCTGAAATAATTGCAAACCCAAGTCCTTTTACGTTTTATATAAATCATGTTCTAGCTTCTGTAGGCTTACTGGGCAGACCTGTTTCTTTGGGCAGAGGAAATGTGTGTTCTTTAAAATGAGACAAGGATTAGCTGTCAAGATAAAATCACTGCACTAATCAGTTTACAGAGGTGTAAATTGTTTGTCAGAACACAATGCCATCAAGGCAATTTTGTTTAACCACAATCCTAACAGCAAGGGTCCCTGGGGTGGAAATAAGTAATCAAGAAAAAAGAAAAAAAAACAGGGCTGAAACTTTGAGAAAGCTAGGAGCCATCTCTTTCCAATGCTTCTGCAATATAATGAACCTTGACAGAGCACCAGGAAAGGAACTGGGCTTCTCCTTCTGTGATCCTAAAACCAGCACTTACACCATCAATCTTTATTCACACAAGCAAACTTACTCTTTAACATAAGAAAGGAAGGATGGGAGGACCAGGTCTTTCCCCAAGGTTTTTAAATATGTCCAGCACTAACTTGGTTTTCCTTGAATTCAAAAGTTTTATTGGCAATCACAATGGGATTAAAGAAAGTAATCAGAATTAAAGCCAAAGCAAACAATCCTGGAAATCCTATCCTCAGAGTACTGAAGCTAGGTAGAGTTTCATCCAATTGCTGTTAATTAAACCATCCCACGCATTTTAGAGATAGAAGAATCAAACCATTCCAGTTTTAATGCCTTGGTACAGAAATTAATTTTGTGCCTATGCCCATATGAGGGTATGACCATAAATCCAAAGCATGAGGAATGCTGAGAGCATCTCATTTCCCCTTGCCAGCTACTGCATGGATAAATCAAAATTTATTGAATAAAAGCTGCTCTCTTTCCTTACAAATTTTGCCTCCTTTCTGTCCTCAGACCATCATGGATCCCATCATACTATTAAAATCAGTCAGCATACCAAAATGAAATGATTGAAAGGCAACTCAGCAGAACTGGAACAACCCCTTAATTTTGTATTTTTTACTGTCATGTGTCTGGGGGGGGGGGGGAGACTATTGAACTTTAAACTTCCTGATAAACTGTATTGTGGGAAAGTGCCATTTTTAGGTTTACATGAAGGAGCTACCTCTGAGAATGGCCTTTTAGCCTGTGAAAAAACTAGAAACATCCCAGGAAGTCTCCGAAACATTGTAGCACTGTGAGAATCTGTATAAAAATAAACATTGGATTATTTCAGTCCTACTCCCTTGAGAAAAAGAGACCAAATTACTCAGAGCTACTAGCGTAATCTTGACAGAGGAAGGGAAATTAGCAACTGATGCCAGGGCTTTTTGTTTTGTTTGGGGTTTTTTCCCCTTCTTTTTAGTGTAAAGTAATAATATTTGGAAGAGGCAGCAAAGGCAGGTTAAGCATGTGATGGAAACAGGCTCCAAGCTGGGACCAAGCCCTGGAGGAGAGCAAGCCAAGCCAGAAGGAGCACTTTCAAAAGGTGTAAACTGGAATTCACAGAAACATGAGAGTTTGGAAAGCATCCACTGACAGACACAATCCAAAAGCAGACAAATCCTGGTCTCTAGAGTTCAGGACATTTTTTAAAGATTTTTGTTAAGCATTTTTCTCAGGAGAAATTAAGATGTGAAAGGCACAAGAAGTCAAGCAGGGTCCCATGTCACTGCAAAATCTGTTTCTAAGCCTGGTCAGAAAAGTCCTTCATTTCATGGAAAAATTATTCTGATCAATCTTTTTTCCCATCAGGAAGGGCTGAGAACAAGGTAATAAACCCACATTTTAGTCAGCATTGTTCCTAGGACTAGTAAAGGATGGTAAGAAAGAACAAGAGATGTTGCTATTTCAGTAAGTGATTGCTATAAACCAAGAGAAAGCTATGTAAAGCAAGGAGTAGGAAGTCTAACACAGGATTATCTGAAGCCATAACACTGAAAATGCATGTGTAAGAAAAGAAGGAGAATGAAGGCATCTCCTCCACAGGGATGTCTCCACAGCTATAATCTGCTCCACAGTATTGACCAAGGTTGAGCAACTGTTTGACAGAGAATGCACTGCTACCCAAGAGGGTTTGTATGCACTCAGAGGAGAGCACAAACTTGCATTGTCCCCAATTCAGAGCAATGGTTAAAAGCAGAGGCTTCATTAGTGGTCTAACACATGAGATCTGAGCTTCAGGCTTAAGTGTACTGCCCCTCTCCATACTTTGCATGGCATCAAGAAGACAAGGAAGAGAGCATAGTATGCTAGAAAAAAATGCCTGCTGTCTTGGCTGACTCTGGATTCAAGAGTTAATATAAATAAATAAATAAATAATCATTAGTTTCTTTAATTTGAGCTAGAAAGCTAGGGTTTTTTAGCCAGACATGTAACAAACTTATATTTCCCAGGGGTGAAACACAGATGGGAACCCCCAGCAAGCATTGAAAAAGGACTGCAGAAGCAGTCACTGCTACCCACATCCCTTTCTGTAAAAATCATTCCAGGCAATTCAGGGGTGGCAGCAGACAGGATCTGGTCCTTTTACTGTCTGATTGGCCAACAAACGAAGATGAAGGCGAGGATCTCCAATAAGAACAAAATGAAGGCAAAGAGGTTGCTTCGCAACCAGGAGAAAATCAATACCTCCAGAAACAGGAAAAAATATGTTAATAAAACCCTCAAAAAATCACTATACAACTGTGTGATATCTACAGTGAAAATTCAATATCTACTGCCATTAACAACATCATTAATAACAAATGTCTGTTTAATTACTCTTGCTAAGATTAAAAAGGCCATTATTCTTGTAACTTGAGAAATTCATTAGCTGGAAACTCTGTTTAATGCCAAATGCACCCCCCTTAAAGGCACAGGGTTTAATACTTGAAGGTATTTCTGACATTCAGGCATTTGTGTTGCTTGAAGAAGCACTACCCAGCTGGGCTGAAATTCATGCTGTGACAATAAGCAAGTGCTGTTACATTTCAGAAACTCAGATGAAGCTACAGGATGTTTGATAGCACTGTCTTTCCTCTAGAACAGTTAAAAATGCACAGAGACAGAGTAGGGTTCTCAGAAGTACCTAAATCACTTAGAACCCTTCATCTGTATGAACGAAAAACAAATGCTTCTGAAACATGGGCTTGGTAGCTATATCCCCCAGAAAATTTTGAAAATATTGGCCTACAATATAGTCTATATAAATCAGCTTTTTCTCATCATGTGCTGAAAACGTCTTGCATGCCCGCCATAAACCCCAACTCCATGGATTGTACAATGTGCACCTTCAGCAACAGAATCCTTGTGACACCTAACATGTGCGTTTGCCTTGCTATTGAAGAGAGGAAAATGTAGCAAATGCAATAATGCCTGTTAATGCAGCGGTTTGGCTGATAGCCATTTTCTAATGGTACTAAACTCCTAACGTATATTCCATCTCTAGAACTGAATGTAGTTGTACAGGCAGGTACAAACAGAACAATTACCTCCTCCTAAAGCATGAAACGCTTTACTCCTCTTTGACTGGAGTGCAGGGCAGGCAGAGGATCTGATCTGTGGCACAGACTGACATGGAAAGGTAAACATGTTTCCCACCTCCAAGTTCTATGGATGGTGTAGAAAAGTTATAGATAAAAATTATTGCAGTTCACAGCAATAGCAAATAGGGATCCATTTAGTAGGGTGATTCACTCTGACAAATAAGAAGCTGCATACAGTAGTGCCCCAGTCCATGTGCCCCTCCAGCTGGCCAACCTCCACACCATGCACACCTTACAATCACAGCACAAATGAGGGAGACATATCTTTCAAAAAAGGTACCCAAATAATCGGTATCTAAAAAACTATGCTGAAAGAAGGCTTGCTGCTTAGCCTGTTCATGCACAGTTTCAATAACCACAGGCTATGCACCAGTGTCTGTGCAAGACCTTGTGCATTTTACAAGAGCTGAATTAACTATCCAGTGTAACAAATTTTTAGTATTGGGTTGAGGGGTATTAGAAAATTTAAAGGGACATTAGAAAAGACTAAAACTACAAAATTTGTCTTTGAGGGAAGGGCAGTGACTTATCCTCTTTCCCTCATCTCCTCAGAAAATGACAACAGTCCCAGCTGCCATGGTTATTGACGTGATGGTGACAGCAAACCATGAAGAGTTGTGCAGTGACTTGATGTGATACCAGGACAGCAAATTGAGGCTGAGTAGTCATATTCTGAAAATGTTATAGATATCCTAGATCTTAAGAAGATCTCAAAGCTACTAGCCCCATTTCTGGGGTACCTTTGTTCTGTTTTCCTGCTTCTGGCAGAGACACCCCCCAAAACAGAAGTCTAGCTTTTTTATGTTGTTGTTGCTGTTGTTTTAACCTTTCAACTTTTCTCTCACATTGATATTGCCCCCAACCCATATCTGTTTGGAGGTGATTCCATTTTCCCATCATGCTTCCTAGGGTACTCAACCATAGTGGAATATGGACAGTTCTCCCTAAAAAAAAAAGCTCATACTAGTAATGCAACATTGATTAGCACTTACAGCTCAGGAATAGTCCTATCATGTGACACACTGGATGCTTTTATATAGTGAAAGCAGAATGACTTGAAATTATGAGGAACTAGATGTCAGGGGACCTGAGCAGTAATTCTGAAAAACTTTGAATCCTAAATACAAAGTATTTGCCTCACCCTACTTACAGACGTTCAAAAGCTTTGTCTTTTATAGTCACTTTCCAGGAACATATAAAAGCATCCCCTTCATGTTAGGCACCAACATATGAATGTCTACCACATAGTCACAAACATCTGTTAAAAGAGCTTTTTATAAGCACTTCTGTGCCGTTTCTAGGTCATGCAAGAAGGTACACTAATTCAGTGTCAGGAGTAGTGGTATTGTGGGACAGTAATTATGTTAATACAGATAATGATATGTACTTGTATTACAGAAGCTTTTTCAGAGTTAATTTTGCAGTCAAGCAATTGCTTTGCTCTGTTTAGCTTTGTGTTTGGATAGCAAACGAAGTGAAACAATGACAGTAATTTTGGTCAGTCAGGAGTACTGCATTACAGAAGTAAGAGGGTGTCGGTGAACAGAGGACATTAACCATTTTCCTTCTGGCTCAGTTCTCTACTGCCTTCCTCCACTTTGTGAGCCTTTAACAGTTGGCTTTGAAATGCCATACCCATCCAGTTATACCTTGTTTATCTGAGAAATGTTTCATCAGAAGCAAGATTTGGGCTTGCCAAAGAGCAGTGCAGCAAACAAAATCACTGTAGATTCACTGCAGAGATTAACTACTTGCTGAAATAGGTGAAACACTTACGACAAGCCCTGAAGTGTCTATCACAGACCAGAGCTGTAAGGGATGCTGCTGTGTTGCTTAGACCCAGGTGAATGGGTAAGAGCATCCACATGGCCCAATTCATTTAAAAATGCATACACTGTGTGTAGTGTGTTTTAATAAGCAAGGAGCTAGATCCAGCAGTGCTCCTGAGTAATCAACCAACCTTTATATCCAAACTGGGAAAGTTAGGTTGCCTAGACAGACTTCTGTTTTATTTTTTTAGAGCTTAAACCTGAATATGATTAGTAGACACAAAATCTAACCACATTTTTGTTAACATCCTCAGTCAACTAACTGCTTGAAGTATAATATACAGGAGATAAAGCTAGAAATGAAAAAGTATTATATGTGTGTAAGATTGCCACATCCTTTTTTTCAGGAGCACTATGATTACCATACGTATCCAGCTATCATGCACACTGGGTTAAATTAACATTAACATGGTACAAACACAACCAGTTTAAATGATATTACCCCAGGCACCAATTTGGCCCATCACATGTTAATTACATCCCTGAAAATTAATACTTTTTTTTTTAAGGTAAATAGTCTTTTCTAAAATTATTTTTATGGAAAACAGGTTTTGTTTGTTTTTTCAAGAAAATTACATATTTGCAGAGTTCCTGGACTTTTTATGCTGTTACAAGTTACATCTGGTTTTCTCCACTGGCGTTGTCCAAGCCAGCTTTAAAGGTAAAGCTAATCCAGAGCAAGCCAAGGATCTGACTAAATTCTATAAGCCAAGAAACAGCCAAGCCACAGAGAATATTTAGGCATGAGGCTCCTGCCCGCAGCCCAGCATTGCAATCCCCAGGAATGCACTGCGATTGCTCTACAACCTTGAAAAGCCTGGAGACAGCTGCTGGTTCCTGGCTGCAGCCTCTGCTGCTGAAGCATTTTTTTCCATCTTGGTTTCTTCTCATCCCTGTCCAGGCCAGCCCCAAGCCACGAGCCCCGGAGTAGGATTTCGGTGGCTCCCCCATTCCCCTTTACTCTGCAGCGGCTGTTCATCACCACCCAACAGAGTTAGGCAGGAGGCTGGAGAAACTTCCTGAGGCTGGAGGCTCTGCAAACACTCGCTCTTCCTTCTTTGCAAAAATAACTCAGGTCCACAAGCGCCTGTTCTTGCAAAACCAAATACCTGACCTGGCAGTGTGGTTTGTTTTTTTGGTGTTTTTGTCTGCTTGTTTGTTTGTTATTAAATGGAAAAGTGAGCTGTGTATTTCCATTTCTTCTAAGCTAGGCTGGCAGAAAGGGATCACCTGGATATAAAGTGCCCAACCATACCTCCGGTTCATTTCTCTATTACATGTTTTCCTCTCTCCTTTTAATTTGCTCTGTGATTTCACTGTCTCCAGTATAACTCAAGTCTTACAACTGAGTCTGAGCCTACTAAGCAAAATTCTGGCCCCAAAAATGAGTTTTGCAGCTGATTTTGGTGAGAGCAAAGGAAGTATAGATATTTTGTACCTTGCAAGAAGACAGAGTATTAACTGTATAAATCTTAATATAACCTCGATGTTTATTGCAGTGATACTGCATGAAAATCACCTGTATCATCATAGCTGAAGGTCTGTATTCATACATAAAATCTTTCTTTACACTGTGATAAGAATCCCAGGTTAAAAGCAATTGAATGTTCAGCATGAAAAATAGATATGTAACTGAAAGACTTCTGCTTCTGTCTCTCATTCCTGCAGCTGTAGTGTTTGAACATACATGGTTCTAATATCTTCTCTTCAAAAGGTACATCAAAAGCAGGTAAAACTGAAAGAACCAATGAAACTTTTTACTGGGAAAAACTCCACACTGGAATAGCAACAAGAGTGAATTTATTAAATAAATGGGCTGATGGTTCCCAGTCTCAATCACCCACTCTTGCTGCTTGTGTATATCTAATATATGTGTACACAGATATTAGTAGGTCTCCAGGCAATGTGAGTGTCCGTAGATATAATGTAGTATAGCATTCTGTCATGCCATGGGAGATTGAAACTTCCCTTCAAAATGCAATCCCTTTTATCACTCCCTGCCCGTTTTGTTCTCTAATACATTCCCCAGACTCTAGAAAATGCAGCTTCCCTGTCTTTCCAGAGCTGATACAAAACGAAGAGGCTTGCATGACGAGCTCAGATAGACAGAGCTGGGCTTCGTCCATCATGCCCTGACCCATCCAGACACCATGTGCTGCTTGGGAGCTTTTTCATCCTTTCTGTGTGTCTGCTTTCACTTCACTCTTTCCCAGGGGTTGCTCCCTTCCTCTCCCTGCTTCTTTCTCAGTACTTCAGCAGATATTTCTGAGCCCCTCCTCGAGTGTTTCCACTGAGAAGGGGAGGTAGCATTCCTTCCGTCGATGGGGTTTCCCAGGATGGGGTGCTGCTTGGACCTGTGGAGGTGAGGAGAAACCTCTCTGCTCCACAAAGCCCAGTGCTGCGTGCCACAGCCAGAGGACACTGCAAATGTTCCTGCCAGCTCAGGGCTGGGTGGATGGGTAAAGGTCCTCAGCCTCAAAGTGGGAAAAAATTTAATCCATTTGGAAAATTTATGTATCAGAGAGCTACTCCTCCCAGAGCTACATCTACCAGATTTCCCTAAAGTAACCATATCCCTGATGGACCCTTAAGCTTGGAGAGGCTGTTCCCCTTCCCCAAGTACCTCTCTCTTCCCTTCAGCAGCTACTCTGGTTTACCCAGCTCCAGGTCCCAAGGAGATGCCATTTTAAATAACCTTTCCCCACTCCTTCACTTGCCACTTCCCTTTCTCCTCACTTTCCCTGCACTCCTTAATAGGGCTCTTGTGCAATTGCCTGCTTCCAAATACTAACTGTCACAAACTGCAATTATTGGTATTACCATTTTAATAGATTTTCTGTCTCCAACATCTTCTACTTATTGAAAAGGAAGATTGCAGAGTTAGGACTGGTAATCATTTTTTTACTTTTTGTTGTTTTGGTTTTTTTAATAAATTACCAATCAGGATTGCAGAGCAAAAATAACAATTGCAGAATCCCACTACTCACATATGGTTTTTATCACTTTTCACTCACTCATTTTTCCGGTGTTTGCAGAGTTCTTCTTTGTGCTAGTAGCCTTCTTGGTGGTTATCAATTTTGTTTAATTTGCAAAGAAAAGTCATGTTCTTTGATTATCCTTTGTAATTTAAACAAATTGCAAACTAGTTATTCATAAACAGGACCATCTTTCATTTGAGAAAGCAAGAACCAAAAGATTTTGCCTTAAAGTGGCAGCTCCCTGTTTTGTTCAGACAGATGTATCCTATTCACTAGGAAAAAATAATAGCAAATCTAAAGGCCACACAGTCTAAACATCATTTTTCATGCAATTTGGAGAAATAACTGGTGCAATAGAGATGAAATGAAAACAACTGAAATTTTAGGTGCATATTAGAAATATATGTTCCTTTTTTAACATCTTAGTTTTTGTATGTTCTAAATAGCTAGCTTACATTTCAATAATCTTCTTTAAACTAGTTTTTCTTAACCTTTTTAAAGATCATTTAAAATAGCATCAATAATTTAAAGTTAAGCCTAAATTTATATAAAACACCTTCTTTGCCTACTGCATTCCACTCTTTTTTTTTTTTTTAATTAAGGAGATTCTAGCAGTCATTTCTGACTGCTGTGGCATCTCTCCGCAAATCCTTTCTTCAGCTCTGCTACACTGAGGTTCATTTGTGTCATTCAAATCTTTGCTCTTTAAATATCCTCTTATAAATTTATTATGGCAATACATTCATATCTTTAAGTTTAATCTGAAACTTCGATAACAAGCAGGAGATGGAATAAATGAGTAGAAAGGAGACCAGATAAAAATTAAAATACTGTTCTGTCATTGCCCACATAAACTATTAGGGGCACTGACAGGGTGGTATTTTAATTTTGTCCTGTTCTCCCTCACTTCCTCCACCCAACTTCACTCTTCCATCTTCAGCTTGTTACCAAAGCTTCTGATTAAGCCTGGGAGCAGGTTATCATACACAACATGCTCAGGAGGTCTTTAAAAAGCAGGCATATGAATGACACCAGGTAAGCATTGGTATGCTACAACATAGCAGAAAGGAACTTTTCTTTCTTTAAAAATTAGATATCCAAGTGATCCTTGCAGAAAAACACCCTTATAGTTTAAATAATGATAAAAAATCAGCATCATTTAACCCTGTGCCTCTACCTGCCCATGATGTACAATGATATTATGTGATCAATTGCTTTTTCCACAATTCACGTTATGATGCTAATACAAAATCTATTCACAGGCCTCTTTCCAACCCTCTATACAGCAAACAGTTCAGAAGTGCTTTCACGGTGTAACTAAGAATCTGAATGTTGTTGGATTTTTTAACATTCAGGTATGACTGTTTTCTCTTTCTTTCAGTTAAGGGAGAAGAAAACAAGTCTTTTTTCAGTCTTCTTATTTGTTGAGTATCCAGGTAACAAACTACTTAAAATCAAGCAAACAAAACTTGATAATTGGCCCCTATCCCCATCTGAGCCACAGAAGGATGTAACCATGGCAACGTGTGGTTTAGAGCAGACCATTTTGTGTACCTTTCAGGATTTAAGCTTGTGAGAATCTATCCATTCCTAAGTAGAATTATCACTCCGGGAGCAGTTTGTTCTGTATTTTAAAGGATGGTTGAAGCTAGGGCCAGAAATAGTCGCTGACAATGTGTTTGGGGGGGTGAGGAGAGGGGGGAATGTGGTACAGATGCACACACAAAAAGGAAAACAAAACCAACAAAAAAACCCCAAAGTTCCCCCTCGCCAAGGAACAAACAGGAATGGACACTGCAAAAGACAATAATTAAGGATGAGTCAAGCACAGCAGGTTGTCAGAAAGCTCTCCTGCAAATGTGTTTTCTCGTGAGCTAAGAAGCCTCTAACAAAGTTAGTCATATCTCAGCCCGAAGGTCTGGCATCTCTTTTTTTGCTGTAGGTAACTCATTGTAAATGTATGTATATGTATCGTTAAAGAAGTACTTCTATGGAAAGAAATAAAATTTAAAAAAAACCAAAACAACACGTGCAGGTTTGTAATATGGCAACTTCTTCTTAATCGTGTGGATTCAGGATCTAAGGAAGTTAAGTCATTTTAATACTTCCATAACTTTTTTCCCCGTTACATAAGGTTTTCTGGATTTCTTCTATCCAACCATCCTTGCGTGTTTGTGGTCAATACCTCTGTAACATTACTGTGTTCACAGACCTGTGCATGTAATTTTGCTTTCTTCCTGCATCCCACTAATTAAATTTTATTTTTTAATGTAATTAAGAGTTGATCTTGAAATCCATCCTGCTAATGTCAGTTTTTTGTTTTCCTTTTGAAACGGAAACTACAAACACAACAGATTGTAGCTGTCTCTTTTTACATGAGATGAGTTGCATTGTTTAACCAGAGCCTGATTAGGCAAATCAACTGACATGAGTGGTTGTACTGCAGAGGTAATATGCTGCACAAGGCAATGCTCAGAAATATCTTGACATGGAAATCTAAAGAAGAGATCTGTATTCAGATTTGAAAAGAATTAGATTTGAATCAGAATAAAAATATTCTGAGTCGGAATGAAATATATTCCTGTATTCTCACATATTATCCTATTACCCTCTGCAGTACATGAAAGGGAAAACATCATTATACATAGAAGCTTTTCCATGAGTGGATATTCTTTAAGTGGGCAAATTCTCAATTGTCTCCAGGGCTCTAAGGCTAGGGGCCAGTTAGGTTATTGGCTAGAGTAGGTGACATGAAATACTACGTTGCAGTCCATGTAATACCATAAAATGTAAGGTACACTCACTCTCTTCTAACAGTATAATAATCAAAGCTAGTGTTATTCACTAGCAGTACACACTGCTTCCTCTAATTAGCACATTTCATGTCTCCTTTTTTTTTCTTTTTTGCTATTGATAACCTAGCTATCCTATGCATCTTGCTAAAGAAATAGCAATTTATAATAAAAAAAGAAACTTGGGGAGAGCCATCTACAATATTTAGAGGTGGCCTACAGCCTAGACTGATTTTTGCATGTCTAAGATCAGGTTTTAGACCTGCAGAAGCAGGTATTCGTGATATCATTACTCTAATTTCAAGGTGAAATCCATGATATACCATCTGGTTAGATTATTATTACTCTGCTCCTATGAATCTCACTGCCATTACTATTGCTGCTACTATTACTACTACTACTCTTACTAACGCTATTTTTTTTCAAGGAATAAGCAGGATTTTATTCATCAGCAAATAAATATTGCTTGCTGTTTAATTTTATCCTCAGAGAATTTTGCATCTTGCACACTTTGATAGAAATATAAGCTCATTAACAGAATATTTTTTAACCAGACCATTATGACTTCATTTTGAATCAAAGCTCATTAAAACAATTATAATCAAATGTTTCATTTTCTTTTTCCCTTGTGAGGAACAGCTGAAAAGGTTATGTTTGTTTTTCTTTATCTGAATCTCTAGGGCTATATAAACAGACTACATGGGCTTGTTTGTGCTCCTTTTTCTTTACATTTAGGGGTTTGCTCAGCAGAGGATACATGAGCCTTGTTCCTGGGGTCATCTAAGAAGTGTTGCAGCATGACAAGCTGCAACCCAGACCACATGAAAACCCGTGACAATTTTCAGTTTTGTGCCCGAGGATGCTGCCTCACCTCCAAAGGTCCAAACAGGAGCCATCTCTTCATGCTACATCATCGACAAACATTTGAGAGGGTGCACATCAGGAATGGGTTTGGAAGGTGTTTTCGTTCTCTTGCTCCACTTGCAGAGACCAACACACAGTGAGCAGGAGGAAAGGGTAGTAGGGCACCTGAGATGGCAAAGATCCTTGCCTTGGTCTGCTCTCTCCTATCCTTGTGCAGACCTGCAGCTCAGGTGGCAAAATGTCTTCTGGGTGCTTTTGCTGGTGCACAGCAAAATTGTTTTCACACAAACAGAACTAGGACCTCTCGTATTTTGTGGATCACAAGAATTATACATAGACAATTGGATGCCATAGTCACTTAGCACAAACCCCATTGAACCTCAACATTTAAAAACATTGTGCTTAATTCTTTGGTGCAGACAAATATTTCTTTCAACACATTCATTTAATAACCTCACTGTTGTTAAGCCTGAAACTGTGCTTTCAGTAAAGCATATCTCTATTAAGCAGTCTGTAATTCAAAACAAAAAAATCAGAGAAAATAAATTGGTACACAAAACCTAGTAAATCCATGTACCAGTAAATTTAGAATTAAGGGGTTTTACTGTGAAAGAGCATTACCTTCATATGGAAAATGGTGGTTATTTTTTCTCTGAAATAGCTAACAAGTACACAGCATTTGCAAACCACAAGAACAGCCCTTAGCTGCAGCCCAACACCACTTATTGTAACATCAAACATTAATTGTCTTTCAGCCATGAGACTAAAGCCTGAAAGCTGAACATATGCTAACAGCTGAAAGCTCTGTATACAAAATTTTGCTCAGGAAGGACACTCTTCCCTGTTTCTGTTGAAGATATGAACATTTGCTATCTTGATATAGCAGAATTTCTGCACTAGCCCAGTGTAACCACCATTCTGGTGCAAACAATCAGCCAATATAAAGCATAAGATGTACAAAGTTGTATAATGACAAGCCATCAGTAATGTAAATATGAAAAAAAAAAAGCCAACTTAAACTAACACATAGTTTTGCTTCTAAAAATTGACCTAGAAGTTGACGTCTAATTTTGAGGGAAGAGCTAATACAATTTAAATGGCCATATTTAAAGTAAATAATATTTGAGCACTTTCTAGAAGCAAACTTCTTTATGACGGATATATTCCTGGGACCCACATATGTCAATTGTTACGGTAATCTCTTGGATTTATAGGTTGAAGCCAATGCTTTCTGGGCTGTAAGGAGAGCCTAGGACCCACAACTTCCATCTAAGCGTAAGACACAAGACAGAAATATGGACAACATCACTGTTTGCTCAGCACCATGAAGGATTGAACTATTCAGCCCACTCTCCCAGACCCATTAGATGTCCTTTTCTTATTTTCTAGGTTTAAAAACTTTGTGTTTAGTGGGTCCCTCACAACCTAGGATTTGCATAACGTCTTGGGAATAGATAGGAATGGCTTTTACAAAATCTTCTGGATGAGCATATTAGAGAATATCTTAGTCTAAGTGTGGATATGCAATTCCACAGTCCAATGTTTTAACTTAACTTTGAAATGCTCTATAACCATATTGCTAGCTGAAGCAGGAAGATCACTGTCTTTGGTGGTTTTTTTTTTTACCTTTTTTTTTCTTTTTTCTTTTATTTTTTTTCTGCCCANNNNACCCCCCAACCCCCAACCCCTTAAGCAAGACCAAAGGATTTCAGTAACACAGACCAGGAATTCATCTGGGTCCCATTGCACATTAATGGAAATGGGACCTCTCTGCTCTTTCTGGGTTGCAACATACCTGTCTGTTTTTCTGTAGACAGATCTTCCACTGATGACAGGCAAAAGTCAGGTGGGCAAGCAATGCTATTATTTTAAGTGACACCATTGTAAGGCATTACATAATGCTCCATGTCTAAAAGCCCAGCTAATTCTTCACAATAAACCAGAATAACAGTAAAAAAAAAAAAAGGTGTTAGGAGAGCTCCCCCTAAAATTAATAGAGATGATAGTTTGCAATTACAGTTCATTTCTTCAGACTGTTTCCAAATGCAGACCTCTAAACCAATGGACATTAGATTTATTTCAGATTTAAATCAGTTTAACTTTCAGGGTAGAGCTGTCAGCTATGTTGTCAGTTATCCTTAGTAGGCTGCCAGGGGTGGAAACTAAAACAGGAGGTGGGGGGTGGGGGGAAGCAAAGAAAAAGACATTTTGGAGTATCAGATCTCCTGTCTACACCAGTCTTTTCCCTGGTCCTTCCTAGTTAAAAAGTTTCTTCCCAGACACAACAAGGGTATGAGATATGTAATTGTAGTATTGTGTGATGGAGTATGTGCATTTTTGATTTTTTTTAAACTGTTTGTTTCTGTTAGTTAGGAGGGGCAAGCGTGACCCTTGTGTCAAGTCTGGTCTGCATCTGGAGCATTTTGCAATGGTCAAAGAGAAGGACTGTTTCTCTCAGGACAGTGCTGGTTTTTCCATGCTTCTCCAGCTCCTGCACCATGGCTGCAGTCCTCTGCACCCTACTCAGTGGCTGCCAAGTGCATTCAAGACTGTCTTGCCTGCAGAAAGACAAGGCTTTCCCCATCACAATGAGTTTTGCCTGGAGGATCTGATTTTTCTATAAACAAGTCAAATGATTTTTAAGTCTTTTTGTTGTTGTTGCTAATTACTTGGTTTAAGGAAGGCAGCAGACTGGAAGGCAGTGACCTATTCGTGGATGCTGAGATCATTTAAAATTGTATAACGCAGGCAGTATGGCCAAACCCAGACATTCCAAACTCATGAATCAGGCCCCATAAACCATGAGATAGTCTTAAAATAATGATCTTTAAAAAAATAATAATGAGTGTTGAGTTCTCTCCACCGCCTTCTGGCTTTGTCATCTTTAAAGGTACATGAGATGAATTTTTTCAAGTTTTCCTCATCAAACATGAGGACCTTAACCTTCTTTCTTTTCTTTTTTTTTTTTGAAGGAAAGCTGAAGTTGTTAAAATACTGCATGATACACAGAAGTTTTGTATTCAAGAAAAACATCAAATATTACCACTCTTCTGATAATATCACAAGAGCTGGCAACAAAGGAATAACATCTATACATTGCAATAGTCTTTCCCAGGCACTTTAATAAGACTTACACATTTTATATTCTAGCTGTGCTTTAATTAAAACCAGTTACTTTCTTTTGTTTGAAATAGCTCAAACAATTCAGCACTTAAAAAAAGAAAGGAAAGAAAATAGAAGAAAGAAGCTATCTGGATGGGTTTCTAATAGTGGGTGTAAATCCAGTCATATTCAAGATTTATTTGTGCAAATCATTTCAGTGGGAAAACAGAGCCTCCAAAGTGTGCATTCAATTAAGTATCCTACCAAACTTTTGTTATCCTTGTGTTAGACCTGGCTAGTGTCTATGTACATTGTTAGTCAAACATAACAATATCATAATCATAAATAATTCCTATTTCTCATGAAAAGCTGACTCCAGTCTAAACCACTGGGGCTCTGCATTTCTATTGGTACTTGTAACTGCCTGAAAGCAAAAGCAACTTTATTATTACAGACTAAATTGCAGTCAAATATTAACTTACGAACTCTCTTTGGACTTGTGCGGCATTCTTGCCTGTTATCTGAAATCCTTAATAATGCATTAGAAGACTGAAATTTCAGAAGAATTTGTTTGAGATTTCTTCTTTGGCTTCATCTGCAGTTCTCAATGAGCAATGCATCATCCAAACACATTATAGAAATTAGAATCTGCATTCCATTATGCACTCAGACATTTATAGCAGAATGATAAACCTGTCTGTACCTCAGGGAGTTGGCTTTATAAATCAAGGCTTCCTGTAAAAAGATTACATTCCTATTTGAAATTATTGGGGTTCTATATCTTCTTTCCATATCATGTTATAATATGCATCAGAAAAAGAATGGTGAATGGAATTAAAGTGGGGAAAAGTGATATTTTATTAGAGGCAAAATGTGTTACTATTTATTTTGATTTTCTGAAAAAAATGCTAGGATTCTGCAGTTTTAGGTTTGAATGCTTCACTCTTCTGGAGATTATACAAAAAACCCTGATCTCTCAATCTATTTTTGAAACTTATCTGCTTCTGTAGTACCAGGAAACCTCAGAAGTCTTTCATGTATTTATCATCACTGAACTCCTCCGAGGGAGAAAAATACTGTTATCACTATTTTAGAGATCAGATGTTCAAGCCCAACTCCCCAGGTCTCACAGGTGAGCTCTGACAGAGCAGGGGATTGAGCCAGTGTCTCCCAAACCCTAGGTCACACGGAGGGTGGAGGAATGGGAAGAGCAGTTGGGGGAGCATCCCTCCTCAGCAAGCAGGACACGACAGCTCAGGACACACTCTCTGCACCCATTAGTGACAGGAAGGGACTTGGATAGGACATTTTCTGATGTGGGGGGCCTAGAGACACCATAGAACAGTGTCTCCAGATGCTGTGCAATCTGTTCTGCAAGTAAGATGTTCCTGCCAAGCTCAGGATTTGCACTGTCTTAGTAAATACAATGAGAAATTATTCTGCTAACCTATGGAGAGCAGAAATTTGAGCTCCACAGGGGGCACTCATTCATGGAACTCATTCAATGTCCCTCTCGAGCCTCACCTTGGCCTTCCTGAGATGTCTGATGGCAAATTATGGCCAATACAATGGTGATGGTCACACAAAACTAGGTGAATAGAAGCATAGCAAGGTAATATGCCTGAAAAAAATAGGTTTTCTCTGTGACATCAAGCAAACATAACATCCCATAAAAAAAATTCGGGACACTGTAAGGAGCAGGTATACATGGCATGGTTTCTAGGGATCAGGCACTTTCTAGCAATGATGTGGAATAGAAAATATTAAGAAATATAAGAAAGTAGGGAATATAGGAAATAGGATGAAGAAAGTGAAATTGTCTATTATTTTCTCCTTACATGTTAGTACTTGACTTTTTTTCATTTATAAGTAAATTTGATAACTCTATCTGTTCCTGAGCAGACCTGAGAAACTACCACAAAATATGTCATTAATTGTATCCTGGGTATATTCAATAACCAAAAGGAAAGAGATGGAGTCCAGCATGGAGGTGCATGAAAATAGTAATTTTGGAGGTGGGAGAATGTTCAAAGTCACCTGGCTTAGTGTTTAATATTGAAATATATACATGAACTGGCAAACTTTCCAAGTTTTATTATTTAAAATTCGGCATCTGAATTTCAGAGCTCAGAAAAAACCCACCATGAAACACTCAGCTAAATTGAAAAAGTCCTGTTCTCCTAGGTCCAATCACTTAGTCCAATGAATGGCCTGAAATCCTATTAAGACAGTAGAGTTAGGTCTTCTGGGTCTTTAATTTATACCACAAGTGATACCCACAGTGACTTCAACATCTACACATTAACTTCATTTAAGCCACAGTGACTTATCATCTATGCATTAACTTTATTTTATTCACTGTTTTGAACAGAGCTCTTTAAGGTTAAAATGCCTCTTGAGAACTGCAGGCTACATCCACCCTAAACTAATTGAAAGGCTCCATGGATCTGAAAACCACCAAAGGACACTGGTGCTTTCTTATGGCACAAGACCCTCACCCTGAAATATAAAAGCTTTTCACATGCGTGTAAAGGCAAATACCTTTCCCCTTTTTCTCCCCTCCCCCCCCCCCCCCCGAATTAAAATGTGGTTC
>JANZLQ010000079.1:4372446-4392704 GCA_026212715.1 Elanus axillaris | reverse complement strand
CAACATTTTTGCATTTATATATTTCTACCTAGAAGCAAAGGTTTCATGCCCCTTCCTTAATCTTCTCAAAAGTTGAACCACTTGTTTATTGTATGTCATTTAGATATTCCATGTTAAATGTAAGCTATTTGCTACTATACCATTAAAAATCTAGCCAAAAGCTAAGTCTGATAAGTTAATTTGATCAAGAAAATTCATCCTGCATTGTTCACTTAATCTGGGATTTAGACTCAGGAAGTCATGGAAGTAAAATCTGCAAGATGAATCCTGTTTTACAATCAATAATCCTTACTCTTTCTTATTTCGTTACAATTAGAGATGTAGCACAATATAGATAAGGACTCAGGAAGTTTAACATATACAGTATTGATTCCTTTTTGTGCTTGTTTTTTATTTTATTTTTACATTATAAAATACTCCCAAGAGATGCAAACAAAGCCGAAGGAGGCCAGACATAGATGCTGTACCAGCACTACAGAACAAAATAATTCAGTGTATGCAATCTTAAAACCATAACCATTAATCTTTTGATGTACTGCATCTCTGAGTGTGGACTCATAAAGTATATAATAAAACACAGATATGCCACAACAATTGAAATCAACTCCTGCCTTTTCTCAGCCATGTGACTTACAAGAGCAGAATAAGAGCATGGGAAGGAGCAGAGAGTGAACTTTAGGGAAGCAAACAACAAAATCACTTTATGCTCTTAGCCCTTAAATTCCTTTAACATTTTGAGTTTTGCATGTCAGACTACAGAATCACCTATTCTACAGTGATGCTGTGTTTTGGTTGACTGACATTGTCCACTGTCAAGCTGTTAGACAGTTTCACTGTCTAAAAACTCTAAAAAAATTCAATTGTCTGAGTGAAACTCTTCCAGACCACATGTTGGAATTTGGGAATATTTCAGAATGGGGTTAGATATGTCTGAGATGGGGTTAATAAATTACCTTATTTTTGTTTAATTTTCATCAAAGAAATCATCAAAGTGTTTTCTCTGAAAAGTTCAAATTAGTCAATTTCTAAGGAATGTAACTAAAGTTTTACAAAGTTTGGCATTTGAATCACGTGTGTGGCCTTGGTTGTTTCTGGGAAAGTGCACCCAAATTTAGACAAAATCACAAGCCTATTTTTACAGCTCACAGCTGCAAAGGAATTCTATGGAAGCTGTTTGAACTGCTGTGCAAAAGTAAAACAACTAAAACAACAGAAAAGAACATATCTGACCAGGCATCTCTGCCTTGTGTATATGTGTGGGATTATTAGTTATACAATTTTATCCTCCTTTTTATGAAGCAGTGATGAGACTCACACAAAAGAATGATTAAAAAGTAATTCATACTGGTTTTACAGCAAGGCTTTAAACAAAGCAAAGGGTGACATATTAAAGTAAGAAAACAAAATATCAGATATCATTAATCACCAACCACCCTAGGCACTAAATGAGATAGTCATCTTTGAAAAGACTAGGATGTGATCATATAATTTCAGACTGAATAATAAAGCGTGGGCACCTTTTTTCTGCTATTTCCTTACTTTCAAGTGCCTTGCTTTGTGATCTTATTAATGTAGTCTCAGTGACAATTGTGTTGTACTCATAGCAAGCAAAGATGATAAGAAACACTGGAATTCTGGGAAGAATATACATTTCATCAGACAAGGTTTGGGGAAGCATGCCTACAAACTGTTTCTCTGATGCTCCTCAACAGGGCATGTGTATGATTCGTGTGTGTGTATCTAATATATAAATAATATAAGAAAGACACAGTTCATGTGTGAGAGAAAAATCCCATTGAACTATAACATTCCCAGATGTTATTTTTCCAGTATAGTGTATATGCAGAGAGTAGCTTCCCCTTAAATAGCTTGCAAACCTCCTAGTGCTGTTCACTGTACTTGTTGTTTCAGAGCCACCAGAAACCAGCCAGAGCAGCAATATGCATATAACTAGGCCTTGCATGTTTGTATATTTTTAGTAAACACAGTTATTTGGTACCCAGCTGTGCCCCTGTGGTTTTTTTCATATTGTTTTTGTTGTTTAAAGATCAAAAAGCACAGGCATATACTGTGCATTGTAAAAAAAGGAAATGAGGAGGCAAAACTTAGATAATTTAAAAATCTCTCTGGCACCTCTCCAAAACACAATATACAAGCCTAGAGATATCCTTGAATATTACATTATGTACCTTGTGCAGAGCCAGGATTTCTGCACTGTTTGGTTTACATTACTCTAACTTCTAAATAGTGAAATTCCCTTAGTATTGGCTTCTACAACCTCATTATCTTTTGTACCATCAGCTACAAGGGCCTCAAAGAAGCAATTTTTAACTTTCAAATGTGACTAATGTAACCATTTAACTCTAAAAGGCCTTTTGTTTCATGTCTGAATGTGAAGATGTTTTTCTTCTAATCTTCTTTCCTTGACAATAATGTGAACTGTTCTGCAGACTGTTGAGAAGTTTGTCTCAGTGAGAGGTTATTACTGATTTCTCCATTTACTCTGTGGGATCTTAAATCACATGAAAGTATCTCACAAACGAAAAAAAAATTACTTTATAATGCTGGAAGGTGATTGAGGTGTGTAAAGGTAATATTAGTGTGAACTTCTCTTTATTTGAGCAAAATAACAGGAGTGAGAAAGTCACTCTGTGTGGTGACTGCCCAAAACCGAAGAGGTCCTGACCAAGTTGTTGTGTTAGTGGTATGGTGAAACCTCAGTGGAGTTAAGCAGTACAGATCCAAGAGTTCTATGAGGACTGATAGCAAACACAATAGACAAGAACAGCTGGTTGTGAGAGAAAAGCAAGCCAGGAAAATGTATAAGAAACAGTTATAAGATTGGCCTAAGGGAGAGGTCATCTTTGCATACAGTGTCCTGTAAAGGCAAACTCAGATTTATGAGCAAGGCCCTTCTCTATTGTTTGTTTCTATCTGCCAAAACAGATTTTTAGACCAAGAAATACCTTCTTTCTCTTTCTTAATTTTTGGGGCCGGGGTGGTGATTGAAACAATGTTTCAGCTTGAAATCTTAGTTATCATTTGAGCCAAAAACCCCAATATTATTATGTTTGAATTCTGGAATTATCATAAGGGAAGTACATTCAGCACAAATCTGTGGTGCTCATATCCAACCCTTTTATTCTCTGAGACTTATCTTTCACGCAAATAGAACCAGCAGCACAAGCGAGTAAATCCTTATGCAGCAAAATGTCCAGTTACTTCTGGGTGTGCTCCACCTGAAGAAAGGCTTCTGGCTGTGGGCATGCAAAGTGCTTTTACTGTCATATTCACCTCCGTTAGAACATAAATAAAATGTGTGGGCATTTGTTGATGTACTTCCCCAGAAAATACAAATGCCACAAGTATTATAGATTACTGTACATGGATCCTGGCAAAGTGTTTGTGGATCAAGATTTTTTCCCAAATAAAGTCTCAGAGCAAAAGTGTACCCTCAAGATAAACATGAAGTGTCTGTTGACAACAAAAGGATGTGAAGGTACACGCATCCAAAGGCAAGGTCTGGACCACAGTCACGCCACAAGAGAAACTATGACACTGAAACTGGGTTTATTTAAGTTCATAAAAACACTGAGCAAGATATCAAGGTATAGTACGAGCACTCAGGGAGAGAGAGAGATGCGTGAAATAGGTCATGGAGCAAGCTCTTTGGAAGAAAGATGCAAAGTGACATGTTAGAAAAGCAAACACCTGGTGTACATGGAAACAAAGGTTGTCTGGATAAAGTGAAAAAGCAGTCGCTCAAAAGTGACTGCAGGATTATGCATGAGCTGGCATTTGAAATTCAAATGAGAGGGCAGTAATTAAAATCCTAAAAAGTAAAGGAAGCTTTTAAGAAGCTAAATTCTACGTCAGTCAAAATAAGTACTGATGGAGCAGAATTGTCTGGGTTTTAATTTGGGAATCTACATAGAGAAGAAAAATGAATGGAAATTCACATTCATTTAAATCATACTGTTTCTAGATACCTCCGTTTACAACACAGACATGCCTCAACGGGAGTTATATTTCTTTCTAATATAGATATTAAACTAAAGAAAGACACACCCCCCCTCATATTTACTTTGATTTCCACATAATAGAAATTGCCTTTCTTGAAATCTGGAAAATTGTTTAGAAGACATGTGTGTGTGTATGTACATGTGTAATAATGACTGATGGACAGATATATATGCATGTCAATAGACACCTATGAGTTGTATCTACAGTGGTTGTAAAACAGAATTCTAAATTCTGTCTTACATTTGAATACTCTATGTAACAATACATGGCTTTTCTGAAATCCCCATGTTAGGCATACATTGAGTCTTTTATCTCCGGTAGATGAATCCTGTGTAGGACAACTGCGAAGTACTCAGCCTTATTGCTGTGAGAGTGCGTGCATAAACTAATTTTTAATCATTTTCTTCCCAATCCCCTTTCCAGTGAATGAGTGTCCACATTCATAAAATATCTTCACTGCTGCCGTCTGTGGCATACCAGGGAAAGCTGCCTTTATGTGTGGACCAAGGAGCTTTGGAGCTACGACTACATGACCTGCTGTCCACCCTGCAGGACTGGCCCAACCATCCCAAGGACACAGCACAAAATTAGCCAGCAACACGTATTTATGTTTTGAAGGATAAGCAGAGGGAAAGCCAAGGGCTTTGAGAAGAAAGTTTCACCTTGACCCACAGTCCTCCGCCTGTTCCTCTCCTCCACATCCCTGCTGCCGCCTCCAGCATTCTCAAAGCAAATGCATTGCAATTCCTACCCAAGTATTTCCACAGCTAAGCACAGCATGGATGGCTGTTTGTTTAATGAAAGGGAAACACACGGATGCCTTCTTCCCCAGGTCTTTCCTCCTCCCTAGTTCAATTCCCATTTAATGGCAGACGGCAGGGGTGGATCCAGGGTCAGTGCTGGGAGCTGGGTCCTTGCCTGTGCCACGTTCCATGCTGGGACTCCGATGTGGTGGCATAGCTCCATGTCACACACCCTGGGCAAGGAAAGGACCCAGTGTGTGCATCACCTGGTACATGCATTTGGGATGGAGCAACTGTGGTGCCCTGGCTGGGGGGGCATGTGGGCCCATCCACATCTCTGACCCTCCAGCCTCTGAATACTGCCTCTGCCCTGAAGGAACAACCAAACAGAAAAAGCACTCTAATGCCTAAAGTGAAAGAAAAGCTTCAAACTAAAAGGGATTGATTTTTCTTTTTCCATGAGACATTTCTTTTCAGACAGGAATGCTTTTTCAGCTAAATAGACAAAAACATAGCCTTCTTTTAAAATAAATTTTATCTCTCAGACAAAACTTGAAATTAGAAAAATGCTTCTACAAACATTTTCATAGAAATAATGTCCTCGTGAGCACTACTGATAATGGTTTCAGTGGGTTTATCCCCTAATTCCTTTTCAGGCAACACTCTACTTGACCTTACAGCTGAGTAAAGTTTCAAGATTTGGCCTTAAAAGCTTCGTTTTGACCCTGGCACAAGGAGTATGCATAGATTGTTTTGTTCATATACACATAAAAACCTTTGAAAGATTAATTTTTCAAATTACTCTCTCCCCCTTCACCAAAATCTACAAGTATTTATAGACTGAAAAACAATAATCTACTAATATAATCTCATGTACTGAAGAAAATATACTGTTTCCATCTATCAGTTAAAATATTCACCTGAAGTGAACAGTTACCTTGTAGGTAATTCTCTTAATCTCATTGGTTAAATAAAACCAAATATATTTGCTTGCCTCTAGTAAAAAAAATCCACAACCTACTCTGTACAGCAACCTACATAAAATCGTAAGAACGGTTACTTAGTACAGATGGTTTCAGTTAACACTACCTTTATCATATATTTGTTTTAAAGTTTCCTATGTGCTCTTTTTAAAGATGAATTGATTTATTGTTTTAAGACTTTTATCTTTTTGTAAGTCATTTGCTAATACAGTATTTCAATGCGTCATATTTTCTCAAACCACGTTACAATAAAAAGCCTTCCTTTAATCATTTCAGACATTTTAGCAGGCAATCATTTATGTATGTATGTATGTATGTATGTATGTATGTTAGCAATTAAGGATACCTTTAATATTAACCTAATCAAGCTCCAGTTTGTGGTTAAGTAATCACTTTCGCTTCAGTGAGATCCTGCCTTTTATATATTTTATTTAACATATATGCATACATACATAAAATGAAGTATAATAAAGGGCAGGAAAAGGTTTCTCTGGCTGTATTTTCTCCTTGGTTTCCTAAAAGTAAAAGCATTTTCAAACTGTGAAACAAGGAACAACTATGCTCATAGCCTGTCTGTACTTGAGACTAAATAAGCAGGTATGTTGTTTTGTCTCAAGCCTCCTTTCACCAACACTTCTTTCCAAATGCTAAGTGAAATAATGTATTTTAGGAAGCTGCTGATGACTGCACACTAATTTCTGCAGGAGAAAAACTCCCTGAAATTGAGTTAGACCAGCAAAATAAAAACATGCTACCTCCACAACAGGGAAGGCCTGAACTGGGGCATCAGGAAGAATATTGAAATTGTCCCTCTGCAGTGATGAGTTCCACTATACCCTGCAAAACCCTGCTTGTGCCTGCACTGGTGGAGAGAGGTGGCTCTATTGACCCCTGGAAGGACCACTGCAGAGTACTGGAGGAAGGGAAGCAGGAAGATCTGCCACATGAGGGATGCTTTTACTGGTAGGGGGACAGTAATCTGCAAAATTTACTGAGTTATGGGGAGTCACAACCAGCTTTCTGATTATTAGCCAGGCAGACAGGTTGTATCATAGAGGTAGTTCTTCAGGGGGCTACACCTGATTAGTGTATTTTACCTGGAAGATGGAGAGAATATGGGTGTCCTACTGCAAAGGTCCTGCAGGGAATTCTCAGTTTATTCACATTTCACTGTCCCACTTTCTTGAGATAACAACAACCCCCTTCAGTCACTGGATTTAGAGTTCAGAATAACCTCCCGATGCCCTCATCAGATACAAAATCACCTGTCTGAAGGAAGGTTTATTGGCAAACAACACCTCCACAATCAAAAATCTTCCTACAGAAGGAAATGTGTCATTCCATGTGTGAAAAAAAGTCATTTATTTCTTCCTTAAAATAATTAGAGGGCAGAGCAAGGAGCAGAGAGACACTTTAAAAGGACAGTATTATTTCATCGTATAGACAGTTACCTTGCTTTAATGGAATTTAGAAATTTCTGATACTGGACAGATAAAATAAGAGGATAAATTGATGGTGACAGAGACAGGATCAGAGACAGTCTAAGGACCATGGCATGTATGTTTTATCTCTGTGAACACAGATTTTAATACCCTGTGTTTTATTTCTGCACAAAATGAGGCTATGTTACCTTTGCCTAGTAGACATAATTGTCTTTTATAAAAAAGAAAAATGTATAAATTCTGAGGGAAATGTAATATCTTTTGACATAGTTTTAGACCACCCACACGGCAAGCTAGGGAAGCCAATAATCTTAAGCCAAAATACATTTAAATCACTGAACAAAGCTTTTGCCTTTTTACACGTCTTATACTGTCTAATAAAAACAACATGAGCTGGTTATGAACTATTTAGAATTTTTCAGCCCACTCTTTTGTCCAGTCTATGATGCAGTCATTATTTTTCTGAATATAAAATCCGGTTTCAGTAAAAATATACAAACTAATAAATCCTGAAATTAGGCCTCTAATTTAAAAGGGAAAAGAATGTCATCTATTTTTAGTGCTGCATATCTCTTAGTACCTGATATGAGGTCAAAATCTGCTCTGATGCAAAGGATTGATAAAACAAAAGGATTCAAAGGTATATATACTTTTATTGGAACCTGTTTTCTTTACCTAAAAATCAGAATTACTGTCGACCTGATCCTCACCATGCTTAGCACTGATTTTAGAGATTACTGCTGCAAGAGAAGTTTCACAGCATTTAGCTTATGCTTAAGGGTTGAAAAGGGCATGCCCCTGTGTAAGGTAATTACGATTCACTCCCATTCATGGCTGGCCCTTAGCAAGCAGACATGTTAGTAACTTGGGAGATGAGTTCAAAATCAGTTTCCCTCAGACAAGGATGGTCCTCAACCAAAAACCCCTGAAAGCACTGGAAAAGGTTACCCTGAATTCAGAGGAGCCTTTCATTGGCTTCCTAGATAGCAAGGAGAGAGCATAAACAGATGAGCCTTTTTTGTTAATTTGAAGACTTTCATAAAAACAGACACAAAATCTATTTTGTGTAAATGTAAATTTATGTTTATCTAAAAAGCTCTGAATACAACTACCTTAATTAGGGCCAGAATCAGATGTAGTACCTTTATCTGTGAGGAATCCCACTAGCTTCAGCAGAACCATTAGTGAAAGAAGCAGTCAGCAGCTCCACACAGATAGGGATTACAAACCCTTGTGTTTTATTTCTCTGCATTAATTGTTTTTTTCTGTATTGCCTGTGGAATATTTGTCCTCTAGAGCAGGCAGCTACTGGGGTTAAGGAAAGCAATGGTTTCCTTTTTCCCCTCTTTTGTTCCTGTTATAAGTAATACGGATAGTTACAAAAATATTTCCAAGATAAAGTTCCAACCCTATACCTGAGGTTATTCTGGAAAATGTTTTGCTTGCCAGAGCTGTGGCTTTGCATAAGGTAAAGGAGCCTTGTGCTCTCTGCACTTTCTCCAGTAACAATGCTTTGATTCAGCCAGCCACCAGCTTGAGTTGAAAACAGTGATTAAGCTTGGCTTAAGTTGTGAGAATCATATCAAATCTCCTTAAATTCAGTCCAAACAGTGGAAAGAAAACATATCTTTTCCTTTAATAAAAAAAAAATTA
This sequence comes from Elanus axillaris, assembly GCA_026212715.1. NCBI lineage: Eukaryota > Metazoa > Chordata > Aves > Accipitriformes > Accipitridae > Elanus > Elanus axillaris. The sequence goes on along the minus strand of JANZLQ010000079.1, from coordinate 4,383,860 downwards.
TGAGCTTTTTAAATGGAGCTTAAAACAAGTGGTCTGAATTAAGTTTTAGTTATGACCTCAGGTATTGCTCTTTTTTCTTGTAAAGCCTGGGATTTGCAAGTTATTTGGCTAAAATTTCAGTGTGAGCTTGAATAAACCAGATTCTCTAAGTCGTATTTTTGCACAAGATGAAAACAGAATGAGTTAAGTGTGAAGCCGAGCACGAGTCAGGAAAGAAGAGACGTATGAGGAGCAGCAGCTGACCTCAAGCTGCTCTTCAGGTTTATTATTTTAGCACAAGTGAGACAACTACTCATATATAAGCAAAAGAAATTACATGCTACAACAGCGTGTCTATCTGAGATGGGTATAATTCAGTTCCTCCCGTAACTCTTCTAAGGCAAAGAAAATGAAAGCACCAGGAGAAGTCTGCAGACACGATCCACGTTGTGCAGGAGTGGGGTATCTAAACCTAACCCAGGTTCAAATGTTTGGTCAGGTGCTGGCAGCTCATCATCTGTCCCTCACTTCCACAGAAGAGAGCAGACTGCCTCTCCTTGGGTATCCATGCCTGAAATGCCACCCCAGGGAGCCCAGCAGTTTCTGGCAATGACAGCTTGCTGCTGAAGATGGGCAGGACCGTAGGATTCATGTCACTGCCTGAGGAGCAGCATCCGGATGGCTGTGCATGGGGCATTGCTTCTGCAAGAGAGGAGAGAGAAGATGGCGTGGTACAAGGGTGGAGGTGGCCCTGCCGCGCTCTTGATGTATTGCAGCTGGAGAGCCCAGACACAGGCTTTTAGGGCAGCTCCCGCTCACAAGAGAGGCTGCTTGATGTCTGGTGGAAAGAACTGTAGAGTGAAGCAAAACGTCTCACTCAAGGCAGATTATTTTAGAGCTGGTCTTCTACTTCCCTTGCATCTCTGTTCTGTCCTCCCCGATATAAGGAGGAGATGGTTTCACTGTGGTTTACCCCTTGTTTATCTGGAGGCTTGACTAATGGTATTCACAGCAAAATTACTAAATTTCAATAAATCTACATTTTGATGGGACAGTTACCATTTTGATGGTTCCTATCTTCTAATAGTTTTTAATTGCATTAACATTGTTATGAGCCTAACAGTAGAGGCAGAAACCCTTCCCATGCACCGACAAAAAAACTGCTCAGCTTAGCTCACCTCTGTGTGATGGAGGAGACATCCCCTTGCTGCTAAGGAGACACGCAATGTTTGCAGAAACGCAGACAAGCCTCTAAAGCTTTTCAGCTTTAGCTCTGAACAGTTAAGTGTTTTACTGGGGCTACTTGCATTAACCTTATAATGTGCTTAAACGCTTTGCTGGTCCAAGGCTTTTAGGTATATACATGTGTATTCTTCCTGTGTAGAGTAAGTCTATACCAGTGCTAAGGCTGATATGTTACCTTTAAAACACTGGCAGCAGGACCCAAAAAAGGCTCTTTGCTGTAGACTGCACCAGTTGCATAGCCATGGGGTAGGTAGCTTCATGGTACGGCAACCTTTGGTCCCATTTACATACAATGCTGCCTGACAATGCATGCCTTTGCCCCTGACATGCAGGGGCATCAGTCTGGAGGAGCCAAATTTGGCTCAATATTTCATGCCATGCATGTCCATGCACAGTTGCCCATGCAGAGGCAATCCAGCATAGCTATAAGACCCAACAAGCAGTAGGGTAAAGTGGTGACACTGGCACCATGGACCATACACTAGGCAGGTTTGCTGGGAGGATCAGGAAGAAAATCTTCCCCAGCTATAACCTGCCTGAGTTTGCTCTTTTTATTACCAAAATACATGGTTATGTGCCTAGAAATCTGCAGCAAAATTAATACCTATCTATGGAGAGACTAAAGGCTGCTTCAAAATCTGATCAAGTCAGAGGAAAAAGGTCTCTCTAATTTCAATCTACATGGAAATTTGCTCATAGCAGTTTTGCTAAGACAGAACAAGCTTAATTCTCTCAGGTCCAAAGGAATGTACCTGTCTGCAAAGTAATACTTAATGGTACAGCTTTTAATGTTGAAAACATCCCACCTTATTTCAGCATTTAAGGGTCTGCATACCAAAAGAGACAAATCCTCAGGGGCAAGAAGTTGCTCTAACACAACAGAAGCTCTTCAAAGTTTAACAATGAGCAATTTGCATCGTTTCAATCAAACATCCCCCCTCACCCTAGTCCACGGTGTGAGAATCCCGACACTGTTCATAAACACAGATTCCCCTTTCTGAACTTTCATCTGCTGTTTTTTTAAACAAAAGGGGTAAAAACTTTGCATTTGTGTGCATTCCCATGAGCTCACAGAGCTTTAAAGCATTTCAACCACCACACTGTAGTTTTTCCCTGTTACTTTACATTTTTAAAGTGGGACAATGCAATGCTGGAAATGGTGAGGATTTAGGGTAGAGAACTCTTGAAAAAAGATTTTAATATGGTAAAATCAATCTAAAATCTGTACTAGGCAGGGAAGTGGCAGGGGATAACATGAGCAAAGGGAATAAAAAGAGCTCTGAAGAGCCCATACCAGTTGCTAATACTTAATCTCTTTAAATAATGAATTAGCTGCTCATATCTACTGTCGCTGCTAAGAGAAAGCACTTTCTTTGTGAAGTGAAGTAAAGCTTGAATACCCATGAATTATTCAATATAAAGTGTGCCAGTTAAAATGCCTTGATATTGGAAGTCAAGTGTAAGATTATCTTTTGTCTGTCAGAAAGCATCTCTCCCATGTTACTGAGACTTGAGGGGGTGGAAAAAGGGACCAACCAGCGTGCAAACACATCAAGAAAAATAAGAGATGTATTGTACTAACACAGAGAACCATTTCCACTTACGGATGAGCTTCAGTCATATGCAGGAATTATTCTGTTGGGCTTTATTCTGTTTACTGTTTCTGTTCTCCTTTGCCTCCATGATGTCTCCATTGTCTGTGACTCTGAGGGAATCACTCATGATACAGCAACACTGCTCCAAGGTTTCTTCCAGCAGAGACAGTATCAGCTATTGATCTGTCAGCCTTTGCTGACATGGAGAAATATATTTCCTTACTCAGGTTTCTAACAGCTTCCAGAGCTGAATAATGACCTTTCCAACATATCAGAATGTGTAATCTATAAGAATGCGCCTTGCAAGAGAGTCTGGCACAAAAAATGACTGTTTGTCAGGAAGGTTTAGGTCATCTAGCCCTGGAGTATGAAATGGGCTTTCCAAAGGGCCAGGTAATCAGCTGCTGTTTTTTGTCCTGGGTTTTTTTTTTGTTCCCTCTTCATACAGTCCACATTGTTGGCAGCACCTCCAGATATCTCAAACATTCTTTTTATTTTATTTTATTTTCTATCTGTGTTTTGAATGGATTCCAAGTCTTTTTCCTTTTTTTTTTTTTTATGATTGCAGTTTTGTTCAAAATATCATGAAGCCCTGAAGCTGCAGAGAAAAGCAGGCCGGTGTTTTGGAGGGCAATTTCCTTTTTGTTTTCAATCCCTCTTTCCCATCCCCTCAAATTATCCCAGCACTCAGATTCTCTCTACCTCAGTAGTGCCTCCATGGTGCCTTTTGATTTTACATGTACATGGTTTGTGTTTGGTGATTTTTCAGGTACAGTACTGCAACTTAGCAACTAATCCACAGATGTAGCATCCAAAATACTAGTCAAGAAAGTGGACAATCAAAACGGGCTGTATACAGCTTACCACTTTAAAATGCCTAATTTAAGCATCCTTACTCTTCTCTTCATCAGCTACACTGGCAGCCAGGATCTGGCAACCTTGAAGAGGTTAATCTGGGTGGATCATCATGATACTGAACTGGGATGTTATAGATGTGACAACCACACTGAACATCATCTATAAGTGGCTTGAGTGTAGTCCAGTGGAACACTGAACACCAAGCTGAGATGACTTAATAATTTCTGGAACACTTTGATTACCATTGTTGTCCATGATCCATTTTTTATTGATACTGACAGAAGAGTTTATCCAAGCCTGAGACCTCTTAGAAATCCAACCTTGGACTTTGAGGTGAGAGTAGAGAAGAGAAAAGGTATCTTTTGTCTCTGGATCACTGATAACACTCTGTGGAGTACTATGCTAGTGCTCCCAGCTGTGTCTGAGGACTAACGCTTCTGTAATCACCCACTGAAAAGAGAAAAAAAAAAAGGTGAAATAGAACACTGAAAAGTATTCCAAACAGTAACAAATGTCATTAAAGGGATTATATTTTGAATTCACTTACTTAAAATGAAAAGACATTGAAAAGTTACTGCATACTTTTTGGGAACAATCTCAAAACTGTTATTTGTATTTAAATAAAGTTGCTAGCACTATTGATCAGTCCATGTTTGGATAAATTCCTCAATACATAAAAGTGTATATATATAATAACCTCTTTGTCTTAACAGAACCATGCATCCCAGATCTCTTCCATTTATTTTCATGTTTCTGTTGAAACGTAAAGAGCCAGGGTTTATAGCCAGACCCAGGCCAGGCCAGAGAAAAAGTCTGTGACCATTTCACCTGTGCTGCCCATGCATTAGTAAAAAAAAGGCTATAATTTCAAACATTTACTATTTCTGTTTTCTCAGCCACATTTCTCTATGCTGGGTGCTATCCAATTTCACTTTTAACAGACATTAGTCAAACTGAGCATAGGTAGACCAGTTGTCTTTTCTTCAGCCTCAATATACCCCCGTAAGAATAAAATCTGAATCAGATCACAAGATGAAAGAGAAAAAAAGAAACAAAATAGATTCCAGAACATTTTGTCTGGACAAAGACAGTTGCATTATTACATAGTTAGAAGGTATCTTAAGTCAGATTTTTTTTCTTAATGCAGCATCAATATACAATTAATATAAAGAATCCAGCTTTAGCAAGAAGAATCATAATTGGAAAAAATTCCATTAATTCCCTTGTTTTGAAGGGAGATAGTTGTGTGATGTCTTTTAAAATATGGCTTGCAGTATCCTCATTCAGTAGATTAAGAATATACAACATGTTGCATGACAAATCAAGGCACAGTCTTTAGAGTCATTTAAGATTGATGTTTAGCAACAAATCAAAACCATTTACCATTCTCCCTAGAGAAATTTTGGAATGAAAGATTAATTATCCATATTATTGTGAAAGCTAGATCCAGAAAAACTCTCTTGGTTTACATTTTTATTCCAGAAATTAATTTATATGTCTTGAAAAGATTGCTCAGAATTTATATGGTGCCTTTCCTCATTAAAATCCATGGATATAAATTTCACAGTATTTAGAAGTACACAGATTTTAGCAGGGAAAAATTAGAGACCTGTGGCCTTTTAAATGTCAGGGACCAGATTATAGTCTCAGTTGTATGTATCTAATTCTCACTGAAATGAATAGAAGTCCCTCATATACACTGTCTTCATAATCAGAACCAATTGGTTTTCTCTTTGCACAATTCAGGCTGGGTAAATGAGAAAACATAGGATACCAAGCATCACGGGGCAATATCATTATTTGGTTTTCTAAATGTGCAACACACTAGATCTGATTTCTCTCACTTGTGGTTTTAACAGGCTTTTTATCAGATCTTCCATATTTTTACAATGAGAGGAATCTCCATCATTTCATATAATTCACCACTCTTCATGTTTTGTGAACTATTAACATTTTTTATTTTTCTTGCTGAAAATCAGATTTTCCTTAGCTAACTTAAATGAATATGCTTTTGTGCCTTTAAAATTACAAAAGCAGAGAATAGGCCCATACACACTTTAGTCCATTACCATGATGTTTCGGATGGGGCGTGGTTTGGTTTTGATATGTGGCATGTCTGAAATATCCCCCAAGTGCCTCCAACCTACATTATAGATTTTGCTTTTAAGAAGGCCATGATCTTTGTGCAGTATGGGGTTTCTTGTTTTGGTTTTGGGGTTGTTGGGGTTTTTTTTATTTTTTTTACAAACTGACAACTGTTCCTGTCTATTTACACACTGTGCAATATGTATGTCTGTTAGAACGACCGAGTTCTTGAAGAATAATGCCAGATGTCCTGTGCTCAAAAATACCTACACTAATGCTACAACCACCACTATCACTGTTTGTTTATGTAGTAATCAGCTGTCACACTGCCTTTTTATATCAGTGTTTTTATTGTTTTGGAATGAGGTATAGAAGAGATAGAGGAAGGCACACAAGCTAATTGGCCTATGGGCATCTTTGTAGAAAATGTTCTGGAAAAACAGTTTTCCAAGTACTAAAGCAGTTTTTTATCTCTGCAGCACCTGCTAAAGAGGCCAAACACACTTTTAAGGTGCTCTGTGAACATTTAAGGACACTATTTTGCAATGGAGATTTGAAACTTTTTTTTCATAGGCAGTGCCAAAGGTTAGATTTCTGTTTTTTTCCCTAATACTTTTTCTTGGCAGGCAAAACTAAGATAATTCCACATGCACCTATGGGTAGTCAGGAGTTGTTCAGATCCATGTATTAGCCAGATTTTTTCTCTCTTGACTGATCTGACTGACTGACCCATCTCTATTGACTCTTGAGCTGTAAACTTAACATTTAGAAGAAATCTTTCAACAAAAAAAGTTTATTCTGGGAGTTGGAATGGGTCCACAAACAGATTTAATGGGATAATAAACACTTTGGTTGGAGGAATACAATATAGGACAAAAATGTTCTATTGCCCCTCTCTAAAAAAGCACTTGGAGTTCTTAACTCAGATTCTCTTCAAATTACCTTCTAGACATAAAAATCTCAAGGGTTAGATAATAACCTTGAGTGTTTCTTGCACTGGCATAGAAACTCAAGATCTGTTGCTTAAAATTTTCCACTAATCTTTAAAAAAAAAGTGTCTCTTACAGCTAAAGGGGTATCTGTCTTACATGTTAGCCTTAATCTGTAGTCCATATCCAAATAAAAGACATTATCTGTAAACCTGTTGTCTTTTCCACTAGTTTATAAATAAATGTAAAATGCTCCAGTGTAAGTCTAGTTTGCTGTAAGTACAGCAGGTTAGACTTCTTACCCCATTCAGCAAAGATGGTGATATATGAAAAAAAGAGGGGTGAAAAAATGAGCTGCATTGAGAAAACTAGCTTTCAGGTAGAGACAAAGCAGAAAAATGTTGCACAAAAAGGACTGACTCTTTTCTTATCTACAACAGAGTAACTGAGTTGCTTTCAGCAGAGCTTTATTCATCATTTTGGGGGGATCATATTATGAGCTGACTTAAACAGCTGACAACTGTCCTGCTCCTTCCTTCCCTTCTTCCTTCCCCTTTTTTCTTCCTTCCTTCCTTCCTTCCAACTTCCTTCTTTCCTTCCTATCTTTCTCTCTCCCCCCATATCCCTCTCTCTCTTTTTCTTCTTTTTCTGTCTTTCACAAAGCAACATATTAAACCAGTAAATCAAGCAGGAGACAGTAAACATGCCCACTCCATATAGTAAATAACTATTTTGACCAACCGTCTGCTAGCAGGTATAAAATCTGAGACAGCTGGTTAGCCAACTCCTTAGGGCTAACTGCTCTAAAAATCACTTCTTTTCTTTTCCTTCTTCTTCTTTTAATTTTTTTTTTCCTTTTCACAGCACATATCTAGATACAGACTCTCTGAGCTAATTATCAGGGCTGGGATTCTCAACTTAATCATCACTATCAATTCCCTGGAGTACAGTGGCATCTAAGAGCTAACCCCTGCCACGTTGAATCACAGCCACACAGATGAAGAGCCAAAACCCACTGAGATTTTCAACAGAGGAGTCCTCTACACATATATAATATAATCCTTTACTTTACAATTGAAGTGTAAACTAGGAGACACTAGCTGATGAAATGCAATTAAAAGTTAAAGGATGAATGTTATAGATTATTAGTTTAACAAGGCTTCAGGGAAGAGAGAGTCCATCTGTCTGCTTTGTCTAAAAGCAATTCTGCGGTGGGCTATCTGTAAGAATTAACTCATGCCACGTTCTCAATGAATGAAAAAAGGTGGAAAGATAAAAAATCAGCTGGCTAAGTAGGTGTAACTTTGCACAAAGTATTCAGCTCCTGGTTAAATTAACAGCAGAGAAAGGTAAATTGCAGAATTATTTCTCTCCATCATCCTCCATTTCATTTCAATGGGGAATGGTGTCACTGCTGCTTTAGTTATCTGTTATGAATGCACTCTTATATTCAGCTTGAGTACTCTCTGTATGTTACTGCCTGTACTTGCAGGTATACAGAATGGTGTGCAGTTATATGATACCAATAAATGGCAGGCTTAATTGTTTTGTAATTATTCGATGAAATAATTTATTTTGCATGAATAAACACAGATGCTTATATTCTCTGCTGGTGCAAATCAAAATCATTCCACTGATACCAGTAGAGGTGCACTAATTTACACCAGCTGGAAATTTGGCCCAATTATTTAAGGACCTGAGCTATTTGGCAAATGCTCAGTAGGCACAACGGAATTGTGAAGTTTCCTCTTAGGGCATTTCAGCAGTAAACTAGATTTTATACAGAAACTTCAGCTATCAGGATGTAAAATCTTCCTGCACTAACTGCGGTAAATTAGTTGGTCTGTCAGATGCATGCTATTTGCTACACCATTTGCAATGTTCAGTCCTATGTGAGATTTCCTTGATGCAACTGCCTATAACAAGGACATATTTATTACACTTTTAGCTGTCTAACCTTTAACTAATGCTGCTTAGATGGAAGACACTTCTTTACAAGAAATATACACTATGCTATTATTTTTTATTAAGGTTTGGGTATCATCACCAATGTTGGCAGCTTACAACGTTGCTCATAGTGCACTGTTTGGTGTATTATTTAAGGCTGCAGCTTCTGGAGTTATGAAAATATGTCAGAATTTATGCTTAACTTTTTTAAGCATAAACATCTTTCTAGCATGCATCATGGAACAAAATTTAAGAAAATATCCTGATGGACATGGAAAGTGCAAACCCACTCATTTAAGAAACTTAGCCCCAGACATTTTTCTCCTTCATCTCACTATAGTTACAACAATTTCATAATTTTGGAGCACCTTACATATTGCTTGATTTGAGACTTTGGCAGCACTGCAGTAATACACTCTGTTTTGCACAAAATTATAGTGGAAGATATGAACCTTCTGTCAAGAAACCATGGTGTAATTTAGTGAGATTTCAGACTGAGTGGAGCAGCCATATATACATTGGCAGGATCTTGTACATCCAAACAGAAGATCATGAAATAAATGTAAGTTTAAAGTTTAAAGGACCTGAAAGGCACAAAGGAGCTCTGAATTTATTCTTACTGCTGCCATAATTACCCTTATTGTCCTTTTGTTTCCCTTTCTCTGGCCAAAATTTAAGAAAAGCAACATTTCTTCATCAGTGTTAATTTGTTCAGTTTGGGATAATCCTCCAGAATGGGATCAGTAGTACTAAGTGTCATAATAGCTGCAAGAACTATATAATAGCTCTGTAACCTCAAAAGCAATTGTTTCTCTGCATGTCTTCAGGACATAAACCTTTAATTCTCATTGTTGTGTAACAAACTTGTCCTCATCTGTTGCTAGATAAAATTCTATAGCCAGATGAGTTCTGCAGCCATCAGATTAAACTACAGGAACACTTGGTTAAACAGCTTTTTAACTGCTAAAAAAAAAAAAGTTTTTTGTATGATTTCAGTAATCAGTGTGGTGTGATGTGCTAAACAGTCAGAAGGAAAAGCTTGGATAGATTATACTAATTTTTCTGGTATAATTCTAGCTCTCTGTAGCAGCATGGTCCTCCATACTATAAGCAGGGATATATTTTATTTGGTTTCAATCCATCTACTGGAGAAGGATCTGGTCCCTACTTGAGTTTCCCTTAGAAACAACAGGGGAGCGGAGGTGTCAGTGTTATTTTCATCCCCTTTTTCTTCCTGGGCACATACAGTTTAGACATTTTCTTCCAAATTACCCTTAGACTAGGGGGAATCTGACCTGGCAACTTTTTCTGTTGCATGGTGTTACACCATAGCTGATGAGCATCCAGTGACCACCTTTAAAGGACCATCTCCCATTGCTTATTCTAGTCCAACCTCAAGCAAATTGTAATAATGGGAGCCACCTTTTTTAACCATATAGACCACATTTTAAAAAATTTATGTATATTTATATCAAGTCAAACACATCAGGATGTTCTCAAGAACTCTTTGTCAAGTGCTTCTTAAGTTTTGACTGTGAAATCATTCCTACTTTGACTGACTAAACACCTTTACAAAAATTAGGTCCTTGATCTCCACTAGTTGACAGTGCCAAAGGTGTATGCTTTATTATCTGTTTAGTTCCTCGTTCATATGTGCCTGTGCACAAAGCTGAACTAGAGGGGTTTCCCGTTGATATAGGTGCTGTTTCCTGCACAATTGCATACACATGTATTACAGTGCACAGGCTGTCTTTACCCTCATTACTTCATGGAAATGCTGCTGAGTTCAGAGACTGGGCTGCTGATGAAGAGGTTTCCTTGGGGGATTCAGATGAGCTTGGAAACAGGCTCATCCATTTAAATATATCTTGCAACTACGTTATGATCTTAACCTTATATGTTTTCATGGATTTGCTGACCAAAATATGATGTACACTCAGAATTTGACATCAGACATCCATGACATGAAAATTAAAATTTCCTCACAGCCTTGCTAAAGTGAATTCTAGCACATATCTTTTAACTACCTGTTTCTAAAAACCAATTAGTTTGCAGTAACCTCCCACTTGAAGAACAACCTGATTTGTTTCCTTCTGAAGAAAGCCAGTTGCAGATCCAGTGTCCAAGCTGCAAGGACGGGCAAGGACTAACATGCACTGCTGAGGCACGTTCCATTTGGGGGGAATCCATCTTCAGGTCCTCTACCTCAGGATGTTACTGCAACATAGCGCATGGGTCCCTCTTCATGCCTGTTGAGTCAAGATGTCCTGAAGAGTCAACTTTCTGTATAGCAGGGAACTATGCCAAGGTTTCACAGCTGGATTTGGGGGCAACTTTTCTCTAGCAATTTTGCATGCTTGTAACACAGCCTTTTAAGCACAGACAAACTGCTCATGCTTTCCTTTCATTTTCACAGTGGAAAAGGCTAGCAGTCAGATCCTTTCCTGCAAAGCCATGTCTGCTAATGTTTTATATCCCTTTGCTGTGACTTTGTATCAGACTTAACAAAGCTAAGTGCTGGGTCCTGCACTTGGGTCACAACAATCCCATGCAGGGCTACAGGCTTGGGGAAGAGTGGCTGGAAAGCTGCCCGGCAGAGAAGGACCTGGGGGTGCTGGCTGACAGCTGGCTGAATATGAGCCAGCAGTGTGCCCAGGTGGCCAAGAAGGCCAACACCATCCTGGCCTGTGTCAGAAATGCTGTGGCCAGCAGGAGCAGGGAGGTGATTGTTCCCCTGTACTCGGCACTGGTGAGGCCGCACCTTGAGTGCTGTGTT
>JANZLQ010000079.1:4286821-4372346 GCA_026212715.1 Elanus axillaris | reverse complement strand
GAGGCTGAGGGGGGACCTTATCGCTCTCTACAACTGCCTGAAAGGGGGTTGTAGTGAGATGAGGGTCCATCTCTTCTCCCAAGTAACAAGAGGAAATGGCCTCACGTTGCGGCAGGTGAGGTTTAGACTGGATATTAGGAAAAATTTCTTCACCGAACGGGTTGTCAAGCACTGGAAAAGGCTGCCCAGGGAAGAGACTGAGTCACCATCCCTGGAGGTATTTAAAAGACATATAGATGTGGTGCTTAGGGACATGGTTTAGTGGTGGACTTGGCAGTGTTAGGTTAATGGTTGGATTCAATGACCTTAACAGTCTTTTCCAAGCTAAATGATTCTGTGTTTCTATGACTTTGCTCAGGAGTTTCTCACAAACAACAGGTTTGTAGGTACAGCTCCACTGTAGACTGCTACTATTTCATTAACAACCAGCTCTGCTGTCCTTGTAAAGGCTTTTAAACTAGGTCTCAAAGTATATGCCTAACTCTGATGTATTGTCTTGCTTCCCACTTAATTTGCCTTAAGCAAGCTAGCAATAGGTACCATATAAGTCCCATAAGCACAAGGCAACATGTCTGAGGTAGCTTACTTTGAGCTTTGGTAAGGAACTGTTGCTTTTTCTAACCAATCTGAGTCATTGTCATCTCTCAAAATGCAAAAGAGGGTGTGCCAGAGGGTTTAGCTGAGGAAGGATGGTGGCTTTGGGTCACAGTGGTAGCAGACACATCCTGCAGGGCCTTGAATGGTCAGAAATGTGGGAAAGGTTGAGAGCAAGGAATAGCAAATCCTGAGAGCTGTGATCCTGTGGGTAGACAAGGGGTGTGCAGGACCTCATGAGACTTCAGCTGGTTTAGAGAATCACTTAAACTTTTGGCTATTCTCCTGAAACTTGTTTCTGCTAATATCACTGGCACCATTGCTCTTCTTCATTGTCTAGCTACAAAATGTCATGTTGTTCTTGTAGATATAATTATCTAATTGTTATTTGAATCCTCCTAAACCCTTTTGCTGTTCGTTTAGCAAGTTACTAGCAAGGCTAATGACATCAAGAAAATTGCTCTGAAAGGAGTTGCCTGTATACTGTGATGTATCATAAATATAGATGAATGCAAAGTAAGATGCTAGGCATAAAATGCAAATGAGCAGGGAATGAGATTCAGTTGTTCACCAGAGATTCCAGTCTTGATGGAGAAGCCTCTGTAGGGCTACCAAGCAAAAAACAGGGTTATGTTTCAACTCCCCAGCTGCTGCTGGGTAGGGACCACAACCTGTCATAGAGCACTAATTGAACAGGATGCTGCTGGAAGGAAATATGTGTCAGTGCCTGTCCCTCAGCGAAAAGCCATAAGGCAGATTCATAGAGGAGCAACACACAAAGAACAGCTTGGGCCAAAAATGTAGCCTCGAATGCAAAAAAGTCAGGAGGGTAAGCAGCCACAGGAGAGCTCTCCTGTGGCTGAGAGAAGCAAAAGGTTAAAATGCCCTGAAGATTTAAATGGCCTCTGCAAGAGAAGCAGCAGAGAGACCACTGAAGGGTATAAACAGCTGCCATGGGAGGTAGTAATTCAGTACAATGCAACTTTATTTCACTTTCCATCTTTTATACAAACCATCGCCCACACCATTTCCCTGACTTAAGCACCCCAAGACAGCCAATAGTACAGGGCAAATTGCAGAAGTCAACAGAGGGGGAGCAGGTACTGCATCCCTGCCAACACCTCCACAGCTGGCAGGTATGCGGGGAGGCAAGGAACACACACACTTCTTGCAGCAGTTTTGGAAGCTGTCACTACCTGAAACAAAACTTCATGTTTTGTAATATTTTAAATTATTGTTATTATCTAGGTTTGTACAAAATTAGAACCAGTGCTCAAAGCACTGAGGTATCCCAGTTAGCCAGCCAGAAACACCAGAAAGGACCCTGAATTTCAAAGGCTTTTCTAGTTGCCTAGAAAATCTCACATGCATAGCTGAAGTAATCACAGCAACTTTGTGATGACAGTAGTAATTTGAAGTTGTGGAAGACCACTTGCATCAATGGAGCCTGCAACCTTTGGTCAGCTTGAGCTAGAAAAACCATTCCACACATAAAGATAGGAAATCTTTTTCATAGCTCTCCATGTCTCTATTTGGGCATATGGGGCACTCAATTGTGTTAAAACCTACAGTGCATGAGCCACAGAGCTACGTAAAGGTTTTGAGAGAAGTGCGCTCCAACAACATCTCAGAAGCAGGTGTGGACAGCTTAGGTGTGAGTTTGCTGTTATGCAAGCGCACAGTCCTTTATAAGCTTCCTTATTTTCTGAAACAATTAATATTTGCATCTCACATTTTTTGGATACATTGTGAATTAGCTCCTAGGTGATTAACACCTAGGACTGGGATCAAGAAGCCCATCTAGATCATAATTTCAAAAAACCTTTTTGTTTTCATTTATCTGGTGGGTTAGGCATGTTGCTTGTGGTCAGACATGCTGTTCAGTTACGTAAAATTTACAAGCTGGGTTTTTTAGCTTTATCCCCAAATCTCTCATTATTTACAGGGAAGATGGTATTCTTGTGCAGTTTTTTGCCCCTCCTTCCTCAAAACATCATCTGTAAATATCCTCTATGTCCTCCATAGCATGCTGAGCTTTGCAGAGAGATTTCTGAAGGGCCAGGCACAAGCCCAATGGCAGTCTAATGAAACTGCCTCTCAGCACAGACCCAAACGTACACAAATGTGTGCTTGATTTTTCCACTGGTGCCTTCCAGATCCTGGCCTGTACTAAAGTGAAAGTAGTGGCAGAGCATAAATTAGGGAGATGTGAGGAAAGAGAAAGGATGCTGGAGATAACAGCAGAGAAAGAAAACCTGAGAGCAGCAGTGAGCACTGCAGGAAATGAAGGAGCACAGAGCCTGGAAAAGATGCAGGTTGGGTGTGAGGAGCAGCAACTGATACCAAAAGGGAAAAGGGCCCAACACAGGGAGCTTTGCAAGCCCTTTCAGTGCAGAAACAAATAATTCTGAGTTTGAAGCAAAGAGACAGTATTATTGTTCAGATAAACAGTATTGTGTTGTCCACTAAGAGAGTTTGACATTCCTCAAACAGACTTACTGTGTAATTCACACAGTTTATTGTTACTAACCGTCGCTTCATTAATAAACCTTGCCCTAGAGACATCCTAGGAAAGGGTCTGCAAACCACTTTCACTAAGGGAAAGGAATTTTTATTTTGGATACTGTTTTCTGTTCCCTAAAACCTCTCCTGTCAAAAGTCATATAAATTCCTGGAACTGCCTTTATTGCAAGGATGGTGGGGAGAGGCCCAGGGAAATCATTCCTGTTCCAGTAATATGGAAAAGCATTTTGCTGCTGAATCCTTTTCCTTTTAGGGGAGAGCCCTGTTAACAACCCTATCTATATTTTGCAAAAGAACAAAATCAACTATAAGCATAGTTGAAAGGGGATGGATACAAAGGAAAACTTAGAAGGGAAATATGGAAATATATTTTTCAAAGTTGCTGTCTTTTCTGAGCTAGCAGCTATTTGAATATGACTGTTGTGCAAGAATCCAATGATGTGATTTAAAAATAAAAGACTCTAGGAAAATACCAGTGGTTTTCATTATTTCTCCATTGGGAATTTCTGGCTTCGTTAGTAGATTCAGACTTCGTTGTTAGCAGCCAAATGCTGTATACTAAACAAAGCATTTCCTCCTAAATTAAATGAAGCTTTTGAATTATGCAGCTTTCATGCTCACTCCTCTGCAGAGAAGAAAGGGTTAAAAGCATGAAATATTACCTCTCTGTGAGAGAGGAGGGATTTAATTTCAGAAGGCAAGATCTTACAGCATATCCTGACTCAGACATGCTTTTACTGATTCAGCCATAGCATTCACTTGGAAAGCTTTACATCATGGCCTTGGCAGACTCCCAGGCTTTCCCAATGCAGGCTGCTATTTTTCCTTTAGCTTACCAAAAATAGCCATGCATAGATTTAGTGTACTTGGTTTGATGGTGTTTACAGGCATGTGAGTGTTGTCAAGATTGCTCTGGGCAGGCAGTCACTATTGCAGGTCAGGAAAGAATGGGGGAAATACCAATTCACTTTGCAGGGAGAGCCACCCACTCCACAGGCTGGGACTTTGGAGACCTCCACACATCTGACCTGTGCACTTGTCGTTCTCATTGCACTGGCCCCATCATCTGCACGTGTGTTCCCAGCTAAGGACCATCCTTTCTGCCAGCTGGTGGTAGTTTCCAAGGGGTTAATCACTCCTCTCTCGGTGACCCTCATGGTAGACTAACCATCAGGGCAAAAAAGGTAGCTGTGACTTTCTTCAGAGTGAGATGTGCCCAAACTCCGGCTTTAAACTGTTGAGCCAAAAAAAGTCAGTTGACACATGAAGGGATGAGCATCACAACGACATCTCCATACAGATTTGCTGACCTCTTTCTAGGCCTTTTTCCTGCAGCCGGGAGGACAGAGCCTCAGCTGTTATCACAGTTGTCATGCATTACAGCTCCTGGGCGGACAGAGCTGCCTTCTGCTTCATGCACTATGATGTGAAGTGACTGACACACCCCAGTGCAGAGAATCCTTGGGTATGTATCGCAGAAAATTGTGAAGGGAGACCAGCAAGACGCCTAAACCAGGACAGCCTTAATGCTCAGCTGCCAACATGGGCATCCGCAGCTCACTCCTTGTCTGGGGGGCACAGCGAACACCAGCACTAGCATGTCGGCCACTGCGGGACTTCCTAAAGCAAGATATCTAAAAGGCAGTGCTCCTGCCAGCATCCAGGCTGGTGATATAGACTGCAGTTTCAGAAGGAACACACAGTTGTTCCTTGACTGTAGAAGGCAGTTGGCAATAGCAATGAGCACTCAAGGAGGTTTTCCTGAGACAGCTTACACAAAACAAATCACAGCATGAGTTACAGCAACAGGTTAGCACATATTTTTGCTGGACCTCACTACTGGCCAGCTTCGTTAGCTTCCCAGCATGAATACAGCAGGCTGACATGCTCTGCATCCAAGCCCAAGGTTGTTGCAGTGATCACCTCCACTAGAAAGATGAAAGGACCTGACAGTCTGGTAGATTTTGGCCCAAATTCTTTCAAGAAATTTATCTGAAAATCATCTCAAAGTCTGGAAGATTGGTGAATGGGCTAACTGCAAAATGTCACAAGCTGTCTAACTCCCTCTGCTGTGCTTCTTGTCTCATTGGTCATAACCAGTCAACACCTCTGGCACAAATCCAGGGAGGAAAAAAGACCAAGGCACCATGGCCATATGGTGTGTCACCACAACATACCTCCTCCTCACTCTTCTCACCCCCACCAGGGAAGCACTCTATCAAGCATTAGTCTAAAATATGCTTCAGCTTGAATCTCACTTGGAGCATGAGTCCTGTCTTGGAAACTGCCTCAGTCAGAGCTCACCTATGGAAGGCAAAGTTTGCTGAGCACATCTGGGTCTAGGAAATAGTATGCTTTTAGTTGTATGAAAAGTCTAGCAGGGGAGTTGAGTGCCCCATTTAGTGACTGGAGTTTTCTTTGTTTTCTTGTCCCCCACAGACAATGAGTAGGAAGCTCACTGTTCAGATCACTTCATCCCAGGGTCTTTTCCTAACATTTTTTTATTAATTTACAGAAGACCTCACTTTTTAAGTGCACAGAAACACATATATCCTCTTGTGATACCACTTGTCCTCATATCCTTTCAGTTGCATACTCTTCTCTTAACAGCATGCTCTCTTATTTCATCATCCAACACCTTCCTTTGTTATTTTTCTTTCTTTTTACAGGTGTTGCTCATAAGAGCTGGAAAGGACAGAATATCTGTGAAACCTGACAAAAAGACAGTTTCTTTTACTTTATTCAATGTATGGGGTGAAAGTCTCTGTATGTACCTTCATCTGTACCTAGATACATGCACATAGGTGTGTGTGTGTGTGTGTGCATGTGTGCACATTTTGTTTTCAGAATTTTTTTTAAAATGTGCCCTTAAATGCTGACAGTGCAAAACCAAGAGCCCCATGCAACTCTGGCAAGTTAGAAAGTGTAGGCTGGGCAGCCAGCACCAACCTTAATAACCAAAAATAACTGCTTGGGTCTGAACCAAGTATTTTCTCATCAGTATGCAGCACCAGGGTGTAGGAGGAGGAAAATGAGGAGTGGGAGGATATAAAACAAACAGTAAAAAGGAAAAATGTCAACTGTGCTCTGGCCTTCCTTTCTGCTTCTCACAGCCCACCCCAAGCAATGCAGTTGCGGTATGTGATGGGCTGTGTACAGAGCCAGGGTAGCACGCATACAGCTGAACACATCTGGTGAGCAGTTGCCTAGTTTTGTGCTGCAAGTCAGCCAACAGCATCCACATTTCTAAGCGAGTCCTCTGCCATTGTTGCAGAGTGGTTTATGACTTAACTTTCCCTTTGTAATAAGTTCATTCCTCTAGCCAGCAATACTGCTGTCACTCTTTCATCTTTGCCTCCCCACTTGCTACAGCCTTCATCCACACATGCACACATGCAGTCAAACTCAGGGCGATTGCATCAGAGAGGGAGTAGTTTGCATTGGAGAACTTGATACAGTACTTCATCTGAAATGCTAAATACCTTTCCCTCCTAAGGCCATTCCCTTCAAGGCAAGCCATATTTATTTAGGTGTGTAACACCAGTTCACAGGCCTGCCTTTGGCATCAAAGTGGAAAACTGTGGCTTCAGTACTTTCAGGTACAACGTAAGATGTAGGCTAATGTTATTTCTTGGGCAAGCTGTGATTGCACAAGGACGTGTAAGAAAATGGAAGAACTCCCTTTTTCAGATAAGCCTCACTCAGCCAGGAGCGGCACATCTCTCCTTTCCCTCTTTTCTACTGCCCATGCTGTCATGAAAGTGTCTAGGGACTATTTCCTCCTCTCTAAGCTTTGTTTGATGTATTAGAGACAGTGGTGGGGAAAAAAAGCCATTGCATGGGCTGCTACTGATTACTGTTCTCATTTTAATTATTTATACTTTCCCACCCTGCTAAGACACCAAGGTTTCACTGAGGTTGGAAGTCAACAGTAATAGCATGAGGAAGGTTCAGATAAAAAGAAGAAAACAGCTAGATGAGCAGGCACTTATCTGTGAGCTGGTCCGTGTGCAGGACAGGAAGAAGGGTTGGAGAAGAGACTCTCCGTGGGCACTGGAGGTTACACCAGACAAAGAACAGAGATACAGCCATGGAAACACAGCTGTGCACATGGAAGATGTGAGAGACTGGCAAAGTCAAATAGCTTCAGAAGCAAAATTAACTGTGATTACTTGATGCAAGACATCACTCAAACCAATCAAATTGTTATTTTGGGAAATCATAAATTTGTATCCAGAGTCAGTTTGTCACTCATTAAAATCTTATAAGAATGATTAGGAAATTATCTTAATAAGTAAATGTTCTCCTCTTTTTCATTTAATAGCTTAAAATATAAGATGATCTCACCTGGCTCTTACATGACCCCTGACCACCTCGCAGGTAATTATTTTTATTCTCATCTTTACTGCTAGGATTGGACCCAGTCTAAGTCTTTCTGGCACAAGCATAGCTGAAGTCTCCTTGCTACTGTCTTTATCTGGATGAGGAGTATTGCCCTGGTATGGTACATCTGTAACTCATTTACTCCAACCCATTGCTTGCTTCCCAGGGCCAAGGGCAGAGTAATGCTGCAGTAATGATGAAGTATGTGAAGAAGTTAAAAGGAAGAGGAATCCTTAAGAATCCTTATGAAACAAATGAAGGGGGTGTTATCCAGAGCAGCCTCATGATTCCTTCATAGTACAAGGTGAATTATTTTGGTGGTTATATGTAAGAGATGGAAAATGGTTACTTAGGCCACTTCTACCAGCCTCTTTGGCTCACTTGAAAAGCTGTTCTTGCTAGGAAATCCCCTGCAGGGGGGACTTCACAGATCAGTTCAGTGGCTTTACATGTGTGCTGCACATCTGTAGACTCAAACTGGGGATCCTATTTTATTTTAAGGAGCTTCTGTGAAAGGCACCATTGTTAAGTTATGCAGAAGTAGGTGCAGTCACTATTAAAGTATTGCAAAAATTACATTTTGAAAGGGGGACTTAGGTGCAAATCATTTCTTTTGACTGCACAGAGGCATATTTTGCCCACAAGCATGTGTCATATTTCTTAGTGAAGTATTCCTTTCTTTCCAAGAATTACCCTTGTAAAATGATGAACTAGATCTGTATAGGAAAGAAATACAGCCCATTTTGTATCCTTGAATCTAACAGGTAAACCATATTGGAGAAACCATAAAATAAATTCTCCAAAATACCAATTTAAAAAAAAAAAAAACTAAACACAAACCAACAGTTTTTTAAAAGGAACAATTTCAAGTGCAAGTTACTGTAATATAAAGGCAGTAGTGATTTGACTTTACCTTTAAATTTTACTTTTCCTTACATGAAGCTACAGGCAATTGAAAAGCTGTTGAAATCTGTACTTCTTAAGCCTTCTTTTCAATAGAATAACTACAGGAAACCCAAGGGATTCAAGTGCCCAACAGGTTAAGAGCAGTTTTATTTAATACATTGTCCTGCTTTGCTGAAAGAGAATGGTGATCTCTTTAAGAGACCTTTTTGATTTGCTTTCAGCTCATCCATGCTTCACAGTGCAATTCTCTATTTCTTTCTCTCCATATCTAGAAAAAAAATAAATGCCAGTGTGACACATTTTCAGAAAGTGACAACATGGTTTAGAAACTGTCAGTACCTAATGAAGCATTTCAGCTCTATTTTATAAGCTGTGATTATCATGATCATTTTACTGATACATATATGGATTTGACATCTGCAGCCCTTTAGCCTTTTAAATAATCTGGTCAGCAAAATTGCTAGTATGTAGGTCATTTTAACCATTTCTTTCTAGGTTTTCTGGTGGTATTTTAGTCTTATGCTTTGGGTATATTTTGCTATATATTTTGTATATTTTCCCTGTAGGAAACAGAGCAGAGAAGATTTGGAAAATATTCAACAAACTCTATAAACTCAGGAACTTCTTATTACTTACTATATTTGTTCAAGGCAATGCATCATATAAGTAACGCTGACAGAAAGGCTCTGACCCAAGAATTAAAGCACAGACCAGAACTATTGCTCCTGCTGCTCTTAGGTTAATAAAATGTTTGGTTAATTGTAACTCTTATATAGATCTTGAGATGACAAGACTAATAATGTGGCTGTAGGAATGGGGAGAAGAGCAAAAGGAAATGAAAACCCAGGAATTACGTGCTGGACTGGCATTAGGAAACATCCCAGCCAACATATCTGAAAACAGAAGTAGTTAATGCCTTTCTCCTGTTTTCAGACCCATTCACTTTGGTACCATACAGCAAAACCCTGTGCCCTATGTTCTTCTGCCTGCCTTTGCATGGCACTAGCTCCCATATGATTAGCTCAGTTTAGTGGTGCTGACGATGAGTGCAACCAAGCTGCTGCTGACCCAACCTGGAGACAGGGATGGTGCAGGAGCTGTGAGTGCAAACCCAGGACAGCAGTTGTGCAAGGCACACATACCTTGCTTGTGCATGAAGGTACAAACCAGTAGATACATGGATAATCACAGAATAATTTGGGTTGGAAGGGACCCTAGGGTTAAGGTCAGTCAGGTTGCATAGGGATCTATCCACCAAGAGTGTACTCTTGCACTTACAGATTTTTCCTGTGGTGGCTGACTTTTGCTTTGCTTGGAAGGCAGCTGATTTGGGTCCAAGTGTGACCTTATGTGAGTAACTGCAACACTGAGTGAAGTGTCTAAATGTGTGATTCCCTTTAAGCAGGCAGGTGGTCCTGGTGAAGTTCAGATCCTTCAAAACATCCCCACGGAGACTTGGACTGAACTGATTTCACATGATGACTGTGCAGTCTGACACACAGCATGAGTGGACCTCATCAGCAGTTAGTTATCTTGTTCATAACAGAAATCCTCAAAACACTGATTGGGTAGTGTCCCCACCCCTTGATTACCACCAAAATTTTGCTCTTAGTCTCAAAGATAAGAAAGCAAATTATGTGTGATTTGCCTAATGATTTTATTTTTCTTAGAATACTAGAGCTTTTACATTGAAAACGTAGTACTGTACCATTGTTGCAAGCTGGAGATCTGTAATTAAACTTCCTTTTCAAGCAATTTTGAAAAGTGTTTTTCAGACTGATGTTAAAAGCATTTTTTTCTTGGTATTTTTGATATGGTTGGTTGGTTTTCAGCTTGGTTCTGCCATTCTAACATAAGTGCAATCTTTTCACGGAAACAGGTCTGTCTGTTCTTTTTCACTTTGAAATCAAGGTGGTTGCTCAAGCAGCCAGATGCAAGGAGTGCAGAAGATGGTACACAACTCCAAACTTGAGCGCAGCAGCATAAGAAGTGCTGTAAATGATGATCACAAGGCAAGTGCCACTGCATTTGGACACTTGCACTACATATTCATGCTGTGCATGAAATGCTTTCCTAGACCTACACAGTGCTGATAGTAGGTCTAACCCCACGAGACACCAAATTCAATTGAAAGTTAGTGATTCACATATGTGTGTGTCTGTGCCTCTGTGTGTGCACACAGAGATACTCGCACATATAAAAAAATACATAAATGCCAACTAGATTTTTAACATCAATTTATAGGTAACTTGGCTTTCTGTAAATGCTGATTTGTGCCTCTTCCTGGAAACCACTTACAGATAGCCAAGAACTAAAGAAACCTTAAAAACTGTCATAGCAACATTTCAGATTGCAGTTGGGAAGCCTGTGCAATATTGGTGCCTTGTTTCAAAACTGACATCCAAAAATTCAAGTTTAACATTCAGCACCTGTTCGGTGCTTTTTGGAATCAGGACCATTCACAATAATAGTAATTTGCCCATGCTCTTACTGCATGACCAATTTTTACCCCATGGGATGCATTCTCAATAAAAATTGACCAAACTACATTCTCATTATGAATTGCCTCATGACCTTTCCTGAAATAAAATATGCTTGCTTGTTTTTACATGAAACTATAGCATAATCTTCATAAAGTAGTACTCACAGATGGGAACTCTTTCCCCTTTTCAGTCTTCTTTGTAAACAGATTTTTCCTATAAGAAATCATGAGATGAAATTCATTCCAGGAACTGTGAGTACAACCCCGTGTCAGATCTTGAGGATCTTGTTTTCATTTTCCAGTTACCATATAAATTAAATAATCATGAGTGCCCAGTGAACAACTATGCTGGGTCAGAAGGTCTCCTAAATTATTAACAGTTCATTGCACCACAAAATTTGCTGCTACCTACCACAGTTTAAGCAGGGATGTATGATAGATCAGCTACTAATTAAGGACTAAACCCTCAGCTGAAGCAGAGACAGTGAAAACACTATTTTAGACAAGCTGGTAGTCTGATTCTAAAGTTCATGAGTGGGTCTGTGGTTCAGCATAGCAACACCTTTTATCTCCAAGCAGCAGAACCAATGGATGAAGTCAGAAGTTCAGTTCTAGTGCAAGAGATTGGAATATTGAGTGTCACTTAAAGTATACATCACACATGTTGTGTTCTTTGACAAAATCTCCTGAAGGTCTATTTCCCTAATTCTTCACCCCAACAACACTGTGACTCTATCAGAGGCCTGGAGAAGAGCTGTACATTGCTCTGCTGCCCCGCAGCAAACGCCCCTTGTAGAGGAGCCAGCTCACCCGCCCGTGCACACCAGTACCTCCACACCTGCAGCGGAAAGTTGTGGCTGTAGCTCTGCTGCTCCAGAGAGGCTCTCACAGCTTGCCCGAGCACAGCACCCATTTCTTTCCACTGCTGTCCGCACCCAACTGCATGCCCACAGTTTCATGTTCATTTAGGCTCAGTGCCTAGGACCTGACAAGCTGCCCTTGCCACGTATTGCCCATAACAGTGCAGCTGCTCTATGTCTCTGTGCTGTTAGCCATGAAAGGACAAACATGCAGAGGTCAAGGCCCTCTCTTATACTTTCTTACTGTTCTGCAAGAAGTGCAAGCTGGTCTACAGTTGTGCTCATTAGAAGGGCTGAGTGTAAGATCCAGTATGAATCAAACAATTGTAGCCTCTCTCTGCTTCTTATGGCAGATTTCCTATGCTTAAAATGCACCTTAGAAAATGCAAATTTTCTTCCTTTTTAAAAATCTTTTCTTTCTGCATTGGCCCCAGTTGTAGAGTCATGCCTTCATTGACTTCCTGGCTAGCATTTGTAAAGAAGACGAAAAGCCACTCTTTCCTCGTGGTCTATTTTACATGATGCTCATCCCAAGAGAGCACAAATGTTCATGAAGGGACTGTGGACAAGTTCTAAGGAAGCTGGCTGAAAAGGACACAAGCACTGGAAAACTCCTGTGGGTTTCTTCATCCCATAAATTCAGCTGCTCTCAGTTGGACTGGCTTAAAATTAGTGCACACATTATTTCTGTCCTCTTCTGTTGGCTGAATGCTTGCAGACAGCAACCCTATAAAGCATGTGTACCATCTCTCATTTTTGCCCCTTTCTCTCTCACACAAACCAAAACACAGACACACACACACATGCACACACACAGTCACAGCTTGTCAACAGCCTTAGCAAAGTAAAATACAAATGATAATTAAAAACATGTGACCGTAGAAAAGCAGCACAGAAACTAAAAGGTCATCTTTTTTCCAAATGACCTAATTAGAAAAGCCTGGAGTGTTGGCTACAACATAATGGTTTTACACAGCTTTTTAACATAGACTTCCTGTTTTAAAACAGCGCAATTTAGTGCTCCTGAGGAAAAAAAAAATGAATTGGCATTTAATGCCAGCAAAATTAGGCCTCACAACAACACCTGCCTCAAGCAATCTCCAGCCTGTTAGAACTATCAACAGAGCATTGCGGATTTGCCATCCCATAATGACCATCGAGAAGCCAGCACCAGGACCACTGCCAGCTTACAAGAGAGCCTGAAGAGGCACTCCAGGATTAGACGGAGCAGGCAGGCATGCGGGGCTCGGGCACATCCCTGCCCGCAACCACCTGGCTGGAGCATCCTCACCTTGGCTGAGCTGGAGGCAAAGTGCGGAGAAGGGGGGCTGGAGCAAGCAGGAGAGGAGGCAGAGGCAAGGAGAAATGCTGAAAAAGATAGGAAAAGGAAGGTAGGGGCCAGGCAGCAAGGGAAGGAGCAGATGAAGGTTTCTTGCCTGGGATGATCTCAAAGAGAAGATCATGGGGTACAGTTGGGGGATCTCCTCAGTTTAGTTTCACCTCCTCACTCCTCATTCCACAGTCCTGTTTAATAATTTTCTTTGTTCTGGTGAACATGCGTGCCATTCATTTCTGCAAAACTATTAATCCCAACGTATTCATCGTTTAGCAAAGCTATATTTGGTTTATGGCTTTTCCTCATAAATCAAACCCTGCAGGCTCCTCGATTTTAAATGGTTTAATTATGGCAGCTATTCCCGAGCTGTAGGGCATGTCCCCACTGTGGTGGGAGTGCAGGGGGCTGCAAGATCGGCTCAGGACAGCAGAGAGGGGAGGATGTGAGCTGGCTTCCGGGCTGGAAGCAGAATAACCACGACACCATGGGTCTGGCCTGAGTAATTAGAGAGAGGGACAGACTTCACAGAGGAAGAAAGAGATAGAGAAAATAGTTTGGGAAGCACTGAGTTAAGGCCATATTCTGCATTATTAAAGGCAGCTAAGGTATGTTTCTGTGAATTCAGCTGAAGGGAAGCCCTAGCTTTCACACAGCGGACAGGCTTAAAACTTCGCAGCCATCGTAAAAGTGGGAGGGACATGAAGTTTGCACATCCATGTCCCCAGGGGCTTAGAAGTTCTCTGCTCATAGTGGTTTCATTGGGAATCAATGGCATTGCCCATTTCTCAGGCAATCTCCATGTCCCATAGGAATGAGCTGGACGAAAGAGCATGGAAAAATAATATATACTGTGCATGTAATATGCTGCTTAACCATTTTTTCCAAACTTGCAAAAGCATGTGATCTTCATTGAAAACTGTGTGCATGCCAAGTTTAGAGCTTTACATTCAAACTCTATTTGAGAGTCTGTAATGGAAAAAAAGAAGAAAAAAAAAGATACACTTAGTTGCTAAAAACCCATAATATTTCATTGGCTTCATTGTTCTGAAATGACTGTATGGATTTTATGCAGCTGTTTATTTTTTTGTTTGCTCTGGTTTGAGGAGAGCAAATGTCAAAGTTTAGCCTCAAAGGTAATTTTACTATGAAAGCCACTGAAAATGGGGGTTGAAAAATAAAAGAATCGTAACAATAGGAGTGATAGTGCAATGATATTAAGTATTAATAAAGTTTTCCTCATGGTAATATTTTTAGTAATAGTGGGTATCTCATCTATAATTAGATGGGGGCATTCAGATATACTCCGTGTTTACAATACATACTGCAGATTGAAAAAAGAAGCATCAGCAAGATACTATATCATTTGTAATACAAGTTATGTGAATGTTTAAAGTTAAAGTGGCAATTTGCATCTTCCCTATATTGCACTAAAAATGTAGCCATTATCCTCAAGACTCTTTTTTCTCTCCACATGTGCAAGGCGTACTGAGTCCCACCAAGGCAGAATCAGGTCCCTGTAAAGCATTCACACCTGCATGGGGCTGTCTGTTGATCTGGGGAGAATCAGGTCACTAAGATGTAACTTGGTTTCAAAGACTGAAAGGTACTAATTTTATATGCCAGTAAATCCATCAGATCACAAGGAGACTGAGGAAATGCTTTTATCTTTAAAATGACAGGCATTAATAATGTTACCAGAATTTCCCTTATATATAACTTTAATAGTTTCAGGACTCTTCAATATCTGCACAATGTGAAAGCTTCTGAAATATAAAAGGCAGTGTCCCCTTCAGAGTTTATAGCATTGCCAGCATGCGTGTGGGAAAATGAAATATGTTCTCAGGAAAAAGAAAAGAGAGGAAAGCCATAACCGTTTAAGGAGAGGTAGGTTATATAGACACTCCTACTGACAGCATTGTAGCTGTTCTGTAAAGACCAGCTCTACAGTGGGGTTGCAGCCACTAATTCAAGCAGGGAAGATTTGTGATTAATTCCTGCTCACAGGTACACACAAGACGTGTTTCAAAACAACCATTGCTAGCAGCCTTGCAAAGTCAATGGTAAATTTACTACCCAGTGCATGAGGTCCACAGCAAACACTCTGGAAAGCCCGAAGGACAAGCTCCAAGTATGATCTAGATACGAAATTTCTCGCCTGTTTGTTCAGAGCATCATAGTTTCTGCAGCTTCCCTCATCCTTCCTAAGACAAGGTCTTGGGAGCCAATGGCCAGAAAATGGCTGCTTAATCTTAAACAAAAAGTGGATGGATAAAGGACTCTCTTGGGATTGCAGGTCATGTTTTAATAATGTTGTGTTTTAATAATCTCAGGTTAATAGTATGTCAATCTTCCTTCCACCCCAGGATAAGAAAAAATGACAAAAAATATTTATTTTTATGTACCTGACATTAAAGGAGCTCTGCGTTGTGTACTTCTGATGTACATATGCTTAGACCACAGCAGTAAGTTCATGACAAGAACATGATAAGCACAATCTACCTTTGCACTTACTCAAGCCTCTAATAATTTCCTAGCAGGATGCCAACATGCATCTCATCTGAATAAAGCTGGAGCGAGCATGCCATGACCTGAAACAAGACTAATCATTCCCTGAGCTACACCCAGGACGAATTTCTCCCGATACACATGAGAGTTAGCAGAGACAAAGTACCTCAAGGGCAAAATATAATGCAGCAATGAGTCGCATGGGTTAAGTGGACATCCTTGCAGGTAGTACTTACTGGCTGCCCCATGTACTGAGCATTTAGCAGCCTGTCTGGATCATTACTTTTTTTCTCTTTTCTTCCCAAGCTAATGGAGTTCCCAGGAACGGTTCAGTAATGGAACTCTGCAGGGAGTTAGTGTCCCTGCTTTTTTGTCTTCTCACCTTACTTAATCATCTTTCTAATACAGGACCTATATTAGCTATCTCATATAGGAGCTGAATCTTTGCCAAAATATGGCAGAGCTTAAAGGGTGGGGAAGAAAGATCACAGAAGCAGCAAACCACACAACTTTTTGGTTTTGCAGCGTGAATTAGTCACTACTACCCTACACCTGCTTCTCTTTAAAAATCAATGAAAAAAATATCCCAGTAAAATGATACAGGTGAACAATCAGATTTCTTTACTGAAGTTCCTGTAATCTGAACTTCTGTTCTTTAAGATACTTTTCATTAGTATCACGTTAGTACAGCACACAGATTTTTACAACAGCAGCAGCGATTCATTGCCTTTGTTAAAGGTTATTTGAAAGTGTGCACAGAGCAGATCTATAGAAAATCTACAGGATATTCCATTTGGTTTGTATGATTCAAGCTCGCTGCAGACTGTACAGTCACAGCTTCCCATTTCTGCTGGAAATACTACAAACTATTATATATTTTTTTATTAACTATAATGTGCAGATATGGAAACTGAAGGATACCCAGCTCCTTCCACTTCTCACTTCCAGTCGCCTACTCTCTCTTTCTTTCCCTTTCACACACACGCTTCATTGATCTGAATTCTACATTTATTTTCATCAGAGAACAGATTTAGTTGATCACAGAAAGTTGCTCATTCCAAAGTGGAAAGATTTTTGCTTTGTTTGGCAATGGGAAACATTTTTAACAGGTTTGGGCTTTCAGAGTTTGCATTTCATAAGCTGTGTGACTCAACTGAGGGAGTATTAGCAGAAAAGGCAATAAAGTATGCACAAACAGCTCTGTAAACCAAGGTTCTTCTAATACCAATTGCTTTATTGTCTCAGTATTGGCTTTACAAAGTTTCTTAATTCACAGAAATCCTGTGTATGAGATAATTGCTGGTTTTCCTCTTGTTTATTTTTTTTTTTTTTTTTTTTTTTTGCTTTTCTGTTCAGTGAACACCAAACCAGACAACTGGCAGTGTCTTTCATTGCTGTCTGATTATTAACACAAGCTTCAGGGTTTACAGGGTCTGCACAAGGGACTAACTTGTTTGTGCCGACCTACCAGAACCCCAAAACCACTCCTTCTGCATCAACGTGAAATACTGAGCGCCAGCTGTAGTGAGTTAAACCCCAGCTCCTGGACAGACTTGCGCAAGCATCCCACTTGTGGCTGACAAAGAAGGAAATGTTGCAAAGGTTATCTGTGCCTCGAAGGCAACACCAGACCCAGGAACTCACATTTTTTAAGCTGTCGCTCTGGGACTGCTGAACATGTATATTATGACTGTAGGAGTGAAGCTCAGAAGCATGGCATGCAAGAAACTTGAGTTCTCACTAGGGGCTGGGAGGAGAATAATTCAGAAGAAAATCCTTTTCTTTTCCATTTTTTTTTTTCTTTACATAACCAGTTCAAATAGCTGTATTCCTCAACTGCTGGGAAATCAAACACAGAGGCAGTTCCTGCACTGTATAAAGCTGGCACCCAGAAGGTGCAGGAGGCTGGGGGTATGAGCAGGGGGGGCCTATTAGTGCACCCATGGGGAAATAAATTGGGAAGTCACTCCAGCAGGGCCAGAGTTTCTGCAGTTGCAGAAAAAGCTGCTTGCAAATCTACAGTGGGTGGGGGTACAGCTCTTGTTCAATGAACTAATCCTGCTCCAAGAGGTTACTTTTAGGTGCTGTATTTTGGAGGGTTGTTCCAGGTTTCTCCACCCTCCATGGAGAAGGGAAACGAAATGTTGGATTGTGGATGAGCAGGTGGCAGCGCACATGAAATGCAACCACATGGGCATGCTGGGCAGGCATTAGGAAATGGTGCCTGTACTGAAACTCCCACTCCCAAAGATTTTAGTCCAGCAGAAATAAAATATTCTGCTGTAATTGATCTCTGCAGCTATGGCCCCTCTGGTAGGTTGCTCTACAGCTTGAAGGAGTCATGCCCAGGAGTGCAGTGTGGCGCAAGGAGAGCAGGAGGCCATAAACTTGACTTTACCACGGATTTTTAGACCCATAGAAAGACAATAAATAACTTAGTAAGCATTGCTCCAGGCAGACAGCACCATCTTGCACAGGAGGGGTCAGCAGGACAGTGTGTTACAGCTTCTGGAAGTCACAGTAATTACTGAAAGAAGAATTCCCTATTGTTTTAGCATCAGTATGAGACTAAGATGTAGGTGTTGTCCTCCTTATCATCTGCGAGCATCCTGATATCTGACATGGGGAGCCATGAGCAGAAGCATAGCCAAAATCTTTGGGCCAAGGAGCTGCATAATCAGACTTTCAGGGAGCTTCCTAGTGGCAGAGCCACGCTGGGTAGCCTTGGACACTGCAGGGACCAGCAGCTACCCTAAATCCTTGCAGTTCATCACAGCAATACTTGCACCTGAGAGGAGGAGGGGTCCTGCACTGCAGCAGCACAGGAATATCTGTTGTTTGTTCACTAAGAGGTCTAGAAAATATGGCTTATCCTGGTAGCATGGGGTTGGGCAATGCATCAATGGCTTCCTGTAGCCAGCTTGGGTCTGGCACATCTCCACAGCAAAGACTGCTCTGAGCTCATCAGCTCCGCACCCACAGTCAGCAATGACCCCATAGAAGCATGCTGCTCTCAGATTAGGCACATGGAAGGACATGACCTGCAGAACCGGTGTTTCCATCACCACTTCCAGAACTGCCCTTATGGCTTGTTGCTGAGCATAGGGGAGAAACTGAGGTGCTCAGAACCATCAAGCATCTGCCAGCCTACTTACCCTTACAACCACAGACTAAAGGCAGGATTTTACAGTTAGCATGTCCTCCATTAAATCCACCCCTGAAGTTCTTCCTCGGGGCTTACTCAGTTATATTTTAGACCAGCCTGTGAGCTTTCCTGAGAAAAAGCCATAGGAAAAGTTGTACAGATGCCGAACAAATTTCTCAAACTTTTTTTTTTTTACTTTCTAAATTGTTTCCTTAGTGGTATTTGAACAAGACGGCATTTTGCTAATACAAATGACAGCTCGACTGGAACATGCTAATGAAACACATGTGCACAAGTTATGGCTTGTTAATATTAATAATGATATTTTTCTGAATGAGAATCCTCGAGAGGTGGAAAACTTCTTGACTGCAGTGCACCTTTGGATAGCTCAGACAGAAGCATATTCCTCTTTTGGCAGGAATTTAAGTTATTGTTTAATGATATCTCATGTCTGGGATCTGCAAGATCTTCATCATATTTTATTGGAGGTGGTAACAATTTACTAATTATCAGCAGTGAGTTTCTGAAAAACATTTTTTCTTTCTATTAAGTTTGTTTCTTACTTTTCCTCAGAGACAGAACTGAATATTCACATGTAGATCAAATCACTGTTAATTGGCTTGTTGCTATTTTTTCAGATGGACTGTTAACCCATCATTTTTATAGCATTTTTACAGCATTTGCTATATTTTTAGAATCTTCACTGGTCTGTTTAATTACTTGGAAGGTTGGTTTTTTTAAAGCTAAATAAAAAATTTGTTCCAAATCAAACATTTCTAGATTAAAAGCCATACACACAGCCTCTTGTATCTGCACCTACAATTTTGTGGTTGGAATCAGCTGCACATGATAATTTGGCATTTGTGTTTTTCAACATTTTTGAAACTGATTTTCAAAATTAAGCATCTGGCCGGTTGTGAGTACAGTTACCCAGTTTGCACAGGTAATTGCAATATTTCAGTATGAAGACTCAGGGTTCAGTTCTGCTCCATTCAGCATCACAGCCAAAATCTCATTGACTTCTTATGGCAGGAGCAGACTAAGAGCATGTGGCCACTCAACTCTCGTAACTGGATAAACCTTAATTTTTAAAAGTGGGGCTTCGGTCATCTGATCCCACTTTACTGACAGGCATACAAATTACAAGTATCCAGGGCTTCCTTTTCGTTTTGTAAAACTACACCATCACTACAAACATCTTTACTACTACTTACAAAATGCTCAAGCCAGAGTCCTGTTGTGCTGGGTACAACATGTGCAGAAGTCAACCACAACCCCCAGAAAATTTATAATGTATGTAAATTTTTATTTTTCAGTTTTTTCTTTTCTCCACCCCAACCCTATCCCATCTTATTCATAGCAGAATTTAAGTCTTCATGTTCAACCTACACATGACTGTAGTTCAATTTATTATATTAGTTGATTTAATTTTACAACAGTGTCTGAAAAACATCCTAGATTGACTTTACGTATAAGATAGCTGGCTATGAAAAACCAAGAGATTTAACATTTGTTGGTTTCATTTTTTACTTTCTTTTAAAGAAAACCAGACTTTACTTAAAAAGAGGACATCTAAGTTAAATTCTCAACTTTGCCAGAAATTCCTTGTGTACACTTGGGAATTAATTTCATTTCTCCCTGACTCTACTTCCCATCTTTTAAGTGGCATAAAAAACTTTTTTTTCTCTCCCATCTATTTAGTTCCTTAACAGTTCCTTGGTCTCTTGCTGTTTCTAATGGTCTTAATACTTCCAGATGCCAACGTGATACAAGTAATAATCCCAGTTCTCATATGATTCCCGCTGGGGCAGTGTGAGACAGACTAGGTCTAATTCATTTGTCGCAAGGTCACATTGGTCTCTGGGAATTAGGTGCTTTAGGAGGAAAAAAAGAAATAATATTGCTTTAGGAACATTTGTCAAGTCTTTAGCCAAAGCCCATAAACTCTGTATACCTTAGTTTCTCCATCTACACAGGAAAAAAACAAAGAAAAAAAAAATCTTTACCTTCTAAAAGGACTATCAGTAGTCATCCTCTCATGCTCATGAGGCTCTCTGTTAATGGGAGGGAGCTCCATAGAAAAAGGCCATCAAGAACAGAGCCTAATTTTCCCATCTCACTAATTTCAGTCTTCAGTGGTAAGATCATGGTCCCCTCCTCTGTGTTACTTAAATCTGGTGCTAGCTGCAGTAAGGCTTCTCAAAGCCCTTTTATGACTGGAAAATAAAAACCAGAAAAAAGTTAAATAGGAAAGCAAGGAAATACTCTTAGGATATCAGGAAGCACTAAAGGAATAGAAATGGGAGACAGATTCACATTAATATGTGTGAGTTCATAAAAAGGCTTTCTTTTAAAATTCTCCTCCAAAATGTTAGTCTGTATAATGAATTGGACTAGCAGGTATGCTATAAATGTAGCAACTACTGTAAAATGCCATAAAAATGATGGGTTAACAATCTAGATGAAAAAATAGTAACAAGTCAAAATAACAATGATTTGATCTTTCATGTGAATATTCAGTTCAGTCTGTGATGAGAAGTAACATTAATGATGAGAGGATATAACTGTCAAAAAATCCTGGGAAAGAAACTTAATGGAAAGGAAAATATTATTCAGACCCCAATGCCGGTAATAAGTAAATTATTACCAACTTTGATAAAATTGGACAATTAATACATAGACGTGCCATAAAAGCATGTAAAGTCTCTAGCATGCAACATGAGTTGTTGCTTAATGACAGAGGACCTGGATTAGTCTAAAACTTTCATAAACAACATCTTTTTATATTGTCCTTTACACTTGGAAAATTATCCCATCTTTCTTGAGATCTTTTCTTAGGGTGTTAATAACAGAGGAGAGAGTTTTTGAAAAGGCTTTTCAGAGATAATCTTCTCAATTTTTAAGGGAGTGACTGCACTTCTCATTTGATAGCAGCAATTTTACTTTTAACTGCATAGAAGTTGCCCTTGAATATAATGAGGTATATTAAGGATGTAAATATTACATAGGTACACATCTGTAAATGGGTCTATGGAGCACATGAAGGATATGTACAGGTTATCCATGGTTATTCAGGACTGCTTCTGCTGTTAGACAGATATGTATATTGAACTGGTAGCTAAGACACTGTCACACATCTTTGGAAATGTACATAAGTGGTAATATACAGGTGATGCATCTTATAGAAAAGCTGATGCAGACAGCCTTTAAGGCATCTTGCTGCAGATCCAGGAACACTAATTCAAGCCATGCCCCAGACTCAGCCTGAAGCCAGCCCTCACATCTTATCATCCCAGCTGCAAAGAGTTAGGGGTCATTTAGGCTAGAAAGAAAAAGCACCCAGCTGTGAGCCTTTGCGTGCCCTTCATTATGCACCTACTTTAAGGAGACTTCAGAAACTGTCCTAGGGCACTAGCCTCAGGTGAGACTTTGTTTTAATATGTTCTCACATGTTACAGGAGGCATATTTACAATACAAGAACATCTCATGGGAAAATCTATTCCAGAATAGGTCTGTGCGAGAGGGGATGTTTTCCTACCTGTGAAAGACTTGGTTTGCTTTCACAGCAAATTCACACTGCACATCAGGGCTCAACCCAGAAACAGGGCTCCCCAGGCAAACTCACTCTCTTCACTTCCTTCATAGAACTGCCCCCAACAATAAATAATAAATGTTTTTCTCCTGTGATCTGGCAGGTAGATGGAGCATATAGGATTAGCCATAAAAGCAGTATGGAGAATTCCAGCAACATCTGATTTACAGAGTTAACCTAAAATGTCTCAGAGAGGTTGAACTGGGATGAGGTCTGATATTAACCAGCTATTGAGGGAGAAGATCTTCTCTGTCTAGGAAATGATGCCAGAAATGTAGTCAGCAGAAACTAAATGGTAAATGAGAAGAAACCAGCACAGAAGTGATATCCTTCTGCTCCCAAAGGCTGCAGTTTGGGTCTGTTCAACTTGTTTTTCCTCCTTGAACGAGACCCAGCTAATAAAGCACTTTATAATGTATTCAGATTCCTGTGGTAACAGTGGATCTTTCTTTTTTGCATGACATTTTTTCAAAGTCAGCTTTATGTATATGATTCCTGTCTGCCAAATATCTGCCCCATTTGAAATCTATATCTAGCCTGAAACATTGTGTTTTGCCCTCTGGTTGACCGTCTGCACCAGTGAAAGACATCCTTGTGAAGAAGTGCCCCTTTGCTCCTGTGGTTACCAATACTGCTCCACACAGTTTCCAAGGGTGATGCTATTATATTGCTCCAGCCACTGTATGCACCCTATTGAGTAATTTATTGGCCAAGATCCTAACAGAGGAAAGGCCTGTCTAGAATCCTGCTGAATTTTAAAAGGTAGGAATATTGCACTTCATAACAAGCAGCCATTAATGATAACCAACAATATAATTCTTATGGAATTATGCCTTGCATCTGCATGAAATTCCCAAGCATAATAAGAAATGAACCAAAGAAGTTAACCTCTTGTGTGCTGCGCTTCCTGGAGCATAATTACGGAATAGTGGAAAGACCATGACCCTGTAGCTCTCCAACATTATAATTAGCATTCCCCATACTGAAGCCTATTGTCTGGAGGACAGTTTTGTCTCTCCTCTGTTCTGACTTGTGCAAAATTATACCCCTAAATGTGAGTTCATGGCCCTTTCTCAAAGCCAGCCTTTTGTTTTCAGTATAGTCCCAAAATCAATGGACTGGCAGGATGTGCAGCATACATCCACAGGGTCAGTTTGATGCTCATTCACTAGATACATACAGTGCATTGTAAGGATCTATATGAGATAACAATGATTTTCCACTTTTCAAATGTAGCCACATGAGATTAGGGTATTCGGCAGAAAAATGCTGCCAACTCTTTATGTCATCCTATTAATGGTGAGTAGCAGAGTCTGTACATTTTGCTTGGATTACAGAGAAAAACCTGTTCAAAAATCTTCCCATTTCTCTTCTCATGTATAAATGAAGCTGTGCATTGTACCTCATTAAAACAAACTAAGGTACCTCATTAACACCCTCCAAGAAGTAGTTTGAATGTCAGAATTGGAAGTCTGTATAATTCTGACAAGAAAAGTTTTACTGAAGAAAAGCTCTGTTTAATTAAGGAGATACTGACAGGTTTTATCAAAAGACTAACAATCAGAAGTTCAGAATTTTGCCTAGACTGAGGTCTGGTGAAATATCATGATCCTTACCTCAAACTGTTTTTTTCCTGAAGATTTCTGGCTGCATTAATGAAGGGGTTTGATTTTTTTTAAATTTTTTTAACCATTATGTCTTTCTTCTCTCCAAGGGGAATGAATAGACCTACACAGGTACAAATGTAACTGTGGGGCAAGATCTCCTAATTTTGGCACCAAAATAAGTAGTCTGATTTTCAAAAGCAAAGCTTATGTAAAGCTCTGACTGAGCTCAAGTGAAGGAAGTCAGCTAGAAAACATTTTAGATATATTCACTGTTTATAAAACTGTTTTCTCATGGGACCCTGACTGGTACACTGGGTGATCAGCACTGTTGAAAATCAGGCGTTTACTTGAGAATCTAACAGGGATTTAGGAGTAAAAAATTAAGACTCCTGTTCTTGAAAAATCTTACGTTAGATGTTCACAGAGATACTATATGTAAAAATGTAATTTTTCCTGCAATGGTGGTGTAAGGAAATAAATAGTGTTTTCAGATCTCTGTTACTCCATTTACTTTCATAAATTTCCAAATGAGTAGGAATACTGTCGTCCCAACAAGAGTAACACTCTAAAACTGAGACACAACTGCTGCTGCCTGCCCAGAAACACTGGTGTTACATGTGGTACTGTGCAACTTATACTCAATTTGCCTCAGCTGCCTAGAATAGAAAAAATCCAAGTCTAATCCAGTTTGAGTACTGTGAGTAGCCATCAGTTCAATTTGTCTTGAATGAACTTTTTGTCCTTAGGAAGATTAAAGAGCTGGCAGCACTGAAAACTGAATTCTACCATTTACTGTAGCAGAGAATTAATGACAATTTACATGATCATGCTTTGAAGGATGATAAGACGGCATGCACCACATTAACGTGATCCAGGTTCAGAGCTCTGGACCATGCCAAAACCATGCAACAAGTCTTGCAATACCAGTATAGCCCACATTGGGCTGAAATCAGCCTTGCTTTTATCTGGGATTTCCAAGTAGATGTAGGCAGTGTGTTAAAGGTAGAAAGCCAGCATCTGACTGTTGAAGCTTTTCCCTTATATGGTGCCTTTTGACTCATTTCACATCTTACTCATAGCCAGAGCTGAGTGAAAAATTTGTGGTAAATAATTAACACAACAAATTTAGCCTTTTTTCCTACTCTGCAAGCAAATAGTGATTTTTCTAATGAACTTGTATTCAAATTTATCAAATGCATGCTGCGCAGTTGTTTGGTTAATCCATGGCTGAACACAGATAGCTCTGCAGGCATATTAGATGACCAACTTCTGAAAGGTGATTCTGTTTAATTGCATGTGATTAACTAGGAGATTTAGCCTTATTTTCTGTGTGAAGGATGTGGAGCAAGTTGTACCACTCCTCACCATTTTTCTCCTTTTTTCTGAGGCTGGTGCATTACTAATTTTTCTAACTCCATGAGGTACAGTGAAATTAATTTTCCTAGGTTTTATTTTAGTTTTTGCTCTGAAGAGTTAATGACTCAATGTGTTCTAAAATTTTCCTTATTGAAATAAGTAATTTATTTTTAGTGTTCTTATACAGCAAATAGCATTTTTTTATGTTTTCCATAAGGATGAAGGAACGCATGGCACAGATTACACTAACGTATGGCCCTTATGGCTGGCACTAGACAAGAACTTTCATTATAAATTTACATTTAAAAATTACCTGCTTAGCTAATTGCAACAATGATTTCCAATAAATTGACCTCCATAAAAATATTTCAATTTCCTTTTGTTTTGGAAACCAAGTTTTTTCTGAATGGTTTCTTTATTTTCTATCAGTTGTACTTTTGTATAGTTAAACAAGTTAAATTCTTCTATTAATGACAAGAAAGTTAGTATTGTGAGCTTTTCATAATTTTGTAATGAATATATAAATAGTCTTAGTTCATGAGAATTTTTAGCTATTGTATGCAGGGGCTTTTGAGTCATATAGCTAACCCCTCCCAGATTTGCTCTTTTTATATAGATGTATTCAGAGAAAAGAGCTGATATTAAGCTTGTTTCCATTATTCAGTGCCAACTGAAAAAAAGACCTTAAAAAAAAATAAATTTTTGACCTGTTTTTTAGCATCTGAAGTTCCCACTCCAGTGCAGAAGTTAAATGTCTTTGCTTTTCCACTGTGCAACGCAGAGAATGTGGTGGGAACAGAATAGCAAGGCAACTCAGCTGGAAAATATCTCAGATAGATGAAATATTTGTCAAGCAGTTTTCTCATGCGAATATGCCTCTAGTTGGTATATGCCAGTCACAAGAGCATGGCATTTGTTTTATCTTCTGTCCCAAGGATTTATTTTAAAGGAAAAACTGCTGTGTAAGGCATCAGAACTGTGGAGACAACAAAGCAACGCGTTTAACAAGAGCTCTATCTTTCATGAGGCCAAGAGAAAAAGAGTCAAGTTTTAATATCCTTAAAGGTCCTTTTTGTCAGGTAAGATTTTTATAACAAAGGAATCTTAAGGCAGGTTCCCTTTCTTCCTCTCTGTTAGACTTGTATTCATTATTGCCAACAAGGCATTGTTTTGCATTTTTTAAAGATGCAGACATCAAATATGATAGTGCTGAATTTAAAATTAATAACACAACTATAATATTAAAACCCATGTTTTTCCCAGATGTGCTGATGTCTCAATAGAATCTTTATGCAGAAAAGGAAACAAGGCACATATAAGTGTTTATCAGCTTTGCAGCTTACAAAACCAATGTCCTGAACAAAGACAGCAACATATCCAGTGAGTGTTATCTGATCAAAAACATTCCACATGTACAAATCAAAGCTAGAGGGAAAAAGAGCCATATAAAGAGGAGATAGCTGAGAAAGCAGCTACATTAGGAAAGGGTCTCCTCTTTAAACAGTTAGGCTTTAAAAAAGGCAAAATGAGAGCTAAGCGAATCCCCCCTCGGGGTTCATGTTCTCACAAATGGATGTCTGAATTGGATAAAGATACATAATGATTCTGTTTTCCAGCATGATGTGGACACTAATCTCTCTGCAGGGCATATTTGAAGGGGTGTGTGGACAAAAAAGAGAGAATTAAGCCCAAAAAGGCATGCAGGCAGCAATTGGATTCAATTAATATTACAATTAATGTTACAAAAGGAAATAATATTAACATTATGAAAAGAAAGAGCCCTGTAGTATGCTAATGCATAATACCTGCACCATCCTAATTTATTGCTGACCCACACTGAGCAAAACCAGTGTCTATTACTCATCTCCTGGATGAGGCAATAAAGCAATGCAGGGGTTTAGGGGCGTGGGGGACTGTCTTTCCTACATACTGATAAAATCCCCATGAAAAAGTTACCCAGTTACTGGCACTTTCCTCTCCAAGACAACCCTTCTGGAGATTGGTTAAGTTCTTATTTGTATGTTACTTGTGTCTCTGACCACAAGGGTTCAATAAATAGTTCAGTCAGTACTAAAACTGAAGAAGCTGGATCCTTTGTGTATCCTCTTTGACTTGCTTCCATGCCTAAGGTGTGAATTCCTCATGAATATGTTATTGGGGGGCACACATGTATAGGAACTCTCTCTGACCTATATTCTTGGGGGTCCAGAGGATGTCAGATAACCCTAATGTCCCACCACCACCCTGGCAGCATTTTTAGATGGTTTGTTAGCTGTTTCCACAAAATATGAAGGCATTTGACAGCCTTTTTGTTGCATATTCATTTCTGAGCTTTGCATTTTTAAGGTTTTATATCCAACTATTCAGTCCTTAAAAATATGCAAACAAATAAAAATTGCTATTAAGTTTATAAAATAGGGAATTGCTGTTATCACATGACTTCTGAGTTCAGGGCCTTTAAAATAAGAACTAAAATTTGTAGAAGTTGGGTTTTTTTTAAATATGAAACAGTATTAGTGCTGGCAACACCAAGACAGTTCTCACATTTCACTTGCAAGAGGAATCTTCCAGGAGCTGTTTCTAAGTAAAAGAAAAATCCTGTGCTGGGAGGATGAAGAGGGAAAATCAATAAATGTGGGAGCTGAAATTAGCCCTGAGTGATTCTTTAATCATACCTCTTTCACTTGTACAATATCATTTTCCTTTATGCTTTAAAAGAGTAATAATTAGTAATCTCTTGTTGCACTTGAGTAGAGGGGCAGAAATGCTATTGATACAACTGAATCAAATATGCTGGGAAGACCAATAGGCTTGGATTGGCCACCATACTAAAGTCATCCATGGTCTTAAATGTGATACGAATTAGCTACTTACCTGGAAAAATACAAAGGATTGTTATTTATTGGTGTATGATGTGGAGATGCAGTATCCCAATCAGCTTCAGAACATAATTTGTTCTTCCACAAATGATGCGGAAGAGACAAGGCAATGGTCAACATCTTGCACTGAAAACTGTAGTGAATGGGAAGGTTTAAATGCATGCTGTGCAAACCAACCTGTGTCTGAAAAAGCCTCTTTCAATTTGTAGCCTTCTGGACAATGTAAACACCATTTTGAAGCACAGTAGCTTGCGTTTTAAGCAGGTGTCTATGAATCATGGGAGTCATCAGACGCAGACTAATGAGATGTGGAATAGCATTGACATCTTCACAGCTATGCCACCAACGTAGGACTGGGACCCTGAATGTGACCATTAAGTCTATAGGAGTCTCCCTTTTGCATCTATCTCTGTAGATAGGCACCAGATGACGGCAAACAGACTCAACCAAAATCATAGTTAGCAATTACATATCCTAAACTTCACGTACGTCTCCTAATGTATGAATTTAATGCTACATCTCCTCCAGCTCCTATATTCAGGACCTCTAGTTCTGGAGTAAGATGAGTGTGGAATTACTCTGAGGTTGTCTGTTCAGGATGGTGATGACACAGACCGTCTATAACTCTCACATTGTTGTTTTGGGTTTATTTCTAAGAAGATAACTTTGAAGTGTTTATTCAGCTCAGAACATGTTTGGTTTGCATATCACAAGTAACTGGGCAGTGCAACTACAGCCCACCACACTAGTTATGATTTACTCTCCTGACAGCAAACAGGGAAGGGAAAGGCACCATAAGATGAAAAAAGAGAGGAAAACAAAGTGGTTATTACTGGGGTGAACATTCAGTCTGTGACAGGGTAAGGGGAGGAGCCACCAGTTCTGGGCTTTCATACTTCATCAGAAATTATTCTGCTTTGCTTGCGGCCCATGGCAATGCAAGTCACCAACTTGTGATCCTTTACCCTAGACCCCTGGGATCCTGGGGACTAGTGTCTTTTCCAAAAGTTCATCTCATGACAGTTTCTCCTTCAGCTTGCTCTGACCTGAAATTGGGCAGGAGTTTTATTGTACAATAACATTTGACAGATTATATTTTCTAACATCACTTTTTACTTGTCTTTGTTCTCTTTTACAATGTAAAGCACGGGTGCCCTGGCATTTTAAAAGATAATTTGCAGAGGACCGTATCTGATGCTACCTTCCTTTAACAGGCAGCATGTGCTGCCTGTGTCAGATGCCTCATTTGCTGCAGGTCACACAGGCAGCATAGCCTACAGCTAAGGTTCCCCAAGCCTCTGCAGTGTAAGACCTTGGTTTTGACTGTTTATAACTCTGCCAAATACATTTGTATTAATCTTTTCACTATGAAGTAGGTTCCATTTTGTTTTCCTTGCCAGTGATGTCACATGAGTTTTCTATTTGCATCTGGAAATCTTAGTAAGTCCGGCCGCCTTTCAAGCAAAAAAGAAAACAAAGAAAAGAAAAGAAAACTGAGTTTTAGCAAATGAGAAGTATGAAGGAAGTATTATAACTGGTATCTCTTGGCTCCCAGAGGCAGCTATTACCTCCCTCTGCAGGTCCTCCCACAGCTGTAATCCCAGCCGACTCTTGTCGAACTTGGCTTGCAGTCAGTGCTGTGATACTCAATAGCTTTGAATCAGTGCTGATGACTGAGATAAGGCAAACTACATGAAATGCCGCGTATTAAAGACAGAACTTCTTTTGCTATGAACATGCCAAATATTGCTGATGCACCTGTTTTATGTTCAGAGTAGGAAGATAGTCAAAAAGGAAGTGGCCAGCTTTAAAAGAGAAGCAGCACTTTCAATTTCTGAAAATAGCCCAGATACAGAACTGGGTAATAAGAATACGTTACTGAGTAAATGCATGTTTGAAACATGCTTGGGCATTTTTTCATCATCACACACAAATAGTATATGTGAT
Organism: Elanus axillaris; assembly: GCA_026212715.1. Taxonomy (NCBI): domain Eukaryota; kingdom Metazoa; phylum Chordata; class Aves; order Accipitriformes; family Accipitridae; genus Elanus; species Elanus axillaris. Next base: position 4,342,230 of record JANZLQ010000079.1, on the reverse strand, counting down.
GTTTTCAAAATATAGATTCATTTTCTCTGTTCTGGAGTGCTTCTTATCTCTATCTTCCACTGGCAGGGTTAAGGTGCTACTCAGTGACAGTGGGCAAAGGTTTGCAAGAAAGCCTTCAGTGAAATCCATTACATTAATTGATTTGCTCCTTTTCCCTGATTTTGACTGCAGTCCTTCCACAGATATAATGGAGAGCACTGGAGATGTTGGTGCACACAAGTTAACATCCTCTGGCATATGAGATTTTCTAAACCTGAAGGCAATTTTTCTAGGCAGCATAGTAATTTCCTCAGTACTCAACAGGAAGGCTAGCAGAAACTGCACTGCAGGCAGGGAAATTATAACAGGTCAGAAACTTGTAGGAGCATTAGGGAGTAGAAGAAAATGTTGGTCACTGGAAAAAGAAACCTCTATTAGAAAATGAAAGTGTGCAATATCCTAGGATGTTAGGGACAAGGAAAAAAAGCATTCGGCATATGACATATCTGCTCTCCTTTGCTGGCTGAATCCAGTTAGATGGTACACAAAAGTGTCTTATAATGAAGTGAACAAAGATTTTCCACACCTATGAGGGTGGTAACCCTGGAGCTATGAAAGAAAAAAAAAAAAAGAATCTCTTAGAAACCGCAGAACACTTGTTAGTACTTTAAAAGATTGTACAAGCCAGGAGAAAAGGTTTTTATGTTGGCTAGTTGAAAGACCCAAGAGAACTTACTAAGAAGTATGGTGTGATTTTATTTTTTTTTCCCTTTTCTGTTTGACCACAAGTCCCTCTGAGCAAAGCAGAATCTTTGCAACCTGGGAGCTTGGTTATGGGGGGAATAAAGAGCATGAAAGGCTTGGTGCTCATACTTGAAAAGAAATCTTGATTCACTCCCACACACATATAAAATAGCTATGCTACACAGTAGTACATAATGGAATCATGGCGGTTTATCTGTAGGTACAGACCTATAAGGTACATGTGGCGATTTCTCTGCCTTATAAAGCAAAACAGTTGTAGAGACTGATTACTGTGGCAGGTGGGTTGCTTGGTGCTGAGCTTTCAAGCCAGCTAAGCAGGCAGGTTTCTGAGCCTCCACAGAGCACATGGGAACCATGAGAGGGAGTGATGGTGAAGAGGAAAGAACAAACCCCCAGGGACAGCCCTTGAATCATTAGAGCTGTTGATCCAGCATACAATTCACAGGGTAATGTCAGCGCCATGGGACTGGGAGAAGGACAGGGCTGCTGGTGGTGCCACTCTTCACTGCAGCTATTGAGCTCTGCTGAGAAGCAAGTCTGGAGAAGGCTAATACAGCAAAAAAGTGAGTGTCGAACAATTGCCTCCTGAAAACCTTATTCTCCCCTCTGTGTTAAAATCCTATCCAATTTGATATGTTAATAAACATTCATTCCACATATGGAATTTAAAAGCAAGAATCTGCTCTCAAAAACACACACAGCATCTGGACATGCTGCATATAGAAAATCAAATAAATAGCTTTGGAGAAAACATTTAATTTAGAGCAGAGAAATGTCTAGTGATCATAGCACCAGGTTTCATTCAGGACTGTCTCAGCTCCAGAATTTGGCATCTGAGGATTCCTCTAATGTTCAGAACTAAGGGCCAAATTCAGGATCAATTCCCTTTGAGGATATGGATACTTTAATGCTATTCCCTATGTATTTAACTTCCTATAGGTACACAAATATGTCATGACACCAAGAAGGCCAGAAGGCATTCATCACCACGCCTTGAGGAGGTGGCTTGTAGTCTGTGGAGAAGGTACAACACATGTGCACCACAACCAGTTCAAATTGCAAACTCCCAGCATGCTTTTTTTGCTAAAAGGATGAACTTGCACTTTCAAGGATCTTCTGTGTGCTTGACCTAGCTCTCCAGTTTGTTCTTCAGCAGACAGTGTTTTGCTAAAAGCTGTGAGCAGCTGTCAGAGATGCAGAGAGCAAGGACAGCAGTGATATCCTCCCACCTGCATCCTCCAGCCCATACCGCCCATTCCCAGTGCTGAGTGTTGTTCCCAGCCTGGCCCTGAACGCTATCTGCCTGTGGTATGCTAGCTAGATAGCAGGCATTCCTTGTGTCCAGACAGATGGAAACAACAACTGAAATCTCTTAACTGTGACCTTGAATAAGGCTTTGAATATGGCTTTTTTGCTAACATGGACAGGAAGCACTATAATTAATATATTTGGTTTGTTTTTTAATGATATTTGGACTTTTTGATTTCAGGATACTTTCGAGCCTTCTGTAGCACATCCTGAGGTGTGAGACCAAATGCAAGCTGGGCATTTGGGAATGGTAATCACTAGTAGGCAGTGTCTCTGTCTGGAGCTATAAAGAAGTTGCACAAAGAGCCAGATCACCCATCCCTATAAACCAGCCCCTTGATATCAGCAGGGCAAGGATGACCTGCATTATCTAAGCATCCTACTCCCAATTCCCCAGATGTCCAATGACACTAAGAATCTGAGGTCTAGGATGCTCAGGTTTTGACTCAAATTAACTTTTCCTCTGTGATTTTCTAAATTTGAGGTGTGTTTATCTGTACTAACTCCATCCCTCACACTTTTCTTAAGACAAGCTTTTGTAAAGAATAAGCTATCTTTATAGAAATCTGAAATGTTAGAAAGATGTTCAGAGAACTCATTGTTGTAGTTAAAATAGAACCAAAGTAAAACCAAATATTATCTCACTTATAAAAAACAGCAAGCACACTGATATAAAATCACTGCAAGAGTTTTTAATGTAAGAGGCTACAAGAGCCTAAAAAAGTTTTTATCGCTTTTGAGAAGCACAGCCTCCTCAGACCCCTGAGAGACTACTGAATGCTGTATAATTTACCAACAGCCATGGCTAGCACAGCATATTATCAGGATTAGCTGCCTTTCTTTACAAGCACATTGTAGCCTGTGTGGATCACACCAACGACTTGCTCTGCCATGGCTTCATATGCCAGTGTGCTGAATTATTCACCGTCTGCTATCTGAGTGGCAGAGTTTGCAGAAGTCCTTTTGAAGAAATGAGAAAGGGGAGCTGGTAACACTGGTGCAGGGGAATGAGGGACAAGGTTTGGTCTACGAAACATGCCAGGAGGCACTTGCAGATTATTGTGTTTTGATGTGGTAAACAATCCCAGCTATTACACTGAAGAATAATCTTTAATAAAGATTATAGCTAGTTAATAGCTATGCTGAGTGCAGTGAAAGGAAAAGTGGAGTAGAAAAAGCTGACTGTCTGCCTCAGATTATTTATTTCTGGAAGCTACATTATTTTTTATTACATCTACGTATAAAATTCCTCACATGGAGCAAGTTTAATTCTCCCCAGATCTGTGAACAGTGGTTAGCATCAAGATACTACTCCAGAAAACTCCCGTGACGCTGCTTGTTATTTCAACCAGGAAGATTTCTTTTACAATTACACTGCAGTGATGGAATTAGCAGGGTCAGAGGAGGTAGCATGAGAGATGAGAAACAAGCATATGTGACAACCTCCAGGAGACGATTTACATGCGCGAAGCAAAATGTTTCCAAAACTAAGAGCCGTGCAAGCTTGACAAGCGAGTATTCAAGCGCAGTCGTTTTGAAAGCTGGGCTGCCTTAAACAGATGGGCAGCCACTGAACCAGAATAGGGGTTTATTTGCTGGTAAAGGTCAGAAGTTAGGCTAACTATGGGCACTAGCAGAGGGAAGAACCCCAGACAGTATTTTTTAGGTTGGGGTCGCTCCCAGCCCCAAATTTTGGTCAGTCTATGTGAAAGGAGACGTTAATAGCTATACATGGCACTTGCATTAAATGATGGTGCATGTAGCTGCCTCTGACCTTGACACACTCGCAGCCTCCAGCACAGCCTGCAATGCCATGACCAGTTTTCCCGAGAAGAAGTCATCGCGAGCGGTTGTGTTCAAAGAGGATTGAAGGTTTAGACTGAAAAAACAGCTTTCAGGCAGTCTAATCTCGTAAAGTATTACAATGTACAAGGGCAGCGAGAGTAGGTGTTCACCTGTCAGTCTGCTGCATCGAAGACAAGAGCCTATCTCCACTCTCCCATGCACTGACTTTAAAAAAAAAAAAAAATCACATGGGGGGGAAGGAAAAAAAAAAACAACATCTTTGCTACAGAGACATTTTTAACAAGTATTCCAGAAAGAGCACCAGCTATCAAAAAGGCTGCCAGGACCAGAAGGAGCCATCAATCGAACAAGTTTACATTTCAAAGTTTTTTGAGAACAGTGAAAATGTCTTTACCCTCCTTGATGGGAAAACTGCAGTGCTATAGGAAAGTAGTTATTTGCTGCTTCTTACTGAAACGCATTTCTCTGAAGTGGCCCTTTAACCCTGGGAAGGGTGCTAGAATGTATAGACATATATATATATATATATATATATAAAGTAGCTCTCCTGAGAGCTCTGCTCAGAGCTGCTTAAGACTGTGAAGTCAGTCTGCTCTCTTTTCCCTTTGTATATGCCATTGTTCAGCTCCAGAGCTTCTCTCTGATATTAGAGATGAACTGGTTAATTTTTTAAAACCCTTTCCTGATAGTATTTAAGAGACGGCAGAATGCATCTGTCTAATTTTGACATTTATCAGATAATTCAGTCAAGTTCCCTCATGTGACACAGCTTTGTTCCCTCGAAAAGAACCTGCTGCAAACAAAAGGCCATAGTATATTGTACGGCATCGCTGCTCCCAGATGTTTCAAAATCAAACTACTAAGCCTCCCTGGCCCTGTGAATCCTGGAAGAGTACAAAAAATGGAGTAACTCTTAACAAGATGCATTTTCTGTATCTGTGCTACTTATTTCATCTCTGTGCTTGATTTTTCTGAGTCATTTGAAAATGATTAGGCAGCTCAAATAATTGTTTCCTGGGTATATTAGCAGCACTATAATTGTCATATTTAGAGCTGAAGTTGGTAAAGACTGTAGTCTGCTCTGGAATATTCTAACATCCAATATACAACGGCTCACAGATAAATATTTTGAAACTTTTATTACTAGTTTGCCCTAGTAGTTCTTTTCTTTGTTTCTTTGACAGGACCCCAGGTGGATTCAGTCTGACACTGTTCTTCATTTACCCAACGGCACTGCCTGAACTGTGGATTCAAAGGTTGTCATCTAGCCTTTGGCCAACATCTTGCAGTTGCTACCACACACTGGTTGTTGCATACTCTTGTTTCTGGGTGGAAAGGGTAAAAGACAGGCCCTTGCTTCTTTGTATATGCAGAAAAAACAAACGCCATCTACCATGATATATAATTTATGTGAGTGCAGTCACAGTCAAACTGACTTACTGAAATAAATTATACTTGGTATAATACGTTTGGAAAAAAAAAGTTATCAGTTACCATGCCAACACTCTTTGTAAATACCATTGGTTCTCAATGAACTCCTTTTGACCCTCTGGTCTGAGGTTGTTGCTGTGTGATGTACATAATTCTCTCAACACTGGTCCATTACTTCTGCTCAGGGTTGGGGGTCAAGCCTGTAGTGTAAAGTCAAAGAGAATTAGCAGCCCTATCAATAACCAGCTGCAGGACTGCAGCCCAAATGATAGACCAGAAAAATCCAAGGAAAGATGAATAAAAAGTGGAGGAACATGCGTGTATATTCTATAGTTCGAGCAGCTGCTGTGGACTATCAACATCATCAGGAGACCTCAGTGCATTAGCATAAATTCAAATGACAAATGCACAGTGCTATTCAGAGACTCATTAATTTGCAATGGGTGCAGTGCTCATGACATATTAGTGAAAAATTCAAATGTCTTTGTAGCATCGTGAGTTTAGTTGCGGGACCTAAGTTGCTAAAACGAAAACGTGTGCAATTTTTTAGCAGTTTATTAAATTATGAAGTGTGATGGCTATATCTGTGCATCTTTTTCAGCAGATGAGGTCCAGCGTGCTCCAGCACCAAATTGCATGGTTTGCGTTGAAATCTCCCCCGTCAGACAAATTTCGAGCAGGAGCCGAAATACAGGCAGCCTGGCGGCTGCTGCAGCACACAGGCCGATATCTCCCCCTCCTGGGTGAACTGCATTGCCACCGAGAGAGAAGGGAAACTCGGTCGTTTCATGGCTTGTGCTTTGTTACGCGCCCGCCTTCTCCGCCACTTTTAGCCACCGGTTTTGCTGCACGATGTCTAGAGGAGTCAGCGGCAGCAGAAGTAAAGCGGTGCAGCATCATTGTGTGCGAGCGCGATGGCTTCCTCTGCCATCCCCCACGCACATCTGTATGTGTAGGGTAACCTACATGTGTAGGGTATGGAAAGCCTTCATTATGAGTATCTTGTCTTAAGCAGTGGCTTGGTTTATCTGTACAAAATAGAGAGCAAAAAGGTTTATGTTTTTATAAGGGGAACAACCTGGCTGTAGTACTCTGTCATAACACTTAGATCAGGCTTGCAATTATAAGATGACAACTGAAATACACAGCAGTGGTGTTTATTCTTGGTGCCTTGACTCTGCCCTGTGTGTGCAGCTGTGACACACTGCTACACCTTCCTGACCTCAATGAACACTGCAAGCTCCACCTTATACTTCTGCTTCCTCTTGGACCTCTAACTATATCATTGCCTGGCCCTGAGTTCACATGTTTTTCTGTCCACCCGGCTGTCACATCTAGTGTGGGTTTCCTTTACCAGGAAAATATACTGTAAGATAATTGCTAGTACTTTTTTTGAGGAATAAAAACTTTAGTTTTAAAGTGCAGGAACCACAATACCTAACTGGTAAAAATAGCTTACATTTTCAAAGGCACTAGATTGTAGCTGCATAGCCTCTGAAAAATTTTGAAGCAACCTGATTTTTAAAGACAGGGGAATCAGCTGCCAGTTCAATGTCCAAACCTATTACCTGCTCTTGAACATTTGGGTGTCTCTGTAAAACACAATAATATTTTATATATACACCAGTCATTAGGTAGCACAATAATAAAAGCTTTAATAAGTTTTGCAGCATCTCCCAGCATATGTCACACCTCAGAGTAAAAGGAAAGCCATTTCTCATGCTGGCTTCTCATCTGTGTCATGCCACCTGCCACAAAGGATATGATATGTCACAGCTGAAAAAAAAAAAAAGACCAGAAAAAAAAGATGGCATGCCTTTCCCATCCCTGCAAGGAGTGGCACATTCCTCTGTGCACCCCAGTAATTGGATAACCGTCATGCTCACTTGGGTGACCTGGGCTGCCAGTGACCTAGGTGCATGTGAGAAGTGCTTTGCCCTCTCTACATAGGGGAGAGAGGCAGCCAGAAAATCACCAGGCTAAGACTATAAATCACTACAAATTGGCTTAAAGCTGTAGTTTCCAAATACACAAACAGATTAAGATGCTCATCTGCCCTCACCTTCCACCCCCTCCAAAGGCTTTCCAGGTAGGCATTTGGGATGAGATATAAAAACTCAGCATGAGCCTCCCATTAAAGCCAGTTGAAGCTTCATCACCCACTAATATCATTTATTTTCGTTACCCTTGCCCAAACCTGACATGAACCTCTGCATCACTTTGGATCTGAGTTATTACACATAGAAGGAAGGAGTTTGGGAAGGAGAGGGCAAACACGGTGGCAAGGTGTGATGCAAGCAAAGGCTGCATCTGGGTGTGTAGATGTCAGGATTAGCTCTGGGCTATGCCGTTCCTTCCCTCTCCAGGTTTCAGCCATGGGAAATGCTAAAAAGATGGAGCAACAGTCAAGGCTGGACCTACAGTTATTTTAGATGCAGAAGGGCAAATGTTTAGCCACAGAGCCTGCTCATGGGGATTGCAAGGAAGGAAGAACTAAAAGCAAGCAGGGCCATGTCTCCATGGCCCCGACCGATGGAGGAGCACAGCGACCACGCCCCTGACTCTCATTTCCCCTTCGCCACTGAAATCCCAGTGTTGAGCAACAGAGAAGAGCCTTAGCACAGGCCTGTCAAGTATTTCAAAGACAGGGTCCCTGTCCTGACAGGGCAGCTGAAGGTCCTTCTCCAACAAAGACAGCCTTTGGTGGCCCTCAGCTGGCTCCAACTCTCCATTATTTCCTTCTCTTCCCTCCAGCCAGGATAAGACTGGAGCAAACAGCGCAGTGCTGTGCATGATAGCCTAACGTGATTGTTGATGCCAGCAGGACCCTAAAGCTTAAATGACAGCTGTGGGATCAGAGGAGCCTGGAAATGAATGAGTCGCCCTTCTCCTTCCACCACCCACATCAAAAGTGCTGAGCAGGAGCTCAAAGCGGCTGAGGATTCAGACCATTATCTAAATGTCACTTACCCCTGCTTCTGTGGAGAGATGAAATTTTATTTTGCGTGTATCTCTAAAAAGCCCAGTTAAAGGAAAGAGGGCACAGGTGGGGTTTTTTTTAAGAAAATGTTATGTGTTTCTTGTGAGGAACAACTTTCCTTCATTAGCAGGCAATACTGGACAACAGGGTTTGGTTTAAAATATAATCACCTAATCTCTGTAACAAATTGCAGAGTTGTCCTTGTATTTACAGCAAATGCACTTCAGGTTTAGGCAACAATGGAGAAAGCATTTTGTACCTGACCAAGAACACAGGCAAAAGAAAAGTTTCATTGCAAGGAAGTTGTTTTCCATTACTGCAAAAGGCGGGGTTTTGCTTTTGTTTCAGAAAAAAAAAAACAATCTATTTTTCAATTGGCTAGTTTTTTTACATCACACCACTCAAGAGGCAAGCTGCTATGATCACCTCATTTCCAGGGGTGACACTGTTTTCAGGAACATGTTCTATGAAGAGGTACCTTGTCATAGACTTTGGGTGGCTGTCAGGCTAGCAACAGGACTTGAATGGGGAAATGACCCATCTCAAAATCCTACAAAATTATTATTGCCTGCAGAAGAATCCCAGCAGAGGGAGTTTGATAAGACAAATGGAAAATCAGATTGTGTCTACAAGCTGGCAGAACCAGTGAACTCCCCAAAAAATGCAGTCAGTGGGAAAAAACTCTGGTCTGAGCTATTCAAGTGAAAATCCAGTCAGTCTACCAGCTTCAAAAGTAAAACTTGGTCCGGAGTGGTTAGGAAGAAGGAGGTGACAATATTGTTAAACTTACGACACTGTTTGTGTTAACATCTTTTTTTGTGCAGAACATGTTTGTATTTCAATTGGCAAAGTATTTACAATGAGACTAGATATACTCACCACCAAGGGCAATTAATTCAGGGTTATAAAGCTTGTGTTTCAGAACAGGCATGAATAATTCAGTGTTAGGTTGTTTAAGTGTGTTTTGTAAAATAGAGCTGCAGCTTTTGTTTTTCTTGAAATCTTCTGGAAAAAAACGTGATTTTTGTTTTTTTCTTTTTCTCTTCACCCCTGGGGAGAGCAGTGGCCTTTCCATGTTCCACATTGACCTGCATTCCTTGCTTGTTTCCCACTAACTTGAAGAAAATACAACTTAAAATGGGAGGTTTGCCTGTAAGGAGTAAGGAATACAGCACTAGCCCCGGGTGTCAGAGCCTATCAGATAGTCTGCAGTGCTTCAGACTGCTTTAATCATTACCAGCCTTACTGGACTGTGAACTTTTACAATGCTGATAAGCAGAAATGCACACACACATAAATGTAGTACTTGCTTTTAAGTGCAAGTCTAACCTGATAAATGACTTCACGGAGTTGAAGGGATGGTGTCTGTGCAGTGTTTCTCCATCTCTGCTTCAGGTACATCACATTACCTTCATGCTACTCCACGGGCTACATATATAAACCTAAAAACCAAGCCTGGGTGACTGCTGGCTGATGGCTGAACTGGGCCCAAAACAGTCTTTACCACCCAAACTCAAAAGACAGCAAAAAGGAGGAAGTTTTTTTACAGCCTTTGCAAACTGTTGCCATAGATCAACACACATCTAAATCTCTTACAGTCCCCATTAGCAGCTGGGTGGGCAGGGGTGTGTCAGGGGAGAAGCTGCGACCTTCATTATTGTTCCGTCTTGTTACTCAGAACTTCCATATTTGAAGGCCCTTGTTGAGGAGTGTTTTAAATCAAGACATAACAGAAAGCCAGAAACAATATTCCTTAGAGGTGTAAACTGCCTCAGTGAAGTAGTAAGGCATGAGCTCAGATAATTGATGTTCATCATTTAAATCTTGCTGCACTTGGTCCCGTGGCAGAGCTTAGGAAACCTCAAGGTCACACCAAAAGTCTTCTTACACAACAGGGCAGGCATAGCCTGTCACGCCAGCCTTGGTAGGTACCATGTGCTGAAAAGCAAACAACCTCAAAGGGTAATACAGGAGACAGCCTTGGGTTTTTTCACTGCCTGCCTAAAATCTCTTCAAAGGATGAAACCTTATGGTACTTACAGGGTAGCTGAGTTGAGCCTTTTCAGGCTAGGTCAGTAACCACTAGATAGCTAGCTTGAGATAATCTCTGTATGAGTCTGGACCTCCACAGCCAGAGAAAGCATGATGCATGGTGCAGCTGAAATGCTGGATTTTCACACTTTTCTGCCAAACTCCTTTGTTCAAGTAAGCCATGAGACTTCTGAGAAGGAAGGAAGGAGAGTATGTGCACATCTCCTCTACTGTCACTCAGACCGTGTCATGCTCACCTACACTTTTTCCTGGGGACCTCCACATGAGGGATAATATTTGCTCCCACAAGAGCACAGCCCAGGAAGATTATAGAGAAATATCAAGACTGGTAACTCAGTGTTTTCAAGATGGTCTTTCATATTTTTATAACAAATAAGATAACACAGCAGCAGACAGGGCAACTCCACATCCATTTTTCTCCATGGGAAAAGGACAAATGGGAAAGTCAATATTGAATATTTGCAGTAAATTGTGTAGCTTATACAGGCTGTCTGCAAGTTTAGGGTGATTAAAGATTATGATTTAAAGGGAAATAAATGTGTGCCCCAAACCAACATTTTTCTTTAGAAAAAAGTATGTCTTTAATTGTTACCTCCATAGCACTTGTTGTAAGGTTGATTTATTGTTTTCCTTAGAGTGATAAATCTCAAACAAATGCTTGGATGCTGTAGTGTATGGTAGTGTATAGCAGATTTGTTTTCTAGTTAGCATTCCGTATTTCTTTTTGTTTGTGCTGCAGCACAAGAGAGGCTGAGTGAAATGTCCAGACCTCATGCATCTTAGGATAGCTGGCTTAAGGAGGGATACATCAAGTGCTGGGAGAGTGTGGGAAGGAAACAAATTGACAAACAGCCAATGGGAAATAGAGAAGAAGGCATTTTTACTGCACTATGTTTACAACTTGTACTTTCTCAGATTCTAAAAAATCCACTGTTTTGCCTACATGTCTGCAAGACATTATAGTTTGACTTGGTAAAATACCATGCATGTCAGTGCACAGTTATTAAAGTAACAGCTTTCCCAAGCTAACATGTGCTGAAATTCAGGTTTAGAATTGCCTGTAAATTCTGAAAAAAAATGGAAGATTTAATGAAAGGATCTTCAACTTACTAAACCTGAATCATGAATTTGCAGCCTGTCCCCCCTTACTGCTTTTATTTCTGTATGACAGTATTTTATCTTTGGAAGTCACATCAAAGATCTCTAATCTGAGAGTGGGCTAACATAAAAGAGAGGATATAAGTCTGTGCGTTTGTCCTGTGCCTGCTTCTCGAGTTTGGAAAACAGCTGACATACAGAGCAGCCAGGAAATTGCAACAGAGGCAGGTCAAGATATTCCTGGGTACATGTATTGGGGGCAAAATAACTTTTACAGAACTCCCTCCTTTATTTTTCTTTCTTTTCTTACTGAGGAATAATGCTGGCTTGTGTTGCCTGACAAGGTGCAGCTGTGGAGGGGTTGTGTGCCCACAGCACTCCCTATACACTGCTAGATCTTTGGACATCACAGACCATCTGCATCCATCACCAGGGACACATGGCAGGTTTCAAACAGCGGCATCCTTTCTTTCTCATGTTTTTAGACTTATTTTTAACATTAGAATAAGTTAAGGTTCAAGCCTTAATGGTTACAAAATGGATTCAGAAAACTTAATTTACACACAGTGCATTTTCCAAAAACACATTTGTAGAGTGATAAAGATATTATTTATTAGATATGCTCAAAAATATGGAACCAGGGCATCCTTAAACCCCTCTTATTATGTGATGACTTGTTTTCATCTACCTTACAGTAGTCTTCTTAGCCCTTGTTTCCCTAACAAGGCCATTGGCTTTTCTTTCATCATACTTCCTCATTATATTAATTATTTTCTGTTGTTCTTTACTTGTCTTTTGCTGTTAAGAGACTCCTCTGTGGCTGGCAGTGTAACAGAATTATCAGAAATTCTGTGTATTTGGTTTGCCTATTGTCTTGTTTAATGAATGTGAACTCCTAGACAGTTTACAATACTGCATTTCCCAGTCTGTAAAACATACACAGTGAAAGAAGTCCTGTGAGAAAGAAAGACTATATTTACAATACCTCTGATAACAAACCTGGTACAGAGCTCACACCAGAGCCAATCTAAACATTACAACACTTAATAACTGAGCCACAAAACATAATCAGCCCAAAGTACACCACATTATAAAATGCTTGGAATATTTACCATTTTTTGTAGTAGTCCTGCTGCTACTAGCAGAAGTACTGGTGAAAATATTGAACTTTGTTATTGATTTCATCAGAAAAAGTTTTATAGAATAAATGTAAAGAAGTAACTATATCTTCAGTTTAATACAATTAGTCATGCCTGTATCTTCTGAGTTAATAAGTAATAATAAATCTAACAGCTAAAGATACTAAAAGAGACTAGATTACTGTCTTCTGAGGCTTGGTCTAGGTATCATTTTTGTAAAGACCCAACAGCATGAGCCCACAAGTGGTTAGACAGAAGGTGAGTTTGGGTTTGAACTGTAAACACATCAGCTGTTTCATAGATGCTGCCCATTTCCACACCATCCCTATACATGCAGAAAGGCTTAATGTTTTCACAGAGGGCTTCATCATCACAAATCATCTTTGGTTTTGGACCTGAGGCAAGAGAACCACACTGGTGTCACCAGGCTTTTGGTGTCAAATTTCTAAGTAGATGTTTTTTCAGAGCTGCATTCAGTTGCACTATCCCGGCAGTGTCCAGTCTTTCTGACCAAACAGATGATGTACCTTCTTCCACTAGATGAAGGACGATGAATGCTGCATTTGGTCATCCAATGTAGAGGACAATTAATCTAAATAGCCTAGGGCTCCTTGCCAGGGGTTTGCATGGCCTCAGAGTGTAGCCAGGATGGAGATGACCTGGAGACATTGCTCAAGCTCAAAGTTTGAGAATTTCTGCTCTTTCCCATACCAAGATGTTTGAGCTCATGGTCCTGTGAAAGCAGGAGTAGACAGATTTCACCTTCAGTCATAGGTGAAAGAGACAACCTAGTCAGACCCAAAGACCTAGTGAGGTCAGTAAGGACAACTTTTATTTTTTAAAAAGAATTCTTGTGCCATGGGTATTTTTTATCTGCCTTGTCATCCAACTCTTTTTGTTATCTTCAAATCTGCACAAAGACTGTAAGAAGACTGTGTTTCATGCTCCAATACCAGCTAGTCCCTTTAGACAGTGCTTGATAAACAAATGCAGAAGGTGATGAAGATAAAGGGTATAGAAAGTTTATCTTTTAAATTCATATGGAGGCATTGACAAAAATGGTCAAGTTTTTTCAAAAAGATCTCTACTCAGTAGCTCACCAAGTCCAGTTAAGTCATTCTAAATTGCGTGTAAACAGTTCATTAGTCTTTTTTTTTTTTTCTTTTTCCTTTTCCTTTTTTTTTTTTTATACATTGCAACTGAGGTTCTTTGTTTCAGGGAGAGAAACAGACAGCAAAGAGAACAGACAGCAGAGAGACACAAAGCTTCCTGAGCCTCTTCCCTATTATATAGTGAGTGCATAATTGTTCAGAGCTGCAAAATAGTCTAAAGGGACCTGATTATGCAAATACATTAAGCATCTCTTACAATCTTCTGAAATTATACCATATTAGCCACACAATTAAAGAAAAAAAAAGATCAGTGCATGGTGTGTTCATGGTCTTTCCTATTTGCAAAAAAAATTGTTTCTCAAAAGGAGAGAATGGAAATGGATCATGATAGAAGACTAAATCCAGGTTACAAAGCTGGACTGCTAGTTGTCTCATGAGATATAACCCACTGACAATTGACATTTTGTCCTTTAACCTTACTTCAGCCTTCACACAGTTGTCTGTTCCCCTTGAGCCAGGCAGATCTAAGCTGTCAATTAATAGATAATGTAAGTTTACTTAGATGTCATGTAATGCTGTTATCCATGTGGAAATACATCAAATGTCCTAGTTTGCTCTACAGGCTATGGTGCTTAGTAGAAATCTTCTCCCATGGGAAGCCTAGGCTTGACAAATGCCTGAGGATTAGTCATAGTTAGCCATCTCTTTGTGATGCAAAATGACATAATCATTGACTTTTTCAAATAGTATTACACTTCTACTTTCTCCAAATAAAGAACACAATTCCTGGTTTGCAAACAGTTTAAAAGATTTATACAAAAGATTGTATAAATTTGTAATTGAATAAAGATGTCTTGCTAAATCTCAGGAACAGAAGAAACACAATAGCTCAAAGACTTGCTTAAATTTTCAATAAATTCAAGGATGTCTAAAACCAGTGTTTTCTTTCAGTGTTTAGCACAGCTTTGTATCATACTGCTGCAGCACTAGCTGATCAATAACTTAGACCATTCTCTCCAAAAAATTCTGATTGTGCACTGAAAGCACCAAAAAGTTTGCACAACATAGGTTGATATTCCATTGTAGTAATTGTGAACTTTATTTATATTATTTATCTTAAAGTAGGGTATCTTTAAAAAAAATGTTTTAAATAGGACCAAAAATCCATTAAAATGCTTATTTTTCCTAAACCTTAACATCCAAAACATATGGAAAAAATTGCCTCTAGGTATTGAAAGTTGTAGCCTTTATCACACTGTGCATCTAAATTCCCAAGGGTGATTGATTTAACGAGGTTTGCACATTAAAAATCTTTTTCTTTGTTATGATAGAGGAAATCACAAGAAAGATTAATGCCCTCTGCATGGTGCCACTGAATTAAAATGTCTTTCAAATGTCTTCACTCCAGGAACACTTTGCTATCCAGGCCTGTACTTAGTAAAGCTTTTCTCAGTGTAAAGAATGTATTAGTCATGCCTGATGATGCTGGTGTACTATAACCTAAATACCTGGAATATGCATATATTAGAACAAACCGGGCACTTCAGAAGGCTTTAAAGAAGTGTTCATTTTTCAGGTTGGTATAATGGATTGCACATCAGAAACACATGAGGCTACCCAAAGGTATGACATTCAGTCTTGACATATTTTCCTATTGCAGTGGTGTTATCTGACGTGAAACAGTAATACGCTCCACCATAGCTTCAGAATTTTCTTATGCATAAAGCCTCAGCAGTATTTTCTTTGCCTGATATGACAGTGTGTTGCCCTAGCATCTACTGCACTGATATTGTACAAATCTCTTTTTTTTTTATTTCATCTGCTCTTACAATCATGAATAGTATGCTGCTGATCCAAATATTTTCTGCATATTCATATTCATAAGACTGTATGTCTTAGAGAGCACCTCAAAGGCAAAGGGACACAGACCAGCTTGAGCATACACTTCTTTCTTTTGGGGAAGAGCTTGCATCCATACAACATATTGACATATCACGGAGTAAGAGCTTTTCTACTCTGCCCCACTATCTAACACACACCCTACTTTTGACTTGAGTGGAGGGATGGGGAGAAAGTGTGGAGGAAGAAACAAGACTACTGAAGTGGCTCTGGAGTGTTGAACTGTGTCTGGTGGAGATGATATCCATGATGGATACAGCAAGAGCCATTCCATGTGTCCCACTAGAAGACCATTTAATTCACCCCTAGGCAGAGATTGGGACACAGGTGACATAGATGCAACATGGATGACTGGAGCATACAGCTATGTGCAAAGCAGGGAGATAATCAGTCTGGTAATACAAAACAACCAGCACAACACACTGGCTGTTTAGCTTTACACCTTCTTCAAGAAAAGTATAGGTGCTAGCACATTAATTCCTTCTGGAAGAAAGGATTAATTCACTAGTTCCTCCAAGGAAAGTGCATTATATAGAAATATGCTTGTAATGCAGGACAAGGTCAGTGATTGTCCCCCTGTACTTGGCGCTGGTGAGGCCGCACCTCGAGTGCTGTGTTCAGTTTTGGGCCCCTCACTACAGGAGAGACGTTGAGGTGCTGCAAGGTGTCCAGAGAAGGGCAACCAAGCTGGTGAGGGGCCTGGAGCACAAGTCTTATGAGGAGCCACTGAGAGAACTGGGGCTGTTTAGTCTGGAGAAAAGGAGGCTGAGGGGGGACCTTATCACTCTCTACAACTGCCTGAAAGGGGGCTGTAGCGAGGTGGGGGCTGGTCTCTTCTGTCAGGTGGCTGGAGATAGAACAAAAGGAAATGTCCTCAAGTTGCAGCGGGGAGGTTTAGATTGGATATTAGGAAAAATTTCTTCACTGAAGGGGTTGTCAGGCATTAGAACAAGCTGCACAGGGAAGTGGTGGAGTCACCATCCCTGGAGGTATTTAAAAGACACGTAGATGTGGTGCTTAGGGGCATGGTTTAATGGTGGACTTGGCAGTGCTAGCTTAAGGGTTGGACTTGATGTTCTTACAGGTCTTTTCCAACCTAAGCAATTATATGATTCTGTTGGAAAAATCATAGCTCTATTTAGTCATGAAGTCAGGGTATGGATATTTTACAGTGGGGAGAATAAGAATCGTAGAAAACTCCAGGTTGGAAAAAACTCTGTAGTTCATCAGATCCAAACTTTCACTGAAAGCAGGGCCTTGGATTAGGTTATCCAGGGCCACATCAAGTCGAATCTTCAATATATCTATTAGGTGAGATTGCAGCACTTTGCTCTGTAAAATTTTCAGTATTTGAGTATTATCACTGTGAAGGATATTTTTAACATACAGACAGAATTTTACCTCAAGCAACTAGTACCTATTGCCTCATGTCTCAGCACCATGTGAAGTGAGAATAACTTATTCTCCATAACCACCTTTAAGGTGTTGGAAGGTTATGATTAGAACCTTCTGAGCCTTTCCTCCAGGCTGAGCAAACTTCATTCCTCTAACCTGCATCCATACATCGAGTTCTCCAACACATTCATCATCCTGGTGGTCTTCCCCTGGACCTGGTGGCCTTCCTCTGGATCTGGTGGCCTTTCTCTCTTGAACCAAAGGTATGAAGACAGTTTTCCAAGGTATGGCAAAAAGAAGTGCCCAGTGGAGTGGGATAATCACATCCCAATCTGCTGGTTATACTACTGCTGATGGAACCCAGGACACAGCTGGCCTTCAGTGCTGCAAATTTGCACTTGTGTCCCACTTGCCATCCACCCAGTGAGTCCCCTGCATTTCTGACAGAGGTGGGTGAAGGAGGCATTGATGCAACACATAGCATGACCAAGGCCTTGGGGCTGCACAGTCTTCTGAGGTGTATTATACAGTTTGTGCTTGCTCCTGCAGATCTAACCAACAGGTCAACAGGAATCAGCCTGCCACCATAAACTCAGTCCATGTTTCATCCACAAAAAAGAAAAAGAGTACTTTCCCAAGGACTTTATGAATTATTACAGTGAGAATGCAAGAGAGTAAATACAGTCATGATGCAAAACAGAGAGTATAAAGAGTGAAAATATAGACCTGAGCTCAGTAAGTGGGCAAAAGTATAAAAGAATCCAAGCTGAATAGTGTTGGAGGAAAGTGAAACATCAGAAAAGCATCTTAGAAGTGGAGGTATGTTTTCAACAACAAATATAGATCTTCAGACAATACATGAAAATTGGGTGCACTCTGCCATCTACTATAATTACTAAAACTCATTTGTTATTTCTAATTTAGTGATATGTCATGAGTTCCACCCAGGCAATTTCCCGTTATCCTTCATATTCTACAAACATATAGTAAGAGACAGCACCTGTCATGACAAGCCTTAAATGCACAAGGTAAAAGATAGGAGAAAACATGGAAATGAATCACAGAAAGAGACAAGTGATTACGTTTTTTTAAATAATTGAACTGAATTTGAATCCTTTCACATTTAATAACAATACCCTTAGTGACTGGTCCAAAGACAAACAGGAGGGCTGTTGTAGAGCCAGATATTTAGAAAATATGTTCTGAGTCACCATCCAGAGCCTTCAACAAAGGCTCATGTACCATGAAAGACATTGACTACAGGGCAGGGGTTGCAGCATTACTGCTACATCCCTGATACTTTTCCTTAATACTTTAAAATTCTATTTCAGGCAGGTTTTTTTAAACAGAGAAGACAAAAATGTACAGCTAGTCTCAGAGGGATGGGATGGACACATAACTGCCATCCCATCTATTTCATTATTTCTCAGTAGAAAAAAATCTTAAAATAATGGTTTCTGTTTCTAAGATCGCCATTAAAAGAGATATAAGACTACATTCTTATAATCAAAAATGTTTTAAAGAATGCAATAAAAACAAGGGATAAACCTATAATGTTGCACATGCAATTACATTCAGCTGGTAAATGTCAATTATAAACATCTAATAAAGAGTAAAGCTAGAGAAGACTGTCAATGTCAGGCAATAAGGTACTTTGCAGCCATAAATGGGGAGAATTATGCCTTTTCAGTATTCTTGGGTTTTGACCAGCAGGGCAGAAATATTTGAAGGGCTAAAACCAGCAACTATTTTGGTCTGCTCCTTACAGTGGTGCAGAAATGACCATCCTTCAGGCTTTTTTACCTGCTCCCTGACAAAACCCATGCAATGTAGAAAACACTGGATCATCTGTCTTGTTTACCTGGAACTGGAAAAACAAAAGGAAAAGGAGAGCAGGAACAACTTGTGCATCTTTCCTTCCTCCTCTTTGCAAGACAAATAAATGTGCACTGGAGAGTGTGGTTGTCCAAGAAGGAAAGCAAAAGGTTAGCAGAGAGTGGAGGACATAGAGGTGGCAGGATGGTAACCAGTGGGACATGGGAGACAAAAGGAGGACACATGGGTGGGAAAAGAATGGACAGAAGGTGGGGGGGACATGGGGTGTTGGCGATGACCGACATGCAGTGGGGCATGATTTAGGGCAGAGGTGCAGAAGGAAGAGTAGGATTTGGTCTCTGTTGCAGGGGAGTGACAGAGGCAGAGACTGTTATTCATGAACTCTGGAAATGTGGTAAACTGGTGGATTATCCTGGTGCAAATTCGTTGTGCCACAGCCACAGAGATGATGGATTGGTTCCAGAGAGAGTCCTCTAATTTTAATTAAATTAAATGCAGACACACTGCTTCCAGGGTCAGGACAGTGGCACAGACACTTTTGGGCACCACCAAATTTGATGCACCCTGAGCCAGCCACGGAAACCATCTGTAATAGCCCACATAAGCCCTGACCACCCTGCACTGTGCTCTCCCACAGCAAGACCCTTCCCATCACCATGTCTGCATTACACACCTTTCCCTGCCCTGCAGAAGGGAACAATGGAAATAACTCAGATAAAACAGCCTGGCACCCAAGTGCATGGATGGGGTGGGCAGGAGGCAGCAAGCAGCCCTTGGGCAGCCAGAAGCTCCATGTCTCTGCTTTCTAACCACAGGAATGAGGTATGCTTTCTTGGGACCCACCTCAATAGCAAGATGTTTGACGCAGGCCCTTCTGCAAAACCGGTTTATGGAACATGAGCCCTTTTTTTTCCCCAAAGACACAGGCCATAATTCTGCTGATAAGTCAATGACTGGAGAATATCCGGCATCCATTTCTTTAAAAATGCCCCCCAGTAGGTAGTGGGAAGTGTTCCCTTTTCATTCCTAATATAAGTGAAAGGAAACTGTGGTCATGATTCATCAGATGATTTTTCAGCTGTGCTTTCCATACTGCTGAAATATTCCCCGTTCCCCTGGACATTTTTAACCTCTTCTTCAACTGGATGTATTCCTCCCCCTGCATTGCATGTATGGCCATGAAGCCATCTCATTCACCTCATTCTTTAACAAATAATGTCTGCTTTTTTAATATTCCATTGTTTCAAAAAAAAAAAAAAAAACCAAAACTTCCACAATGTGTTTTTAACCATACATTTATTTCTTATACAACTGAAATTAATAAAAGCTCCTAAACTGGTAGAGTCCGTTCATTTTGGCTGCAGTTCCTCAGTACCTGTTAGCTCTTCTCTTCCTCCTGCTGCTTCATACCCTTGGAAACTGATAAATGCATTCAATTTCTTGCTTTTTTTTTTTTTTACATGTGAAGTGTGTCTTTTGTTATTTCCCACCACAAGCACACTTCAATTTTTACAAAATTAGACTTCTAGTAACCTCTTGCATGTCTATCATATCTGCACTATCAGAGCTCTTATTTGTGTACTCAGTAGTCTGACAAATTCTTTTCTTCCTTTTTCTGTCTGCCTGTCTCAGTTACTCCCTTTCTTCTCCCAGCATTTTGTTCTAATCAGTATATAGTACTGAGCTCTCTAAAAATGGAAAATTGGCTCATCAACATCAGATTATCTACAAATTCCTCTGTGTTTTTACCTTCTCCCTGCCTTATCTGTGTAAAGCTATGTCACACACGCTTTTTGTGATCATGTAGTAGGTTCTCAGGCTTTGTGAAAGCTCTGCTGTTAGTAACTGCTGTCTTACTTTATGAAAAGTTTTTACCAGATGAAGTACTTCCAAACCAAGTCATGTCAGAACAATGCAACCCTTTTTATTGCACTCCTTTCTGTGGCACCCACAGAGAAGAGTCATTATGGTTTTCCCCATATATCCTCAATAAATCCAGAGGGTTTTAGCACTGGTGGAACTGTATTTTTTTTTTTTTCCCTCTTTCAATCGGGGAAGGAGTAACTTTGCTTTTTTCCACTCCTGGTCTTATGTGTGCTTCCAAAGTCACTAAAGCAGAGGCCACAGGCGTGCATGCAGTACGTGATAAGCAATGTGCAACACACGTCTGCTCATTTGTACCAACATTTCCAGCTAGGAAACTGCCACCCATCCTATAATTTACAGACCGGGAGCCAAGAAGCTGGCTGTGATTTCATCAGCAGGTCCAATATTTGGTCCAGACCTGAACTGAGCCTGCACGAGCTGGCGTTAATTTGGATGCACCAGGTAACAGCATAGTCCTGCGAGAGTCACTCTGCAAGCACTACGCCATCTAATGCAGCAGGGGAGGCAAGTCCCAGGACTCTCAATATTGGGACTGTTTGGAGAAAGGAAAAACCTTTCCCTATTTAGCTGCTAAATTTAATTCCCTGGCTTGAACTGCTACAGCCATGGGAGCTGCAGACCAGTGGTGGGTGCAGAACACGACAATGCTGACATGGCAGCAGATGCCACAGAGGGTCTCTGCTGGTGGAGGGCAGAGCAGAGCAGCTGTGCCAGCTGGGAAACCTGCTCCGAGAAGTGGCTGGGCTCCCATCCCCAGCTGCGGAGGGTCCTGCCACCCGAGAGGTCTCACCCTGTGGCACCACCAGCCAGGGGAGCACAGCTGGGCAAGGGCACAGGAGCCACTGCTGACACCTTACCTGATGTCACACCTGGAGCCCTGATACCAGCAGGGAAGATGTCCTAGACGGTAACGTTGCTTGAGGTGGGACTGTGCAATCCAGCTGCTCACCACTCTGGGGTAGAGCTTCTCTCCCTGAGGTCTCTGTCGATGCTGCTGCTGCTGCTGCTCAAAAACCCAAACTTCGGAAAGAATTTCAATGCTGTATTTGTGCGCTGACAAATAAATCTATCCCTTGCCACAGATACACTGTTTTACTTAAGCTACTGATCTTTATCTCTTAATGACCAAAATAACAACCAAGGGGGAAGCAGTGCTGCTTTCTCAACTTTTCAATGCATTTAAGGTTGTTGTAGTATTTTAATTCAGCATAGCTCATGTGTCATATGAAATATATAGAAAATTGTTTTTGTATGCATCTCCAAGAAAGCACTGACCAGACAGCTTTACCCATTTTGTCTCAACATGAAATATTGTCATGCCTGAACTAATTTGTTTATGACAGTGATCATATCTAGCACCTGATAAGTGAATATTTGTGAAGCTAGCTCTCACATAGATCCTCGTGAAGACAATAAATAATATTTATCTTTTTCAGCACTGTTGTATACTACTTGTCATTTTATCTGTGATGTATCTAGCTAGAGATCAATGAATCCAACCATGACACTAAACAGCTAAATAAACCATCATACTTAGTGTATGACAAATCTCTTTCTATCTCCTGCTTGCTCCAAGTCACAAATCTACCTTTGTGTTAAACTTTTTGTGTCTGGACAAGCTTCTTCTGAAGATGGATTTTAAAGCCTACCAAAGTCTGTACATTTCCATCAACACTGCTATATGATGTAGACCAGAGGTAGCAAGAGGATAACTCTTCAGTCTGGCTGGCAAACATAGGAGACCAAACACATAACTGTAATAGCAACAAAACAGCCTTTTGAGCAGACTGGATCATCTTCTCCTAGACTGTGAATTTTCAGTTAAGTTCACCATTCAAGTTTCCACTAGTAGAAAATAAGTTCATCAGATAATTCAGAAAGAGAAAATTCCTTTAAGTACCCTCATTTCTAATTTTATTTTCCTTTTCTCCTTAAATGACACTTGTTCTGACTCTGGAGCTAGGCCAGGTGTGTCAATAGAGACACTTTTCCTCTAGCTAGCTAAGAAGTATATGCTCTCTCATCTCTCCAGATATTCAGTTAAGTCCTAAAAAAAACATGATTGTAGAAAGAGGAGGAAAGTGTGGTCTGAGTTTCTCTGCTGATGGCCTCCTATCAAGTCCCAGATTTCTGCTGTAAAGATGAACAGCTGAGGCCACAACTAGAAATGCTTCTAGGTTAGCCAGAAATGCAGGAGAAATATAAGAAGCAGCAAAGGTTTCTCTGAGGAAGCAACCCAAAACTTATCAAACTGGCTTTGAGACAGGTTTCCCTATTACCGTTACCTGTATGATATTCTATAAGAAGCAGATAACTGGAAATCTCCAAGTGAAGATAAATAAATCTATTTCAAAGTGTCCTATGATAAAGGGCAGGTTGTAGGATATGCACATAGCTTTGTCCTGTCTGCAAGCTGCCAATAGTCTGAGTTAATGCTCTCTTCCCAGCAGTATCTTGTCCACTTAAATTCTAAGGGCCAGGATCCTCACTTTTCATTTTGTCTTCACTCTGGAGCATCATCAAGGAGCGTGAGACAAAATATGAAAATTCAAATTATTCAAGAACCACGATTGTGCTATACTACCTGAGTATTTAAACATATGTTTTACTATCTGTGAGGTCAGGTCAAGTGTCTTGCTGGACTGACACAGATTTGAGCAAATGCTTTTGCCTAATACTGGGCTTTGTGCACTCTTTATTCAGTGCCCAACATTCTTCCTTGATTGCATGACCTTCTTTTAGGCTAGTTGTGCCCATCCTTGCATGTATTTCTGTCATGTCCGTCGCATGGCACCAGCTGAAGCAGCATGCCAAGTGAGGTAATAGTAAGTAGGAATCTCCAGTTATTGCTCTGTGTTTTTATTCCCTTGCTGTTGATCCTTTAGCAATTACTTATAGGCCAGTGCCAAACAAACTATATATTAATGCCACCGTACATCAAAATAGTGAGCAACGAGCTTCAGAGTTTAATATGTTGTCAGGTCCACTTGAAAATAAGTCATTTGAATTTATTGTAATTAAATAAAAACAAAACAAAACAAAATTTAAAAAGCAAAGCCTTTGGCTTCTGTTTGTCGTAATCTGCAGAGACTATGGAAGAATGTCATCAAATTACACAATTTTCATTGAAGACTGGCACTGTATGGGAGTACAATGAGAAATGTTATGAAGCTTCATTATATTAATCTGAGAAAATTTAGTCTTGTCATATGCAAGCAGGGCACATTAGTATTTTTTTGTAGAGGAGGAGGACAGGGAGACCAAACAGCTTACTGTGATTTGTATGTGATCTCTACAGTAGGATCTTATTATAGTGTCTAAGCACTCGACAGAATTAAATGTATTCTCACAATACTTTTCTGAGCTCAGTTTTGGACTTGGGTTTTATAAAGCTTAATCCTCAGACTGTCCCTAGCAGTCTAGAAGCCGCTGTAGGTTCATCCCAGAACACAGGACTGTGCTGGGATTGCTTGGCAGCAGCACAAGAGCCTGAGAAATTTTCAGCCAAACTCTGCCCTGAGGGCAGACCTAACTGCTTATAGCTGAGAGGTCATCTTAATAGGGGAAATACAACCCTTTAGGATAAGGAAGTCACTTTGTAGTAGGTATTTTCAGCTTCTTCAGTGGCCATCAGAAGGGATGGGTCAGTTGCACTGGTTAGAAGAAATAACAATCTGGAAACTCAGTGAGGTTTGACAGAGTAACTACCTTTTTAAGAGCTCTTTTTTTTTAACATCTGAAATGTTATGGCTCATTTTGAAAGTAGAAATTTTAAAAGGATCTAAGAATAGTTGTTTCCAACCAACAGCAGTCACTACTAGACATCTCCTGAGATCTGGGTGGAAAAATTTCAGTCGAGAGATGTTCTTTTTTACCAGAGCTTTATTGTCTGCACAGTGACTGCAAAACACCTATCTGCCCAGAGTTTGCATAAGTAAGTTGAAAGGGTTGATTGCCTCTGCAAATAGGCACCTGTCCACTCAGACACTAAATTTGCAAGCACAGGTGTGAATTTTGGGGATGGTTTATGTAGGTGGAAATGACGCTTTCCATCACCAGTGAGCCTTCCCACTGCACCTCGCTCCCATAAAGGACAAGTGAATCTCAGGAAGCCAGGAGATCCTTCTGGGCACCAGGTCCTCCTAGTGAAAGTCACACAAAAAGGTGCTCGGCAAAGGAGAAGATCTCCTCTCTGCTTCCCAAAATCCAGCTTTTCCAGGCTTACAGTACATCATATTCATTTAAAAGGAGCAAAACACTAGTTTGGCAGTTCTTTCAGACTGGTTTCAAAATCAAATCATCATGATACACTCAAAATAATGTGGGGGAGAGGTGGGGGGTGGAATACGGCTAATTTGCCTACATGTAAGAAACTTCTGAGACAGAGGAGTCTCTGTTGGGTCCATAGGTTCTGTTGCCCATCAGGTATCTGATTTTAACACTGAATACCTTTGAAGTGATTAGGACTGAGCTGCAGGAGAGTTCATTGTGGAAACTACCTTCCACTGGCGTCATCTGTGCTGCCCGTGTTGGCAGCTCTGGCAAGGCCAGTATCCTTTGAGGAACAATTTTCTATTCTCAGTGTGCCCAGATATTCTTTGCGCTTAGGGAAGGCATTTTAAATTTTTCCTAATGCTTCCAGCAGAAAGGTATACTTACTGCCGTGCAACCAACGTACCCAGTCATTGATATAAACAGAAGGAAAGGTGGTAATTCCCTCTTGCCAACCCCTGAACTTCAATGACATTTGGGAAAACATTAAAGCCTGGGTGTAATCCCTCAGTTGTTCATATTAAGAAACACATATTAATTCCGCTTTGTTTCTTTTCTCTTTTTTTTAATCAAAATTAATTGCAAAACCTCATAATAATAAAACATTTTACCTTTTTCTGTGATTAAAAAAATAAAATGTGAAAGAGAAAAGCAGGGCCCTTCTCCTGCCTCCTTTCTCCACTCAAGCCAAGAGACAGGGTAAGCCAAGGCAACTGGAAAGTGGCCGAAAGATATTTTAAGGCTAAACGAACAGTCAGCTGGTAATGCAAGTAGCATTAGCATAACCACTGATACAACAATAATTTATAGAAAAATCACGGGTTGTATAATCCTCCAAAAGGTTCCTTTGAATGGAAAGCAATGACTCTTTAGTGAAAACTTCCACTCTTTTCAAGGGTGGATACCTCAAGGCAGGGTTCAAAGGATTTTCTTCACCGTTTTTTTTGTTGGCTTTGTGTGTGTGTGTGTGGTGGTGTTTTCTCAATATATAATTTTATAATGATGTAACTTGCATCTCTGTAAATTATATTCCATGTGTCAGAATCAAATGCTCCTAAAATACTCTCAAAAGACACTAAATATATTTCATGCATTCCTTACTAACTCTATGTTATAAAGTAATTGATACACAGCCCACAAATCATCTAAAAATACTCCTTCAGCTTAAGAGATGCCTGCAATTTCTTCTGCTGTGCATAGCTGCAGACCACAGAAACCAATTTGAAAATCCAGTTAGGGCAACATCCAGGAAGTTACAGAGAAAAAACAACTTTTCACAACCTGAGTATTTGCTTTGTTTTATACTTGAACTGCCAGCATGTTCGCAAAGCTCAGGTACAGAATTTCCAGTACATCTTTTCCTAATGAAAAATATTTTTCCACAGTTCTTGACATTATTGGTCTTTCTACAGTTAATATTGTATAAATCTAAAAAAAATGGAGATACAATTATATCTAAATTGCTATTGTGTATGTTTATTTATTTCAAGCTGTATGCAATCTATCCAGGAATATTAACACTATTTCTAAAATTAATAGATCTCCATCATTTTTTTCTGAGTGTGCACAGGTTTGTTGGTGTGGTTTTTTCCCTTCCTTACAACAGTAGAAACTGTTGGTATGTCCATCCTAATCCACAAATATCAAAAAAGGGGCCTGTAAAAATGGATTCATGAAGGCTTAAAACACAACAGGATTCATTCTTTCCAGCAGTGGACTCTTTTCATAACCTCAAATTTATTGCTGCTGCAGTGACTTTCAGCCAAAAGAAAAAAAAAAGGGGGGGGGGGGTGGTGGGTGGTAAGAAGTCTCTGAATTTATGCTGGATGCTCAGATATTTTTAAGATGTAGGAAAGGGACTGGAGGAGAATTTCAGAGGCTCCAATCCCATGGACGTAAGGTGGGGAGCATCTCCCACTGGCAGTGTGACAGCAGCTGGTCCCTGCAGGAGCAGGAGGTGGGGAAGGAGCCAAGTGTACCCAACAGGGACAACAACACCCATAGGTACAACTCCTCCAGTGCCCATGATTATTCACTCCACCACCATGCCACAGCCAGTGAAAGGACAACATGCGTTGGCTTGTTACTGCTCTTCTGCCCCAGGAGCACCATCACTCCTGGATATCACAGGAGGAAGGAAAGAACTGCACTTGTTACTTCCATTTCAGCATTACTGGGAGGATCAGATCATAAAAATGGTAAAGAAACAGGGCGAAATCATATATTCTCAAAAAAAAAAAAAAAGATAAAGGGATCCACAGACAAAAAAAAAGTTTTAAAATGTTAAAAAATTATTACCCATGGCAATCAGAAACTGAACTAAAAAAATCATTCACCCAAAAAAGTAATCACTTGGTTGTGGGTCTGTTGCAGATGGGGGTGACCACTCCTGGGGATTGAGAGCCTGGGGCCAAGCCTGTAAAGGTGAGGAAGGGAGAAAGGACCAGTGCACACCACCCAAGGTGGATGCCTTCGCAGGGAGCAGGCAGGAAGACCAGTTTCAGGAATTACCTCGACTTTCAACACAATGGAAAGCTGTAATGTCTAGGAAGTATTTAGCCCATATATAGCCATCATTAGTGGGGCTCCAGGGGCACCAACACAGCGGTAAATCACAGGAGAGGGTGGTTTGCACTTCCTTACTGATCGAGTCCTTCTCTCACGTGCTGAGGATTTAACTTTGATTTTTTTTTTTCCTCCCCAACAGGCAGTCCCTCCTCTCTGCCTGTAGGGCACTCAAAATCCACCTCTGGGAGCTGATGCCATTTTGCCCGGGATGGATGCAGTCCAGCCTGGCCCAGCGGGTGAACTTCAGAAGTCCACTTACATTTGCAATCCCAGCCAAATGATAGGGCTCCACCAAACCATGAGTGGGGATAGCCACGGCCAGCAAACAACACAGCCCTCTGTGTTCGCCCCTCCCAAACCACTGATGAGTGGGAGGAGGCTTATGGCTGCATGTACAAGCCTTTGTTCCCTGGAAAAGAAAACACCTCTTTTCATCTTGGGGAGAAAAAACAAAAGACAAAAAGTCTAGACGTTTTCCTTCCAGTGATAGCTTTCTGAACCTTTGCGAACAGATCACTGAGGTTAACAGAAATACGCAGCTGCTCTCTTCACAGAGGGACTAAAGGTTCCTCTGCCCCACAAAGCCACTTTTTTTCATTATTGTGAGAAATGACTCAGTCTGGGGGGTTGCGCTCAGGAACGATACCCACATGAACTGGCAGGAAGCTGACAGTGTAATTTAGGAGGCCTGCTGTCTGCAGCATGCTGGCATTAACTAGCTCTTGGAGGTGACCAAGGAATCTTAAATAAAGTGGGGAAACGCTTTGTTTGACATTCAGGCTTTTTGTTTGCTTGAAAATAAGTTGTTTGTTTTTTTTAAATAAAATCCAGTAACTTACAAAAAATACAGCTGCTGTGCAATAGAGAGTGAAAACTGTAAATTAATAGAAAGGGACACCACCCACCACCCCCCGCTAACTTTAAGTAAATGGATAGAAACTTGTAATTTAAGCCCTGATAAAATATTTAAGGTCATATTGAATGGAAGCACAAAGAACATCTCAGGACAAGCTGTTGTTAAACCACTGTGTAAATGGACAGGCACAACTACTTGTCCAGAGAGGTTTTGATATACATTATTTTGAGAAAACTATTTTGCAGGTGCATTTCAGATGGTGACATACATTTTGTTTAGAAGACCAAGGCTAAGAGAAGACTGCTAAATAACTTTTCTTGGAAACTAGCTACCAAACTGGCAGGGAGGGACACAGATGGGCTTCACCTGGAGGTACTGAATGCACAGCTACTGACCATGGGAGAGTATTGAATAAACAGAACAAGGGAAGGAAAGGGAATAAGCAAACTCAATAGGTCTTCTTTCTCTTTCCCATGCAAGCCCCCATGAAGAGTTAGCACCCAAGAAAACAGGGTTTTCCCTGAGCCTTTGCATTTCTGTTGCAGAGAGCTCCCTACCAGCTGGAAGCATGAGACAGCACTGCCTCCCTCCCTTTCTTCTTACAACCTTCCAGTTTCATGGCTAGATGACTCCTTAGTTGGCCTTACCAACCACTAACACACCTCCTGACCTGGCTCCAGGTGAGCTAGCTTTCCCACAAAGGCACTTACAGAGGCAAAGGGCCTTAGGCAGAGAAGGGTGGGGGCTCTAAAAAGCTGCTGGTTCAGACACCTGCCCTTATTTCTTCACTGCAAGCAGCTGTTCAACCTGATCCTACTGAAATGACATAACAAAGTCTAGGGGATTTTTTGTTAGGAGCTTCCCAAATGCCAAATCTGAACTATTTGAAATGAACAATATTCCTATAGCATCTATTAGTGGTCCACCATCACTCTTTGACGTGTCCATCACTATAAATGTAAACCTGGCATCATTGCTGGTATCTCAGAGGTGGATGTTATCAGGGACAGTCACTGGAGGTAAATGTATCCCTAATGACCTGGCACTCAAAACTGTGAAATCTCAGTGGAAAGCCTCAAAGGCAAGAGCAAAGGAACAAAATAAACAAACCAACAGTTGAAATTTGAGAAATTTCTCCAGTTCTCCCCTTGTCGAAACTTTCTAAAACTTCAATTTTAATACCAGCTGCTTTTAAGATGTAGTTACCTTAAGTTTCCAAAGAAGTTGTTTGGATTGCAGAACTGGGATTTTTTAGTTTCAAAAAAGGTCAAATTGATTCAGTCTAGCAATTGTAAAACTTTCTGTCAAAAGCATTTCTTAGTTAAAATGTAAATGAAAGAAATAATTTTCAGAAAATGGTTTTGTTGTAAAAGCAGTGATTTAAACAGCTTCTAAACTTAAGGAAAAAGGAATTCAGAGAATCCTCAGTGAACCCTGTTTGGGATTCATCAACTATGGCGGGTGTATCATATATTATATGTACAATGAATCTACCTATGGGCACAGAGCTCCTTTCCACCTTGCATTTTGGATGCCAACTAAAGATCCACATGGGAATTATGTCTGTCCTACTGGCCTGGACTACCCAGGACATTATGGATAGGTCAAAGGCTCCCATGGACATTTTTTTGGATTTATGCAGTCATCTGTAACTAAATATAACAGACAACCCCACACGTTCAGCAGTGAGGAAATCAAATGCACTGACACATTTTTTCAGGCAGATCAACACAGCAAGCCCACGGTTTAAGTTTATAATTTCTGTGCTAAGAGATCTGCAGGTGACTTCTTATCAAAATGTTTAAAACTTTAGATAAAAAAAATTCCACTGTCTAGTGTTTCCCTTCTTTCTCCTTAGTTCCCCAGAGACACAAAGAGATTCTGCCATAAATTAAAAACATTTAGCAGTAAAATAAGAGTAAAATATTTAGAAGATATTTCACATACATCTGGGTAAAACTGGAAACCTTATATTGCCAATCAACTTCCCATTTACTACAGTTTAGAATATTTAGCTTTTGCAGCTCTTTCTCTGTGACAGTTTTTTTTCCTTGTCCTTCTACCATTTAACTTTTTATCTGTCTGTAATATTGCATATCAATGCCCATCTTTGCTTTCAGCATCTGTTTCCTATTAGCCTGCTCTCTTCCTTCCTGACTTGTCCCGAATTATCAGATCCAGACGCAGGCTTGAGAAATCTTAGTGGATTTTTTTATTGGTATGTGAATATACACACACGCGCGCACACATATATACAACCAACAAAATTATGTATATGTATAAATATATGTATATATACATGTATAACAAAATATATGATATGTATACAAAACAATTATGCAACATCTGTACCTACATCCTGTTCAAAAGGTGCAACGAATAATACACAGACAAACGAAAACCCCGAGATAATGGACATACACTAACATGTGTCAGACAATATAAGTGGTCTCAGAATACCACATACAATGAAATTAAAAAAGAAAATGTAGTGTGACCCAAAGACCAGAGAAAGACCCAGATAAACTTTTTTCCATCAGTATTATGTTCTTCCCAACATTTCAGCATGCATTAAAGAGAGGTGGTATAACAGTAACTTGAAAAGCTTTAAAGAACAGTAAATTTCACAGCATGAGATGCTCTCTATGCAAAATTACAGAGTTTATAATACATTCCTAGTCTGCAAATCTGATTGGCTCGGTAGATAGACTTAAGTGCTTTATAGTAAGATTGCCTCTCAGTGCACATATAAATACATAGGCTAAAAATGCTCCAAGTAGACCGTGACGCAATAAACTTAACTGCTGTGTTATGGGATAATGTGTCAAGAATTCCTGTTTTAATACCTACTTGATTACCTACTTACTCAATCTATTGAATATTATGTGTTTTCTGGTAAGGACCATTGGGTAAATACATAATTAAAGAATCCCTGAAATACTCATTCTGGGTGGGTTTCTTCCACAAAAAAAGAACAAGAGAAGACTGATTTAAGTGCCAGGGGTAACACAACTATGAAAGGCTACACGTGAACAACACTCTAAGAGAGACTTTGGGAGACAAAGGCCAAAAAATTCAAATTAAGGCTGAAATATCTATGCTGACACACAAGTTGTCATCCTTAAAAAAAAAAAAAGAAAATAAAATAAATGAAGGGAGCAAGAGAGAGAAAGGGAATGAACTATTAGCGGGTTAATGTTAGAAAGTCAGCCCAGATTTTTAAGCTTAATTCTGAATGTCTTATGTCAATTTAAATATGAAATGCTCTGTGTTTATAAAAATATTAATTTATACTTCCTACAGCAGTAGCAAGTAACTCTATTAACTCACCCTGGATATTTCAATTACATCACTGTTGTGATGCACATGGAACAGTTCAGTGTAATCTGCTTTCCTACTTGCTCTTCTGCAACACCACAGTGGGACGAATACAGTCACTTTGCTTCAGCTTCACACACTGATTCAGTGATAGAATAAAGTACTTCACAGATTAGCTTAGTCTGCAGCACTTAAAGGTCAGGATTTATTGTAATGTAAATCACAAAGCAATTTTATCTTGACAGAGATTACATACTGTTACAATGTTTCTCGCTGAATCTAGTGATGCGTTTGCTTTTTCTTTGCAACTGCTGTGCAAAATTGGACTTTAGCCCAGAAAAGAAAAAAGGATGGCAGCCTGTTTGGTTTTTCAGCTACAACTTAATTTCTCTTCAGATTTTTCAGCACTTCAAAAGAAAGGTATTTAAAAAAAAAAAATCACATGA
Source organism: Elanus axillaris (assembly GCA_026212715.1). NCBI lineage: Eukaryota > Metazoa > Chordata > Aves > Accipitriformes > Accipitridae > Elanus > Elanus axillaris. The sequence continues at coordinate 4,310,083 of JANZLQ010000079.1, read as the reverse complement.
ACAACTTTCCATAAATACAACCAAAACCTGCAGAATGGGAAAGTGGTTTTGGTAGATGTTAGGCAGGACATTCACTGAGTTACCCGGCTGTACAACAGATACATAGCTCCTGCTAGCTGGAACCAAATGATCTCATTACACAAGCCTGAAGCAGCACCCTGTCAGGTGCATTTATTAAAAAGAAATTAAAACAAATTCAACATTTATATTCTAACTAAGACTGCAGTGGTAGTGAGCCAGTGCTCAAGCATCTGCTCCACTCCCAGGTAAACTGCCTTGGGTTACACAGTGCCAGGACTGCAGGGCACCATCCCCTTCACAAGGGCTGAATCAACTATTTTTTATCATGGACAACAAAAGTTCTGTGTACTAGAGCATTACACAGCCACAGCATTAATAAACACGGTAATTTGCACTCATCTTAAGAGCAGCATCAGAAGGAATCACAGGTGGGCTCTTCCACACCTCGTGAAGGCACTTCTCCGCAAAGACAGCCCTGAAGGGTACCAAGCACAGGCGTCCCTCTGGTTAACCCAAACGAGCACATTCCCAGGGACAGGACTGGGATGGTTCAAATCCAACTGGAAAGTGCCTTACAGGACGAGCGGGGCCAGTGGCATGGGAAGGTTGGGTGGAGAAGGATGCCGCTCCTGTTGAATGACTCCTTTAACACACCCTAGCCCTAGGTTAGAAAGAAGACAAGTTGCTGCTTTCCCAGACTGTCTTTCAAAGGTTAGTAGTTTGGGGGCAAACCAGGCATTTCAGTGAACTCCCTTTTGTGTGGAAAACAGAAGGGAGGAGAACAGGAAAACACAATGCAGGGTGGAGAAACTTGGAGAAAGGCAGCAACATTTTTATAGTCCTGTATACCACAACCCTGGGTTGATGTGGTGACTTGATAAGATGTTGAATTATGCAACCGTTCCCACAGACATACTATCACATTAATTTCGGGCCCTTGAACGTAGCTAGACTTGCTGACCTCAGACTGAGCTTGTAGTTAGGATAAACAAGTTGCTGTGCCAGTGTACAAATCAAGTCTGGAATTTGAAAAGTCATTAAGACAATAAACATGATGCTAAGTTTACAGATTCACTTTTCCAAGTGAAATCACACTTTAGACTATATTAAGAAAGCTCTCTTTTTCAGTCAAAAATGCAGAGCTGCATATAAACATACAGTTGTACAACTGCTGTGCACATAATATATTTAGATGAAATGGCAAGTAAGTAGGTCCTGATGGATTTTCTGGATTCCTTTCACTGAATTCCCACCCTTTCCCTGACATTTGTTTTTCTTTCATAAGGTAGGATTTTAAAACGCAAATATAGCAAAGAAGTCAAATCCATCATACGCTCCTGGATTGAGCTCTGGGGCTAAGTAAGGATGCCAATTAGTATTCACAAAGCTTGCTTCTAATGAGCAGGAAAAGCAGGTGTTCATGGAAAACAGCAAATTTTAAGTAATTCTACAGTTTATAAAACTTTGCATTTATTTCAAAATGCAGTTAACATTACAGTGAGTGAAATGAGGGATTCTTGAGCCATATTAATATGACTGAGAATATGAAATAAGAGTAGGAAACTGTCAGACACCAGAAACAGCTTACAAAAAAATAGTAAGAACTTGTAATAATTATATTCTTGTTTGTATTATTCTTTTAATTGCACACATTGGGCTGTGTAAACAGTGTTGTTGACCTGGCTAGTTGGATTTAGGGTATATTGTTTATTTACACAGAGATTTTGTAAGCTATGAAAACAAACAAACAAATAACGAAATAAGTCTTCCACATGAGTTTGAGACCACTCTTTTGGCACCAACTCAGTTCCAGCCAAAGAGAATGCATTTTAATCAATTTCAGAACACACAAGTGTCTTTTGGTCCCTCCAGAGCATAGATTCTTTAGTTTATTAATTTTAGCATCATTACCCTTCCATGTAAATACTTCTTTCCAAAGCTGAAAAGAAAACCAGCCTCAGAAGCACCCACCAGCTTCCCAGGTTTTTTAAGGCACACATTTTACAGACTGCAATCAAAGCAGGTTAACAGCACATTTTGGTAATTTTGATTTTTAGATCTGCCAATGCAAATAAATAACAACCTTTCAATGATCATGAATTAAATCTGGTATAAATACCTACCCCTGCACATTTTTAGATGGTCATTTAGCAATTGGAAACAATAAGAAATGAAACACTACTAGCTTGTGCTGAATTAAAACAAGGTCACATTATTATTTTCAGGGTATTATAGCTCATTTATTCTTTTATATCTCATCTTCCTATTGATCACAGGTCTTCAGAGCAGCTTAATAACAGTTTCCACAGTTAATATTTTCCTACTAGATTGCATATGTTGTCTTTTTCTATAACAGAATCTGAATTAACACATTTCTTTGCATTTAAGCATATGTCCTAATGCAAACTAGCCTGATGCACTCAGTGCAGCACCGTGGCAGATGCTGTCTGCAGAAGGATCCCACAGAGGGACCCTAAAACTACCGCGATATAAAAATTGGGAGGCCCCAGACCCTCTTCAGGACTCCACGGGGCTGCAACAGGAGGTGCAACAGCTCCACTGCCTTGCATGAAGCTTAAGACGAAGCAAGGCTACAGGTACCAACTTAATCAATACAGCTGAAACTTTAATTAACAAGATGCAAGGTTTCAACAGACAGATTTCAGGTGGGTGCAAAGATGCAGTAATTTCAGGTGTTAACATCCCTTCTGCCTCTGAAGCCCCCAAGCTAAAAATAAGTCCTACTGTAAGAAAAGATGCAGGAGTGAGAGTTTTTACTTCATCTGGCTGAATACACCGTGAAAAGTTGGGAGAGCACCAAGGTGCCAGACTGCATGACCGCAGTGAGATGATGTCCCTTCTGCTGCTGTCTGCAGCGGAGCCCGCAGTCCCCGCCAGTACAAAACCTCACCCGCTGCGCTCCACCCTAACACTATCCCTCTAACTCAACTTTGTGGGCCATGTCTCTGGATACATCCAGCACTGCAGGACTAAAGAAATTATATGCATTTAATTTACACGCCATTTGCAAAATATTACCCATGCTGAAAATTCCTTTTCCATGTTTCTGCCATCCATCATGTTTCATTTCACTAAAGTACGGGGCAAATGCCTGCCTTCCACTCCGTATCTGACATTACTAGGTGTGCTGGATGCACAGACTAGCACAGAACAGCCAATGTCAGGTTCATCACTGCATGGTACCTTAATATCAATAGGGGAGAACTGGATGCAAATTTATCCTTCAACCATATCACAGCCTCACAAAACTGTCTGCAGTTTAATTGTTTTTATCCCCTTTCTAAACTCACATGAATATTAAAAACATAGTAAATAAAAATACCTGGAGGCCTGCTGCATGTAGAATATCAAGATTCCTGCACAGGATGTGGGTAATAATTGTAAAAGCAACCATGTGATTTAGGGGCGTGTGGGTGCATATTTTCCAATGGTAGCAGAGGGATTTGAAAGTCCATTACATTCAAGGGTGAAGACCCAGGTGACCGAGATGCCCACCTCCTGCAGCTCACTGTGGAAATCAAACTGCAGATCCATTAGTTACTTGGATGTGATCTGAATATTTCATCCCGAAGCTCTGCACGCGTCAAAAAGGGTCATTAAAGGAACCAAATAGGCACTTTGCTGAAATACTTTTTTAAATGGTCACACAGCACAATTGCTCATCAGTCTTTTATGCAGCGGGAGAAAATTTTACATAAGTAAACACTAATTCAAGACAAATTTTCACTTCTTTGAGCATATTTAAATAGAAAATGCTCTTCGTTAAAAAAAAGTTACTGCATCATATCCCCATTGCACCTAGAATTTTTAAATGTGTGAAATAACAAAAACTGATAAAGGTTTGCATTCTTTCTGAGAAAAAACATGGTTACTAGCAGCATTAGAAACAGTATTAAAATGACTTCACTCTAGGCAGTAAGCAATAATTTCCATCGCTTTATTTTGGTACACCCAAGAAAGCTGTTGTCCCCAACTTTTTAGAGCTCTGGTGCCAAATTCATCTTGACACAAGACAATGGAAAAATAAAAAGACTAAGAGGACCCAGACAGGGGCAGAGGAGGAAGAGGAGAGGCATAAATAACACCGCCAGATGAAGTGACCATTAATCAAAAAAGGTTGCATGCAGAAATTTCCAGATCCTTATATTGCCATTTGGTTTTTTCTGTCCACTCTCCCCTAATGTACCTAAGCAAGGTGATGGGGCTAGCGAAATGAGTGGGGAAGGAGGTGCCTGCAGGCAGTAAGAGGGATGCTGAGAGTGGCACCACTCAGGGGATGGATCATGATTTAAGGGACAGGGGCAGCCACAGACCTGATTCACTGGAGCATCTCGGAGGCAGGAATGATGCAGGGCAGCATGATGGGCAGCACAGCCGGGATGAAGTGGAGTGAGATACGGGCATGAGATGATTTTGCAAGGAGCCTTCTGAAAAGCAGGGCACAGAGTTACAAAGCCCAGAGTAAAGGAAGGTGCGTGCTTGAGGCAGGAAATAATTAAGATATGGGTGAGCCATTTGGTTGTCAGGACAGAGAAAGCTTGGTTGTATTCCCCCCCCCCCCCCAGCATAAAAGAAAACAAAATTACTAGCACATCTTTGAACAAGTATATATTTTCTCAGTAAATTCTGCACATCACAAGCAATTAAGTCTATTTTCTGCCAATTTTTGTTTCAGAATACAGCTGCAAGATGGCCCAACACAGAAACATGAACTTTCTGTACATGTAAAATGCTCGGTTCTTACTTGTGCTGCATAAAAGTTGCATTTTAGTTAGAAAATCGCTATTATATGGGTGGAAGAGGCCCACAGGTTTTTTAAGATGTGTGTACACACCAAAAGAATGAAAAGATTCTGGTATAAAAATTCCACCCATTTGATTATGCTTGGGTTTTTTTTGTAACGTCAGATCCCACTTTTTAGTTATAACAATGGGTCCCTCTAGTGGTAAAACCATAATTGACAAATTTTGTTCTTTTACATTTCCTCTTAACACTTACCACATTTGCTTACCAACTTGCCCATTTGTTAGAAAAGTGAGCAAGAAAAATTGTGGTTAACTTCTGTGCAACTTTTTAAAAACATAAAGCACAGCAATTGTGATATATACTCCTACTGAGCTGTTTCATTAAGCAATCAAGTCACAAATCCTCCTGGGAGGTCACTAATGTGGCACAGAAACTGCACCTCATAAACAGCTAGGTTTTAAAAAAGTAATAATATAAATCAAATTTTCTGTTAAGGTTGCCCTGGCTAGGGTGTAATCAATTTGTCAGAAAGAACTGTGTGGGAAACACAACACTTTTTTTTTTTCCAAAAATGAGTCACACTAAGACTTTTCCAAGTCATGATATTACTGTGTGTCATAATGTAATGAATTAGATGCTGTTAGCACTGCGACTGTTTTCATAAATGCAGCAGACATTATAAACAGGTGTAATCAGTTCACTCACATAGCTCCAGACATCAGTACCTATTTTATTAACTGAAGAAGTCTCAGGCAGGATAGCGAGAGTTACATTTCGCTCTTTTTAAAAGTACCAGGGAACTATCTTCTTTCCAACAGGGACTGAAGAACTGACTTAATGCATCCTCCAAACTGAAAAATCTTGAGCAGGATTATTCCTCAGCACTGAGGAACCCTGGAGAAGGGGAGGGGGCCACAAACCCTGTTTTTTTAAGCCTTCAGACATTTTTGCCTTTTCTTAATGCCTTTTTAGGGAAGGTTTTTAGTACGAGCTATATTAACTAGCAATTTTTACTAATTTCATTTTATTTTGCTTGTTTGCCTGTGATTGATTTTTTAAAGTATACAGCAATCACAAATAGCATACAGGTATTTTACTACTTTCCTTTTTGCATTCCTTGGTACAGCACAGTACTGTGTAGTTTCAACCTGTATTATTGTAGCTCTGCCTTTCACTAAACAAGAGAGCATTAAGTGGCTGGGGTTCCCCACCTGGCCATCACAACTGGATCAAAACAGATCTGTTTATCATATGAGTATGCACAGCTCCTTTTTCAATGGGTAACTTTTCCAAGACATTTCTTTCCTATCCTACATTTCCATTTACAGTTGGGACAGTTGCTGTGTTGCAGGCTCTGCCTCCCTCCAGGAGAGGGCTGGGAAGGGCTCCTTCCAACACCTGAGAAAGCCCTTCAAGCAAGAAAAGTTTAGAGAACTTGGTGTAAATTACTACATGTTTCTACCAACATAAATTGTCCAAATTCTATTCACACCAATAAAGGAGGCTTTATTGTCAGTCAAACTTCAAGGTCACTTCCTCAATAAAAAACCCAAACAGCAACAAAATAAAACAAGAAGAAAATACCCTTTCAGTTGATTCTATGAAATTACAATTAAAATAATGCATTCTTAATTAAGCTCTGCAATTAAAAAAGTTTATCCTGATGTTATAACAAGCATTGCTGCAAAACATTCTAGGCAATCTTATTTATAAAGTGCTGCCTAGCTACCTAGCTCTAAATGGATCTCTCTCAGTAAAGTAGCCCTTTCCTGCTAAGCCCATTTTTCACTCCCTTAAGAGGAATATTTTAATGGAATTATTCCTTTAAATTTATTTACTTATTCCATTGGAATTTCTCTAAATATTCCTTTATAAGTGAAGTAGTTTTCAAAATAGTAAGGGCTAAAAAGTGACAAATACAATCTCCAATGGCTAAACATTCCTGGGTCGTTTCAAAAAGATCTGCATATGGAAAGTTCCCAGTTATTATATATTCTGAGAGCTATCACTTCTGACTGCTGGTAATTGCCAACATGTTCAGTTTGCTTAGCAACAGTTTTACAGTAGATGAACCATTTGTACTATCATAAAAGTAAGATACTTGCAGATTCTCTACGAGTTTATGATGTTTCTAATGATTTTCTCTTAATGTGTGTGACATTTTAGTGGGACTGCCCAGACAGATTTGTCCAGATTTTCCCTCGGTGTACCCTAGGGAAGGTAGAGGTGCTCAGAACGCCAACCCCTTTTCCCCTCTGTGGAATCATTTTTCTTTTGTTACTCGAGGATTAAAGCATTCTCAGCATCCCTACAGACTTACTTCAGTGGCAATTAGCCCTCTGCAAAAGCACTATGGAACATGACTTCTGCAAGTTTTGCTAGTGCCAGCCCCTATTTTCTACAAATTCTTGACCTAATGGAAAAGTTGAAGAAAAATGCAGCGCTCACTCCAGATATGGTTCTGTGCACAGCAAGTTGCAGTCACAGCCATTATCTGCTTAAGAGCAGGACCCATTTTGACAAAAACAAGTAAAGGGTTGCTCACATGAGCAGTGCATCCATCAGATGTGAGTCAACAAAAAACTCCAACTATGTGAGAAGTTATGAGCAACTACAAGCAATCTATGGGGCAGCTGGATTTAGTGCAACTGCCCTTATCCTCTGTTCTCATTGAAAGATTTCTCCACACTCAGCTTCATGCCGTAATTGCACATAACCTCCTACAATGCCAGTCTCAAGTTAAGCACCCTCCCAAGCTGCAGCCACAGTGCAAGAAGTAAAGATGCACCCATGAGCTATGCTATGAACTTGAGGGGAGCCCAGTGGCAGAGAGATCCACATGGACCCAGACACCCTCCCCTCTGGACTGCTCTTCCCCTTGCGCAAGCCTGTGGTTCAGCACAGACCCCCTTTCTTTCCGCTCCAAGCATGGGGCCAGCTGGGTCTCTTCCCAGTGCCTCTCTGCTCATCCCTCCTTTCACAAACTTCACCTCTTTGGCCTCCGGTCCATTGCCAGCCAAGTTGTTGTGGTTTTCCTTTTCCTCTTTGCCCAGCTCTAAGGGCACGGTTAAAGTGAGGCTCTGTTGCATGTGGTGAAGACAGCCACGTCACCAGAGCACTCTGGAGGTGTTTCTGAACCTGGGCAGAGCCTCCACACAATGAGGCATATGTAAGCTTAACATTGGCATTTTCTGACTTTTGATGACTTAACTGTGCCACAGAAACTTTCCTATGAATAAACACAACCCAAAATTATTTGACATGACAAACTTTGTATTGAAAAGACTGTTCTAAAGTAAGTCAGCAGACTAACATTTGGTATACACTACACTGACACAGTATTTTGTTTGCAGGTTCTCCGTTTCCTGAGAGTTGCATGAGATTAATTAGGGAAGTGATGGACTAGTTGGCACTGTTAAACTTTCATTACAGTAAGCTCTTAAAGAGAGGCTCAAGTGGATTTCAGTGCAATGGATTATGACACTCCCTTCGCTGCCATTTTTGGACTTCTATCAGACATCACCACCCTCCATAGCAGAGACAACATTTGTCCCAGGTACTCCAGATCAGATCTTGCTATTTTAACACTAAGCCACCTTTGCCAAGTCTAGAAATAAGGCACACATCCACAGCACAGCTTTAACTAGGTAATGATGACTGTTGAACCTTGACAGTATTTTACAACAGACAAGATTTAAATGTGCCAACAAATGACACTCTTCCTTCCCCTGATACCAGTCAAAGAGTAAGAAGACAAAAACTGGGAATCTGTATCCTATCATACACCACACGAACTACAAAAAAGCACCAGGATAGGTGTGAGCCCCACAAAACATACAGAGTTGAACACATGTGCCAGTGCTGGGGCCAAGCAGACAGTTGCAAGTTCAGAGCTGAGATCTTTCCAAGCAGTAGACACCAATCTATCACAATTACTGTCGGCTGATGAATACCAAGAAAAGCCAAGAGACATTGCAACACCCCCAGTACACAAGAGTAAGCAGCTCACCAGTCAGCAGCACAAAACAAGCATGGTTTTGGAATGCAAAAGTCTCCCAGAGAGTGAAATGCAGAGAAAAAGCAAAGCCAAACACTGAGGCAGTATCACTAAATACTAGGCTTGATTGTTTCTTTTTCTTCTCTTCTGTGCCACTCCCACAGTCTGAGCAACTTATAAGACCTCTCCAGTTCACTGGCCTGTGCAAGGCTCTATTGTTATCTAGCCCATAACAAACGCTGCAACACCTGCAAAAATAAAGTAAGGTTTTTCAAGTACATTGCAAAAGCTCTAAATAAGGCCCCAATCCAGAAAATACAAAGTGCATCCTGCTGTAACAGTTACAAACAGAAAGTGACATCTAGGAAGAAATAATTACCAGTCATCTACGGAGGAACAGAACAGTGACATCCCTGTAAAAGCCAGTCATTCAACAGCCACAGCAGAGTATTAGAAAACTGGCACAATTAGAATAAAGGTATGATTCTTGGGGAAAAATGTTTTTTTATGACTATTAAGGGACCTTTTCAGTTCTCTATCACTTCTGTCTGCAGAAAATAAAGTGTCCTGAAATACATATGTAAGAAGTTAAAAGCCAAGCCAGAAATGACTGAAATGGACAATTCTTGTATTGTTCCTAGAAAATACTTGTTAAGAGCAGTTCATAGGCTCAGTCCCAAACACTGAATCTTTTCCCCTAAATATTCACCTCCAAAACAAATCTGCTAAGATTACAAAACATTGATTAAAAGTTGGGTTGGTTTTTTGTGTGTGTTTGGTTGGTTTTTTAATGGTTGTTGTTTTTTAAATACATTTTATATTTTTATTATTATTTTTTATTATTTTTATTGGATTCTAAAGCATTTTACTTGACTTGTAAGAATTTTGCTGTATTTATTCCCAAGATTTTCTCTTGCATAGTAGAATCCTTCAACTCATTTCTCCCCTTTCCCAACTATTATGCTGAAATTAGTACAAAAGAAATAATGTCTATACTACATATAGCAGAATTTGTCCCCATGAACACCCATCTTCACCCTGCAAATATTTCATGCCATTTACTTTTTGAGCAAGAACCTGCTTATAAAATCCACCTTTGATATAGCACAGAGGAAGTTTTACTCAAACTTTAAGACTAAGACATTAACTGAACATTAAGAAGCTTTCAACTTCCTGGCAAATACCAGTTACTCCTTCATTCCCTCGAATTTCATATTAATTTTATCCCCACCATTCTTCCCCATTATATTTGCCTAATTACTTTAAAAAAAGTCAAAACAAGTATCTCAACAGGAAAAATGTCCTTTCCTAGCAAAGGCTGTTTAAAAGGCATCTCTCTGAATGTGAGTGACCCATACCCCAGTGGGGTTCTACATGAGGTGTCTGTTCATAATACTTGATAAGTTGTATGGAGCCACTGCTAGTCATTTTGAATTGCTATAATTTTCTGTATGAATAGACTGGTATTGATGGCTTAGTACAGAGCAACACAGTATTTCATAGATAAGAATGTCACAATACACACTTGAAAAATAATAGGGAAAATCTATTAACTTTGATGACCTTAACTTCTGTCCACAATCAATTCCAAACTCTGATTGTGCAGGGCAAACCTGTTCATAACCCCAGGATTACTGACAGTTAAAAAGCAGCTGTTTTTCTGACAATAAAGATAAACACAGGATTAACCAGGGTTTAGTTACATTTTCTGATATGTAAGGAAAGTGAATTTTAAGAAGGAGAAACTATGAAATCTAGATCAACCCACAAGAACTCTTCTGGAAGACATCTGGCAAACTAGAAATATGTCCAGGCTCTTCAACTACTTTAAAAGTTCATTCCCTGTGATACTTTTCTTCTAACTAGATACTGCAGAAACAGCATCTACTCATAAACAGTTGTCATTATCTCCACAGCTATCAGAGCAGTAGATACTGAACAGAGAGCTGCTGGCTGCCATCTGGATGATTTAAGCACATTTTTGACATAGTTTATCATCATGCATAGTTACCTGCCCTTTGCTACCACACAGGGGTAAGACAGAGTTAATAAACTGCATCTTTGAGGATGCAAATGCTTGCTTATTTAATGTTACCATTAATCTAGAACAGTGGAAGTAGAAGCCTATCAATGAAAAAAAATTCTTTTCCCTGAAGACTTCTACATTACAGTCCAGTTCAGATTAAACTACAAAAATAAGACTGTCAAGTAGCAATAGTAAAGAACATTTTATTGAAATGGAAGTTTGTCAAACCTTATGTATCAAAACTAAGGCCACAACTAATGCTAACACAGTCAACCTCAAAAGTTTCTTAGAATATGATACAATTTAGAAATCTTATAGAAAGCTATTGTACAAATGAGTATTTAAACATTCTGAAATGCAGCATTATTTACTTGTTCTAAAATGATATATCAATTATTCTACTTATAATATTTAATGATACAAAGTACCAAACTATCAGTGCATATAACCTGTCTTTATTTTGGTCCTATGAGGAAAGTAATTTTCTGCATCACTCCAGCTACAGAAATGAATGGAAGTACAAAAAGATTATAATGGAAGCTGCCCATGACTCCTCCCTTTTGTGCCGAGTTCATTTCTTTTCTTCTAATGCTAAATATCGCCAGTCATAATAGCAATGAACTCTTCTTGATTGACTGTAGAAAAAAAAGAAAATTGTTAGACAAGCAGCAAACATCCATAAACCATAAAAGAAAATAATGCACTTGTGTATAACTCTTTTTACTTAAGGGTTTCCCTGTTAGTATTCATTGTATCTGAACCATTACTAATCAGGGTTTATAAGTTTGGAGTTTTTTGCTTATTGAACAAGAGATTCTGCATGTTTGTTTTTTTTCATATGAAAACAAAAGCCATGACACAAACTTAAGTATGTGGAATACTTAGGCCAGAATCTAGCTCACATATAACATAACAAGCTATTACTTCTAATTATGAAAGTAAAAATATTCTAAAAGTAGAACAAGATAGAAAAAAACACTGAGAAAAGTATGTAAAAAGGTGGCTACGCAAACCCAAAATACTTATGATTTTTTAAGATCTATAAAAATGTTAAAAATGGTAGATAAATTTTATTTAATAAGTGCTTCTCAATCAACAATACTGCAGGTCCAGTTACAATCAAATTCACTTTTATTCTTATAATTGCGACTCAGACATTTACATCAAAACTGGGCCCCCACCCAAAACTATGCTGCTACTCCCTCTCTCAAACCTGTAACACTTGCCAAATAAAAAACTAATTTTAAGATCATTTACTAATGATTCTACAAATTAGCTAGAATCAAAATGGACTTTTGACAAGCTTTTCCCCACTTGAACTTTCCTCATTCTTCAGTTATAATTAATAGAAATTTTACACAAATGTACTTAAGGAAATTAAGTAATAATAATAAATTAATTAGCAGTTATTAATTATTTTGCTGCACTTATACCTGAGCTATTGACCTTACTCATATGTTAAAACAGAGACACTGTAAAAGAATTAACCAATGAACATGTTCACTCTGTAACTAATTACTGTAATAGGGAATGATTAGTCAGTCAGTGGTATGGAAAAGACCAGACACTTATGAAGAATTCTCCCTGACAATCATCTGTCTCAGCCAATGTGGCCAAGCTATTCCTAAACAAAACACGGCAAAGTAAGAGCTAGATTTACAGCCAGAGTAACATTAATAAATTTAACTGTTAAAGAATAAAAAGATAAATCTAAATCTGCCCTGTTGTGACATGTCAAAAAATACAAAACAAGTAGATTTATTCTATCTTAGGACCCTATACTCTGAAATACCAGTCCATCACATAGCTACATCAAGTTCTACTACACAAGCACTATATTACCTATATAACTTTAAAAAGCATTTCCACAGCTTTATCACACGAACAGCACAATAACAGCACAAATACAAACATAATCCCCAAAATACTCTCTGGTTTAATAGATCTTTGTTAAACAATGCTGCAAAGTGGAAATACAATATTATAATGACAATCAAATTTTGTAACATTCAAGCAAACTGCAAAGTGAAGCACAGTTACAATTCCAGTAACCCAGTTAATCCCTGTTAAACCTCCTCAGATTTAGGAGCTGTTCACAAGTTAAGCATAATGAAACCAGAAGCAATCACAGCCTTTCCTAGCATCAGGTTTCCCTCAATTGCATAACATAAGTGATCATAGAAGAACAAACTAGTATCAGAGCTAATACGAAGAAAACATTGACTGAAGCTCTGGATAGTTAAAAGCACATATTATTTCAGTGGAGGAATTTTTTTTTCATAATTCTGTGCCAAGACTGGGTTGCATTTCCTACAGATGCGTTCACACAAGATGACAAAAAACTGCATGAACTGACAGCATGCAGTTTCTAAAAACAGTCCTACTCCAAAACAGAAGTCATTCCTAAAACCAGGAATAAAAAAATAAGACTAACTACATTAAGGCAGACAGAAATATGACAAAAATACTTTCTTCTACAGAAACTTACACTCAATGTACCAGTACACCCCAGTGGTTTTGTTGGAAACACAAGGGTTCAAATAGCCTCGGTATCACACAACAGACCTTACTACACTATGAGCAAAACAATCTCTCAAATGTAAGAAGGGTATTAAAGCACAAGGGTTATTACTCCTGTATTTGAAGCATCAATTAAAAATGCTATTGAGTAAACAGTTTCAGATTTTTTTTTTTGGCAGAAGGAGGAGAATTAGATGACAGCAAGATTTTTCTGCATGACCCAGATGTGTGAAGTTAAATGGAACAGTGATTCACAGGTTTATTTTCTTTGTCAGAATGAATCTTAAAAAACGATAAACAGCATTGGTTTTCTTTAAAGAACAGAAAACACACAGAACCATACGGATAAACAGCACCATATACAAACATTATACCATCAATCTTCCATATTCGATCTCATGCTTGAATGCTCTGACAAAGAGAATGAATGGATGAATGAATAAAAAGAAACTGAGCCACCCATTCTTAGCTGATCGATTTGAATTAAAAAATGTAGCACTGACCCAAATAGTTATGACTCAGTAACCTTCCTGAAAGGAGCTTATGGTCAAAATTCAATCTGTAGTGACCAGATAGCCAGACAACAGGATGACAGAAAACATCCTTGATCCGTGATATGACATCTCAGTTGGCAGCTCTAGGAGGGCAACACAGAATAAAACATGCTTGCAGATGATTTCTACTCTCACTCGCCTCTACAGCTACCCCTTTTAAAAATAAACAAACAAACAAAAACCAAACCAAAACAAACAACCCTACCTAGATTAGCAATCAGTCTAATGGACTGAGAAAACAGGCATCATTCCTTGCCTGCCATAGAGATACTGAAAAGAGAGTAAATAGGTATCCTATTGTCTACCGAAATGCACAGCTGCAATCCTGTGTGTCACTGCATACAGACAGGTGCCTGGAAACAGGATTTGCAGCTTTCACTATACTGACCTCCTTCAATTATCTTATAGGAGACACTCAGAAAAAACAAAATCTATTTTCTCAGGATGCAGCTCCAAGAAAATCCAATCAAGCAGTGAGATAGTTCAGGGATCTAAGCAGCAAGAAAAATAACACTTAAAAACATAAATGAGTACTTTTCTCCTGGCTTAGCTCCCTTAAATATCTCAACAGTGGGATCAGATACTGCCAGTGTAAGAAATGGGTGGGAAGACACAGCTGGAAGCAGAGAGGAACAGGAGAATTATGCAGCAGGGTTTTATCAAGGAACCATGGCCTGAGACCATAGCTCCAAAAGGAAAGAAATCACACACTTTTCTCAACACTTGTTTTAGTAGTAACAGTATCAACATTAACACTTTTCTGGCAGTTGAATCACTGACCTTTCACTATCTTTGTCTCCAGGCCCTGTATTTACACCACAACAGAACAGAAGGTTCGCATTTCCACACCACTGACCATGTTTAAGTGTTCTGCTCTTCCTCTTGAAAGAAAAGGGGTTGTTTCAGTACTTAAGTAATTGTATTCCCGAGTATGGAACAACAATCTATCTCAAACATTATAGTGGGGAAGAGTGCCGGTCACAAGGCTGACAACAAAATATTTTTTTTTCACTAGTAATGAGAGTTTTGAGTCCCACAATGCAGCAGCTCACAAGTACAAATACTATTGTAACTGGAAAAGTTGAAGAACTGCTAGTGAGATCTCAGACATGAGTCACCATCCTGAAAGAAAACTGAGAAGTATGTTTCAGTGATTGTTAAAAAACCTAAGTGTCAGTGTTCACGAAGATATAATAAGCATAGTATCAAACTGGATTTGTTAATTCATTCTTTATCTAGCTAATAAATCTGCAGCCCACTCTGTATGGACCTTGTAAATTGCCCAGAGCTGTTTTTCACACTATGCTCTTCAGCACTCAGGTTCAGAAGTACATTAAAGACCCATCCAGGCTGATCCTGCATAGACCCAGGTACATCCAGCATAATTTATTAGGTTAATACTCCATATCTGACTAACACTGAATTCACAATAGTGACACATCACCACTTAAGAAATATTGACTAGGCAATAAAAGAGTTTCTCTTAGCACTATAATCCTTTTCCTGATTTATAAGGAAATTAAAATGTAATGTAGGTACATGGAATCTCCTATATACCAGTTCAATTACTTCCACCTTCAACTACACTTTCACCAATCTTTTAATAGACATGTGTTGAATAACAGGTAGAGGTGAATCAACTTTAGAAATCAACTTGATTTTTAGACTCCAAGATGCATTTCCAGGACTAGCAGCTGTCAAAACCAACAACTTCCATTATTTGTAAGCTAAATTAAGTTTGAGCTGAAAGTTATTTAAGAGGAAATCAAAGAGTACATTTTCACAACATAACAACACTTTAAAAGGGAAGAAAATTAAGAACAGACTATATGGGTTTTTGATTGCAAACACATACTTTCTCCATCTCCATCCTTATCAAATTCTTCAATCATAGCCCGTAGTTCTTCATCAGACATATTCTCACCCAATTCTCTAGCAACTCGGCGCAGGTTTCTCAGACTTATTTTACCAGAGTCATCATCATCAAACAATTTGAATGCCTTGAGTATTTCTTCTTGTGGGTCTCTGTCCAATATCCAGTCTGTCACTGTAAGAAGGATACTTCAGTTAGACTAAAAAATTCTGAAAGCTCAACTCAGAATGACTTCAGCAGACTGAGGCAATATGAAGAACATATACTTCTGATTTCACCCATTCTTTCATTTTTATATATTTCTAGTCAATGTGTATATTTGTTTGGCTGTTATCTGATCTCTCTCATCTCTCTCTTTCCAAGCTCAGTTTCTTTTTGGGACATACCTGTTGCAGTGGAAAGCTACATGGCAATTCAGACACAGTCATGCTTTCAGCACACTTTTCAATAGGAATTAAAAGTATACACATGCCTCCTCTGTTCCAAACTTACCTTTCATAAAAGACATTAGCTTTGACATATGAAGACATGTGAATTTTTTTATATGTTTTGATCAGGATAGAATTTTGACTTGGAGGGGACACTGAAACACTAAGTAATGGAAAACATTCACATGGGACCTCTCTTTTAGATACAAAACCACACTAATAAAAAGCAAAAAAACCTAAGCCCAGGTATTATGAAAAGGACACTGCTATGAACTGCAAAATGTTAATTCTGAATCAGTCTTTATTACTCCTTTTATCACAACCATTTGTCAGCTTCTGTAACAGAAAAGACAAACTTGCCACATAAAATATTTTTCTAGTAATTATTTCAGACCAACCAACCATAATGTATCTTCACATCTTTGTACCTGCTAGTCTTGTATTACAGGGCTTGCTATTTATGACTTTCATCAAGCCATTAAAAACACATCAACCGCGTTTGTGCGTAGAGAACCACTTAGCATCCACTACTGTCTACAGATGGAATGTCTGCTATGGCTTAGCAAACTTGACAGGAAAAAATTAGATTCAAGCTCATATAAGCTCACTACAGCGACAAAGTTTATATGTCTACATAAGTCCCTCAGATTTATACTAAATTTAAGTATTTTCATTTAAAACAACTATGCTTGACATATGTTGACAATATGCTTGACAAATGCATGACAGCATTACAACATTTGAAAAATTCTACCTTTTGTGGCAAAGACAACTGCAATGTTCGCTAAGAACAATAAAACACCAGGTCTCTAAATACTACAGGTAATATGGTTGTACAAAACAAGGCAAAATGTAATTGCATCTTTATACATTTCAGATGAGCCATTTCTACATTTAAAACCATAAGTAACATTAAATTATAAAATATTTATGGCTCAAGAATTGCATAGCCATATTAAGCAGCTCTTCACAATTAAAGCTTCTATAAACTATTTTCTCTAACTCCCTGATCTGTCTGCTAGAAAGGGTATCATGTTTAATTCCCTGTCAAGGTCATATTGCATCATAGCAGCACTCAAATCCTATTCAAGTTTTGTGACAGGTTTGATCACCTTCCAAGTATATACTGTGCTTTCTACAAGAATCTTCCTGGCTTCTCAAAGCACTTATTAAATGCCCATATTGATAGCCAGGACAGAACCAGGAAACAATGAACAATGGGACTGAACATCAGGAATTAAAAAAGAATTACACATTAATTACAGTATATTCAATCATAAAATACTATAGCATAATGATATAATTATAGTGATATTATTGTTACTATTAAATCAATACTCTCACTTTATTTTTTTTTATTAAATCAGGACTGACCACATGTATTTCCCCATAAGCTTTATTTTTGTTCTTTTCTCACTTACAATTTGCTGTAACCTGAATACAACTACAAAAATGTCATCTGTCATTAACAACACATTTTGTTCAACCCTGACCTGCTAAATCAATAAAATTTGCCACATTTCAATCAGTAACTGTTTTGCCACATTAAGTGGATTGTTATTCATAGCCAAAAGCAAATACTCATGTACTTTTTTTTTTTTCCCCAGAAAATTAACAGAAATCTAATACCTTGAACACGTGGACTGGAATAATGAAATAGAGATATAAAGCCATACATGGAGAAATCCCACAGAGATTGGTTTTTTGGTAAACACAAATTGTATGCAAAAGTGTAAATTATGTGTAACAACCAAAAAAATCTTCACAGAAACTTCAACTCTAATCTTTAAAAATTCTGTAGATCACTACATACTCGAAGTATGTCAAACTGGCAATACATAACCTCCAGATGAAAGAATCAGCCGAATGAAATTCTGCTTTTTTTATCAAGTTGAAAATCTTTAAGTACAATACTTAACACCTGCTTCAATTTTTATTATATTTGTCATACATGAAGTCTGTATTCGGTTTACAGTTTGTCTGTCTATACCTTCTTCCCATGAAATTCAGTGCCAAATACTTTTTCCACAGCAGGAAGGAGAACCTTACAAAATCCATAAACAGAAGAATATCTACATTTAAGTTGCATTTATTCCTTTGTGCAAGTTTGAAAAAGGTTAGGACTGTGTATACTCTATTTCCTTTTATACTGTGGCTAGCATTCATTCATTTAACCCTACATATCAAACTAAGTGTTCACAATACAAAGATTTATTTTCCTCCACTATTGATTTTTATTAAGAAAAATACGAAATGAAATCTCCCACTTGTATTTCTTAATAGTACTAGGTAACTGAAAAAGTACACAAAGTACCACTTCCAAATTGTAGTCACTAATATAGGCTAAATTTCTCTAAAGGTACACAATCAAACACATACCAACTTCATTAAAATCTTCAAAGGTGATCTTGCCTGTCGCTTCTCGATCATAATCTTTAAGTATTTTCAGTACATCAGCTTTTTTCACATCAAAACCCAAGGCTCTCATTGCCACCTTTTGGAATAAAATGGAAGTGCAACCATATATGAAGATTAAAATACGGACTTAACAGATTTCTTTTTATTTTCAGTAATTACCTTCTTGCCCAAGACAGAAGGTGCGCATCAGTGGTTTAGCAACAATAATAAATAACATTAATAAAAGGAAAAGAAAAAAAGGAAAAAAAGCTTTGGATATAAAAATCATCTAAAACTCCTATTGGCAAGTGAAGCATCAAGTTACAATGAAAAAACTAGCCTTTGCATTTTCAGAGATTTTACAGACTGGACCAAATGCTTCTTAGGACAGTAGATTTATTTTCCTTACTTCCAAAAACATTTCAAGTGCTGACCCTTTCTCAAACATAAAACTGAAAATCATTCTTCAAATTATTCTTCTTCAGTCTTCATACTAACTGTATATATGTTCATAGGTTTGTAAGTCCTTTTACAAGTGACTTTATTACTTTTCCAGTGAACAACATAAACCAACCTATTTTTTATTTTTCCACTGGGTTAGAAGTACATGTTTAGTTCCCCATTTCAACTGAGATGGCAATTTCTCAGCTCACACTACCTTGACTTCCTCCAAACTGATGAACATACACTAAACCAGAAGTGGAAAACCACAATCCTATTGGATGTAGCCATTCAAAAATCTGTGCTGTGTACTTATTTTGTCAAGGAAGAGATAGTTCTTTTCTTTATGTATTTCTGTTTTTCTAAAGTATTATCTTCAGGACCACAATAATTGGCTAAGAAACAACTTTGCAAGTAATCACGACAGCTGGGAATTCAAAGCATACCATAACTGGAAAAAGCATATTAACAGTCCTGAAACAGTCACCAGTACTACCCCACTCAGTGTGGCCTCCAGCAAATATAAAATACCTGAACTTTGAAAGAAAAAGAATAGAATCACTATACCCAAGACGTTCCTGTAACAGCAATTAAAGTAAAAGTAAGACTTCCCCCCCCCCAGAGTTACTTGGTAGAGCCAGAATGTAGAGCCAGCAGGTTGGATTAGGTATTCCTTCCCAAAAGAATCTCACCCAGTGCATGACAGAAACACTGGCCTCTCCAAAGCCACTTTTTGTTCTCGATGCAGTATAATTAGAATAAAAATTCATAAAAGGTTTTTAAGAGACTTTAATAAACTTCATATACTACTTCTAGAGACTTCCAGACAGAGGTACTCACTAGGGAAGTCTGCCATCCTAACCTCCATTTGCTGATAGCTAACAACAGGAGAAGCCTTTAGGAAGGGCAACTACTGAGCTTCCCACATGCAAAGCAAATAGCGTACCTCACTCCTACAAGCCATAGGTTCCCTGTTGAAAAATACAAGTGGGGAAGCTCTGGCTTGTGGTCAGCAGTTTTACAAATTTGATTTACATCTTTTACCTAAGCGTCTGAAACCTGTGGATTTTCACAACACCGAGCTTTAGACTATACATTGCCTTTAAAAAGAACCAAACAGCTTTTCAGGAGCTTAGTCATCTGTCCAAGCTTAAACACTGGGGACCATTCAGACCAGTGTTGTGCAGGATGCTACAGCAATTCTGTTACTGTGTCAAGTAAACAGTGTGGGAAGAAAAGCTCATTCTTACACCAATCCAGCAATTTCTCACAGTCCTACCCTACCTGTCCCCCCGCCAATATCCTCACTCCTTTAGCCTAGCAACAGATCTTGAACATGGAGCACTTTTTTAATGATACAGCCAACATCTTAAAAACTCACTAAGAAATAAATGTATATTATCTGCCATAAAATTGTTTACACAAGAAACTTTTACCTTTAATTCATGATAATTTATTGCTCTATCTTTGTCAGTATCAAACAACTCAAAGGCATCTTTAATTTCTTGCTTCTGTTCCTCAGTCAGTTCTCTTCTCTTCTTCTTTTTAGTTTTGTCTACTGAAAGCTCATTCCTATATAAGAAGAAAGAAATTAAAGTGTAATTGATTTCTACTGGGAAGATACCACTGTAGATAACATTTCCTACCAATTAGAAACTCACCATAATTGCACAGATCATTACTTTCTCTATTCAGTATTTTCCCAGTTTGTCCTCCCGGTTTAAAATAACATTTGAAATAGACAATTCCTTTGTGAAAGCCAAATGACACCTCCACTCCCTCACCCAAAATAAAATTCACACAGGTGTTTTGGTTAATAAATACCAATGAAAAAAGAGTGTAGAAAAACTACCAGTTCAAAAGAATACTTGAGGTTACAAACTACATTAGCAGTTTAAATGATACAACTCCTGAAAACACTTTACTTCTAAGCTGTTGCTTAGAAGAAAGCATTTGAGACAGACAGGCTGCTGGAGGCTTAACTAGGCCAGACAACTGGGTTGTCTGGCTACTGAAGTGGGTGGGTGTTAGGTGCCACAAATCGGCTTTGCTGCCAGTACCAGTCCTTAAGATAAACGGCATTTATGGATTTTTTTTTTAAATCCTTTAAAATCACACACATGCACACTGTTCTAAAGACTTTTTGCTCTGTTTTGGTATATACAAAAGAGACAAGCCCCCCCCCCCAATCAGCAACTCTTGCTCAAAGACAGCCCTCTTTTCCTTGGCGAGTCTAGAAAGATTAAACTTTCAGGTAACAGACAGAAAATACATCATTCATATATTGGGAACAACGATTGAAAAAACTGACAAGGATGGCACTTATAGAAGATACTTTGGACCAAGCTAGTAAAGGGTAAGATTTGATGTGAATAAAGCACAGTTACAGCAATGAGATTGACTGCTGTATCCAGAGTAATTGCTTGGAAGGTGTCCATTTCAGAACAAGAACTCTAAAAAAAAAAAAAAAATAGTACATTTGAGATAACAGGAAATATCAAAAGGACTGTTACATTACTCAAGGCATACTCCTGGAAGATGTGGGCATGCATGAAGCTCAGCACCATACTGTCACTGTGTCAAGCATGGCTAACTGCAGTGGTAAATCCCCTCCAATCTGTGATCATGAGGCCACATCAGATGTACTGAGTCCAGTTGTGGACACCCCAGTATGAGAGAGATGTACAGAAAATGGATAAGGTCAAAGGCAGACTACCATGCCTAGTAGCTGCAGCATGTGATGCATGAGATACTGAAGGAGCTGAGTTTGGTAGGACCAGGGTGAGCAGGGCAGTGGGACTACATGAGGAAGGGTTAAGGAGAGAGGATCTCAGCACTGTCCTTCACTATCCAGAGGGTTATTACAGCGACATGCTTCCCTCAGAGGAGCACAGTGGAAGGACAAGAGACAACTACAAAATGAAAGAGGAGAAACTGCAGCTGCATCTAAGTGGAAGCATTTTCCCAGTTTGAGTACTTATGTGCTGAAATAGTTGCACTGGGAGACTGAGGAGTCTCCAGGGTCAGAAGTTTCTGACACCCAACTGGAAAAGGTGCTCAGCAACCTTGTTCAGTCTCGAGTGAGACCTGCTCCAAGCAGAACACTGGACTAGATGACTTCCAGAAGGCCTTTCTAGGCTGTCAGAAAGAGGCTTTTTACACTCATTTGTTTATTTGCACCAGAGGCAAAATGCATGCTGTGTCACCTACTGTACAATGCATACAAATTACCAACAAGTGAACAGAAAACTGCTTTTCAAGGATATTTATTTTCCGATCTCCTGTAATGAGTTGCTTTTTCATATCCTTTGTTAAGGCTTTGCTAATTTTAATCAAAACCAAAGATTAAACACACAGCTGGGATTTAGCTTTCAACAACCACTGAAGCTACACCAGTAAGGATTCCACATACAGACAAGAAAAGTGCAAGCTGCACAAGCTGGACCTGCCTCAGACTACAGTATCCTCAAAGAGTGAGAAATCCTTAGCAGAACAATTGGGACAGTGTGATTTCACATACACTTTGGATTACTATAGCTTTTGGAAGGTCTAAAATAACTCTGAGCTGGCTACATAATTAGGACTGGGAGAGCAGCTCAGATCCAGAGAGCCCACATTTTGTGAGCTGCGATGATGAAATCCATTTAAAAGCCTGAAAGCAGATTAACGCTGAACTCTTCTGGAAGAAGGAACTGGCTACTCAAGTGTTTATATAGTGCTTAGCACAAAATAATTTTTTTCACAAGATGGGGCAGTACTTAAATGCAAGTAGTTCAGTGTCGCTTTTTCTACAACCACTTTCACCATACGAAGCACTGAAGTTCTCTGACTTGGAAACTAAGGATCACGTAGGCCATGTAACCATATTAATTACGCCTGAAGGCAAGGACTTCCCAGGGATAGAATTCATAAGCCAGGCCCCTTTACACGAGTTTCTGAATCAGAATTAAACGAACAAACAAACAACGAAGCTCAACGGCCTAACTTAACGCCTCCTAAAACCCTTTTAGAAGCGGCATTACTTCAGACTATCCAGACGCGAACCGCTCGAAGCCAGACCCGGCCGGTCCCCGGTGAATAGACGGCTGCCGGGCTTGACCAACCCGCAAACCCCTCCCGAAGGGATCAGACATAAGCGGCCGGAGGCTGCGGGTGACCTCCCCCGGCACCCAGGCCCCGCCGCCGCTGCCCGCCTCACCCCGCGTCCCGCCACGACCTCCCCCGAGGAACAGCCCCCC
>JANZLQ010000079.1:4253948-4271069 GCA_026212715.1 Elanus axillaris | reverse complement strand
GGAAGGGGAATAAAGGGGAAAAAAAAAAAAAGAGAAAAGGGAAAACAAGTGTTGCAGCTGACGGGCAGCGCGGGGAGAGGGAGCGGGAAGGAGCAAGGGAGGAGCCGAGGGGCTGTCTTCTTTCTCACGGGGCGTGGGGCTTGGGGGGTTTACCCTCTTACCTTCGGGGGCATCAGGTAAAAAAAAAAAAAACAAACAAACCAAACCCATAAAACCCCAGCGTTTAAATTTCAGTCCTTTCTCCTTTACCTGCTTTCCCCTTCCGCCGATCGCACCTGTCTCTGGAAACCAGGGATCGGAACGCGATCGAGTTTTGTTCTGAGGAAAAGGTAGGATAACGAGAGAGCCCCTCGGGCTGCCCAGTCTCCTCACGCCGTCCCGCCCACCGGCGGGGACCCTCTTTCCACAGGCCCTTCCCGCCCAAAGACCTCCGCAGCCTTCCCCTGACCGACTGCCCGAGCAACTGCGTACGTATTTTTGAAGGAATTGTAAAAGCTTAAATCTGAAATTCGCCTTCTCGTTTTGTAGAGTAAATGACACGCAAACTATCCTTAAACATGAAAATGCCCCCGGCTGCTCTGTTAGGCATCCCCGGTGGCAGCCAAAACACTACTTGTCGTGGTAACTTTGTCATGCTGGGTGACTTAGTTGAACAGCTCAACTTTTCTTTCACTGTTTCTCCAGTCGTCTATCACTGACACTTTATAGTAGACTTAGATCACCTAAGCTGGTATCCTTGAAGAAATCATGAGATTCAGTAAAACTGCAGAGTTTAAATACTACTAGTTTTAAAGCCTGTTACTTCTCATCAGACTTAATGTGCTCTTTGAAAAGAATCTTTTGGATAATTAATTTCAAAGCAGCATTTAAAAAAAAATGGACCTTTATATTCACTTTATTTAAGACAAGTGGTGTGCCTCTCCTTGCTAGCTGGACATCTTCACTTTTTATTTTTGTTGTTTTCTTCTGTTATTGGTTCCCTTTTTTCACACCTAGACAATAAAATTGCTCATGTTTGGGGCTTTACTGTATCTTTTATCTTTTTTCCTTCTGCCAGGCTCATACCTTGCTTTTCATCCTGTTTTCAAATGAGCTTGCTATTTTTTTTTCCCTTTTCTTTTTTTCCCACAGTTAATTAAATGCTCAGGCTTAGTTTTTGCTTTGTTGTCTTTCTTAGACCGATTTATTTAGGTCCCTTTGCTTATTTTTAGACAGTTTTCTGTGCTGCTGACTGATGTGGTAATATATAACGTGGTTTTGTTTTATCCAAGCAGAGTTTATTGCTGTTTTAAATAGTAAGTAGGAGAATACTTGCACCAACCACTGTCTCACTGGCATTTAATAAAAAGCCATTGGGGAATCTTAGATCTTAAGTATGCATTTCTTTGGTCCCAATCATAATTATCTCTCAGATTCCTTGATATTTTAGGCAGGTGTCTGAGAAGCTGTAGTTACTGTGCTGTTTCATATTTCCTGTTTGAATTCCTCACGCATACACTAATGGTGGGAATAGATGTGATGATACTGGTACAGCAGCAAGTCTGGAACAGACACGTTCTTACCAAGCAGGGTGCAATATGGTAACCTTACAATTAATGGTAAATAGCACATGGGACTTCTGGGCTGGGGCCTCGAATTGATCTTTAACATGGTCTTGGGGAGTAAGCAGTAGCACTTTGCTTCTGCTTCAGCCAGGTTTCTCTTGAGTCCCATTTCTTGACATCTTCCCTGCAAAAAGTGTATCTCTTATATTTTGCTTTACTTGCCAGCCCATGGGTCATACAAGCCTGAGATGAAGAAGACTGGCGTAACAGTGAAGGTGGTGAGATGTGAGTGTATATGTAGTTTTGCAGGCGATTTTTCTCTTATACCCATGTTGAAATATTTTGGTTAGAAAGAACCTCCTTTTATCAGCAGTTAGCTTGCAGACATACTGGAGTCCTTTGATGCTTTTACCTTGAATCTCTTTGCTTTCGGCTTTTTGTCAGTATGCAAAGCTAGTTACAAAGATAAAGGAAAGAAAACAGATTGAAGGATGAAGAAGCCATGAGTGACAATCAGCAACTGTTTTTTGGAGACAAGTTTAGAAACTGCAAAATGTATTCACAGAAGGTTCTGGGTTCTTGAACTCTCTTTTTTCCCCTTCCCTGTGCCCCCCTGCAACCCCCACCCCCCCTGCCTTTTTTCTGGTTCTTCTGTTCTCGTTGAAGTCAAGTCAGTGCATCTCAGGTTTAGAAGAAGAAAGTTTTAAATTCCTTGGTTAGGAGATAATTTCAGGCATACAGAGGTGGGTAGCAGAAGTGAAGAAACAGAATTGATTTTAGGCATGCACCAAATTTATAGTATGTGGAAGAAAGTTGGATGGGCATTAGAAATGGCTTGCTATTTAAAATTCTCTTTGAGAGTAGTTTTAAAATTACTGTAATCTTTGTTAGACATTAATTTTATAGGTACATGCATTTGATACATGTAACAAAACCAAATCTTTAAAAATCCTTAATATTTTCAGTAACTTAAGATGGCTGGGTCAGGTAGAGGAAGAGGACGTACTGCATTTACCTTCAACATTGACACTCTTGGCTTTGGTAAAAGTGCAGCTCTGCCTGATGCCGTGTCTAAGCCTCCACCAACGTACCCTGTAAGTACAGCAAGTATTGTAGAGCACAGTCTCTGTGTTTAGGTAGAGTGTATTCACTCTCATGTTTAGATCATGTAATGAAATACAAGAACAACCCTAAGCGCTTTAGGTCAGTTTTGAAGTATTTCATATATATAATTTGTTTTCATATTATTACTTCCAGTCCCTTTGCTAACTGTTGTATCCAGTATTAAACTAGATTGCTTGCAAGGTGTTCATTCATTAACGTACTCACAGTGATTTGGTTTTCTGGACATTACAGTAACGGAAACAATGGATATGTGAATTTATTTGAAATGGGGTTACGCTAGTCTTTGAAGCTGGGAATGGATTTGCTGATTTTAGAAATTTACTGTTGATGCAAACGTAAGAGATTTTGGATGATTGTCTGGTACCTCATTAGCCAGCATTTGAAAATAATTTGAGAATAACTGAAAGATATTTTATGTAATTAAAGAAACTTGAATGAGATTTGGCATTTGGCATGTATTTGAAAATTAAAGGGGAAGAAAGAGCATTTTCTGACTGTGTTTTACTATGCAGGGAAGCTTGGACAATTCTGAGGTGGAAAAGTAGTCTTAGGATGTTGTAGTTTTATATAAGAGCACTTGCCAGTTATGTCAGGATTTGGTCAAGGTGCATTAAATTTTTCTCAGTCTTATGTTATGATACAGAATTTGCAAGTTTGACATATATTTCGTGCTATGCTAAGATTTCTCTGAATAGTTATTTCACCTAAGGTTCTGCCTTACTGATCCAGATGTTACATATCTTCTCAGTCCACCTTGACAATTAAGTTACATGATTTGATTTCAAGCCACCTGTAACTGTTCCTAATATGAATGTTGTAGTCTGATAGCACAAGGAAACTGGATTCTGGGTGAACTGCAACCTCTGCAGTCACAGTCAGCAGTGGATCAGCCTTGTAGTAGAATTACTAGCCCTAATGTATCTAATGTATACCATGGAGAAGTTAAAGATGCTTTCTTCCTTCTGTGAACAGAGTTTCAGCACTCAATTAAACTTGTCAGGGGAAATCTAGTGCCATTCAAAAAAATCAAAGTTAACACAGTGGCATAACTAGGAACAATAGAAATTTCAAGAGTTAAATTTAATGACTGGGCAGTGACCATAAGTATATTACAGCTGCTGACTGACTTCCTGTGGAATTACTTTAAGCAGGGAATTGTTGGTATGGCATATTGCCAATTGACATGTTCTGAGTTCTTACAAATTTCCTGTAAATGCAACTAGAAACCCAGTTAAGGATCATCAGCTTACCATCAGCGACTTAAAATGTTGGCCAGCTAGCAAATATAGCTGGAAGCAGTAAACTCTGTTCATACTCGAGCTCTGGGACTTGTGATAGCACTCTGTGCTTTGCAACCTAGGTATTGATTGCACACCATCTGTCGTGTGAGAGAAACAACATCCATTCTGTAATTTTGTCTCTAGCTCTAGTGTTCTTAAAACTGGTTTTGGGCGTCCATGTGATTCTGAGGGATCATACTTAATGTAGTTAAAACACTGCTTTAGAAGAGGTTAAGGCCAGTGCAACTCTGAGGAGAGAAGCAGTAGTTTCTGATTGAGCTAGGCTGGTGTGAAAAACTGCTTTTGGCAGTTAAGACCTTAGCATGACTATGAATGACTATTTCACAGTTTTAATACTGTTTTTTTCTTCATTTCTTGATGCATTTTTGCAGAAAGATCCAGTGAAGTTATAAAAGGTACAAATTCAGATGTAGACATAGTTAACGCCTGTCAGAATGCAATAAAGTATACTTGTGAAGTAGCATAATGCATAGTTGCATTCTTTTGTGATTAGCTGTGTTTGTTGTTGCTTTTGTTAGTGTTCCTGTATATTTGATGGATACTGAGACCTTATAAATAATAAACATAATTTGTACAGAGTACAGAAAATAAGCCAGTGCCCCTGAAAACAGGAGAAGATGAAGATTACATGTTGGCCTTAAAACAAGATCTTAGAGCAACTATGAAACAAATGCCATATTTTTTGGCAGTAGAAGATCGTGAAGGTTTGTTTGTGTGCTTTTTATTTTTATTTATGTCTTCTGTAGTTACTAGTCTGTGAAGGATGATGGAGTGAAATGCATGTGTTGAAGATGTATTTTGTACTTATAATGCGGAATAATAATTGGCAGCTTAAGATAATAGGTAATTTTTCTGCTTTTACACTTACTGAAGTTGTAGGTCACGCCTACAAGTACTGTAACCAGAAAGCAATTACTGTGTGAAAAAGAGAGGTATCACACATCTGTTACATTTGATATATAGCAAGAAATATTTAGACCAATGTATGCAGTCTTTTCAATTACATGCTAACCAATACAAGTGAAATATACACTTCTACATGTTAAAATACCCTAGAAATTTTGCATTGGAGCAAAGAAATCTATAGTTAATACTAGTGTTGAAATTCAGTTTCCATTTTAATTGTGTAAAGACATACTTAAAATAATCAGTGCTGTATTAATAGCTGGACATTCTAAAATGTACTGAATTTTTTTCCTCAAAGTCCATTCAGGAAA
The DNA here is from genome assembly GCA_026212715.1 of Elanus axillaris. NCBI lineage: Eukaryota > Metazoa > Chordata > Aves > Accipitriformes > Accipitridae > Elanus > Elanus axillaris. Next base: position 4,265,882 of record JANZLQ010000079.1, on the reverse strand, counting down.
GATTGGTAAGTAATTACTAGACAAGTCACCTGATACACGAAGATTGAGATGAGGATAAGTAATTTACTGAGATATGCATCAGAAGCAGAGCTGGATTATAAGCCAAAGCTTGATTTTATTTTACTTGACCTATGAATGTCTTTTGCTTTTACATAATTAAAAATTAACCACTTTGTTATTGTTTGATAACAGTAAATGCTCTACTGTACTTGACACCCAGTCATACACCATAATACTGTTAAAATTCAAGCTTCCTGGTCAGAAAACTGAGCTAGTGGGAGTGAAAGAAAGGGGATCATGGTAGGAAGACTTTAGTGTCTGTTTACCTTGCTGTGGGGGCATTGTAAATCTAGCAGTCACAGGAGGTTATTACTTTGAGGAGTGCTTCTTTTTGTTTGTGATTTTTTTGCCTGGTTCTGTCATCCTCCTGAGTGCTTGTTCTGAATGGTGTAAATGGCAAGTGCTGTTACAGAAAAATAGGAAATACAACATATTAGGAAATGCCACATGTGTCAGACCCTGGGGCCAGTCAGTGCAATAGGCAGTTGCTAAAAAGCTTTCTAAATATGTTTAAGAAATCCAAAGTGGCCAAACACTGGATAATCCTTTCCTTGCTGTCTTGAGCTGATCTTGAATAATTAGAGCTGACTTGAACTCTAAAACATGAGGTCTATTTTCCACCCCAAAACCATCAGAATATTTTCTGACTTAATATTCATGATGTTGATACGATACAGGTGCAGAGTCCAGTCCTTTCTGAGTTTTTAGTAATTTTTGTTCATGGTGTGGTGAATTCTAGAGGTTTGGAGACTGTGTGCAAATTTGTGTTTTATTCGGCTTTGAATGTAGCACTGATTAACACACCTTATTAATTGTCCACTTGTTCTTGTACTGAAGCACTGTTTAAAATGGAGCAGCACTCTGCACTGTGAGCAGTGAACACACTGCTGGCCAGATGTTGTGGCTCACAAAAGGCAGAACATTTCCTCTGACCTGCCGCTGGAGCCCATCAGCCGCTGGGATGCAGCAGGCAGCTGTAGTGCAGCACAAGCACGGGCCAGGACAGACCCTGAGGATGAGGCTGGGTAAAACCTTGGTTATGAGGCAAGGAGAATAGATCTGAACTTCATTTCTAGATCCCTTTATGATGGTAGAATAATTCCAAATTAGTCTTTTATCACATCTCCTCTTTGATCTTCTGCGTAAACAAATTTCTGTCTCTTTGGATTCTCATCTCACTAGAGGCTTGCCGTGCTCTTGAGCTTTGTCAGGTTTGAAGTTTGCTATTTCTGTTTGAGGCACAAAAAAGGGAAACTGCTGTGCCTGAGAGCCAGTCAGGGTTATTTCCAGGGAACCAGCCACTTCATGATAACCTATTGTCTCTCTTTTCCAACTTTGCCTCATGTGATCATTCTTAACGTTCACCTCAAAATCATCTTTGTTTCTGGAGCCTTGTTTCTGAGATGGAGCAGTCGATCTCTGTTGCTGGGTGTGTTCTTTTGTAGCACTGCCAGCTTTGAAGACTGTTTTTCTGCAAAAACTGGCAGCTGCAAGGAAAGCAGGTAGACAGCCACTTGACTCAAATAATACTTCAAATGTTCTTATCTCGCCGGGGGTAAGTTGGTAAGTTGAGGTAACTTTTTACTGAACCTTTAGTTGTACAAAAATGCATCATCTGAGGGTTGGGTTAGCAGCCTAAAAAGCTTGCTTTCAGCTCAGTCACAGTGTGCAGTTGTTTCTGGGACTGTATTATGTGGCAGAAATGGCCTAGCTTTAAGAAAATTGCTTTCTTGCCCCAGGGTAGATTATTTTTAACTGATCTTTTCTGTTACCCAGTTAACAGCCCTTTGCTTCCCTGTATTTCATCAAAACATCTGGTGGGACTAAAGGAGGGGACTGTGGGCTGGAACTTCTAAATTGGCTTTGCTACAAGAGCAAGTGGATTATTTTAAACCTTCAGCACAACATCGGTGAGCCAAATGGTCCTTTGAAGTGTGAGAAGGGAAACATTTTAATTAGGTAGGACATAGCTGTCTATCTTTCATTATTCAGGCAGTAAATGAAAGCCACGTCTAATACTGCCTGGCAAGTTTGATGCGTTAGTGTGCCATATAGAACAGATTTGAATCATTCAACACTCATTTTGAGTAGCAGGTGAATGCTACAGTAAATTCTCTGTTTTCTTCACTTCATAAGCTATGCATCATTCATATTTCTTCCTGTAGGTATATCTGCTATGACTGGGTGACTGTCACCTTGGCAGTGGATTGGAATTAATGCATTAGCTATGAGTGGCGAGAGTCAGTCAGATCTATTTTTTTACTGATGACATCAGCAATTAGTACTTCACTAAAGAGCCTTGAGCTGAAATCAAAACTACTAGTTTCTTTCCCTTTCTGTGCAGTTTCCTGCAGCATCCTTGAAGGCCACCTACATTAAATGCCCCTTGAGACACTGTCATTTTAAATGCAAGCTCTTTGTTGCACAGTTCGAAGTAGGTCTTCTGCTTGCACTCATCATAGCTAAGTTTAAAATTGAACTTCATTGCTGATGTCTTCCTTCTCCCTTCCTTTTCTCTGGTAAGTATGTTAGAATTCTTTGACTGCAAAGGTCACAGTTTGTTACTGTTTTTGTACAATACCCACAAAAATTATCCCTGCTCGGGTAATGAGTTAGTAGTGCAATCAGAATCAGTAGTTTTGCATAAAGTGGATTTTGCAATTGGGCGTGGTGATTTGGTAAGAAAAAAATGGGACTGATTTAAAAAACCTTAAGTTTGATACTGCTTTTGTCATTAGAGATTGCACAAGAAAGTTTTTTTGCAGTATAAATGGATGTACTTACACTGTATAACTACTGCATTATTTACAGTGCATTTCTCAGTTTAGTTCTTGTGCCTGGAAAGAGGTAGAATGGAGTAAAATGTGTTGCTGATGTTTAGGACACATCTCTGTTATGCTGCAAAGCTTTGCCATTGCAGAAGTACTTGAAGTCTTGGGATTTGATCATGATCAGTCTGAGATGTGGCATTCCGAGACTTGGGAATTCTGGATACTCTTTCTGATTAGCACAGTGTTGATAAATGGCACTGTTTTGTATCAGAGGTTTGAGTGTGAAACTCTTGAAGAGTAGAAGAGCTAACATTCATTTGATGTTTCGACCTTTTTTCCCTGACTGTATCTCCATTTAATGTTTCCATGCTTTCCAAGGATAGAAGTATAAATTATAATAATTTTGGAGGTTTGGTGGTTTTTTTGTTATTTTAGGGTTTTGTTTGGTTTTTTTGGGGGGATGAGGTGTTTTGATTGAAAGGAGATACCCCAAAAATGCAAAGCAATATTCAGGGGTTTTGCCTTTTTGGAGGGGATATAAAATCCAGGTCTAGCAAGTACTTAGCAATGAATAGTTCTGGGAATTAGCATGAGAAGTGCTCAAAGTTTTGACAACAGCAAGTGTTTGACAGCAGCACAAGAAAGTGTTCAATGTGGAATTAAAAAAAATACAATTAATGTTTAGTTAGAAGAAAACATCATGGACAGTGTCTGGAGTGCCTTTTTAATTAATTGAATTCAATAACTCTTTGTATCCTTCTCTGTAGTAATTGAGAGGTACCGTAACAAGTACCAGAACAGTGGAAAGGAGCATCAAACATGGACCCCGGGTAATATCTGATAGTCTCAAAGGCTAATTCTTTATTAACCTGTGAAATGTTCTGCTCTTTCAAATGTTGGATTCATTATTTTTCAAGCAATAAAAAAGTGTGAAAACCCTTACCAAGTCATGTATTACCTGTTGAGGGTTATGCCCTTTGCATGTTTTCAGATCAAGGTGAAGTATTGTTTGTGGGGGGAAAAAAAAGAAGAAAAAAAGAAACAAAATCTGATTTTATTTATTTACTCAGTTGAAACATCTGATTTGCAGCAAAAATGCAAGCTTTAGCTCCCACGCTAGCTTACGTTCTTCCTTACTCGCCATGCAGATACCAGTTTTGAACTGGGAGCAAATATTTATGTTACTAAAAAAAACTCCATCCTGATGTCTCAGTCACAAGTAGCTGGGGTTTTTAACATTAAAATTCCACAACACTATCTGTATAGCTCACTACTGCAAACTTAATTATAGAATGTAAACAGAAGGGCATGTGGGCCTCTAGAAGGGCTGAACTTTGTCTCTTTGGGGCAGATGGCAGTTGTCATTGAGTGAAATGTTAGTCCTCACTTGGGTTCCTCAATTTGAAGTACCGCTACAATTCCGTAAAACTGTTGTGTGCCAAAACACTTAGGCATGCACGTAAATAGGATCAAGCACAGCAGGGGCCCCTACCTTTCCTTGGAGGGTGGCACGGGGAGGCTTACTTTTGGTAATCATTGTTCATATATATTAGAGCTATTTTCTGTACAGATTGGAGAAGACTCCCAAGAGAGGTGAAACCAAAGAAAAACACCAAAAAAGGTATATTATATATTTTTAAGAAGCTTTAAGTATGCATCAGGTACACACTAGTTGAGTGACAGAAGACATACTGGAGCTGGTTAGAGGGAAAAAAATGGTACTAATGTTAATTAGTCTGAATAATCAGGGCTTTTGGCAGATTTTTTCTATATTTACTAATTGGCGTATCTTTTGTGTTTTTTGCTTTGCTTCTGTAGGATGTTTTAAGTTACCGGAACAGATTTATTAACATACAGGATATGTAACAGTGGAAGAGTAAAAAAACCACAAAACTTTGTTTTGAAAGTTTGTATCTTTAGTCAGCAGTCTTCTTCAATTAATAGCTGGCTGTTCAGATTTCCTGTATATTTTGAATTTCTCAATTATCTTGTTTATGATTTGGTTGACTTGCATTTTTTAAAGCCTTTTACTAAAGGCTTAATTATAAAGGCTTAATCGTGTGATTTAATAAATCACATGATTTAATGTAGGTTATTTTCTGTTTTCCCTGGTTTTATGTTTTTTGTTTATTTTCAGCTTTCTTCTGGAGAGTTCTGAACCAGATCCTTCAACAGCAGTTGGAGCTGGTATTGCTTGTTTTTACAGGAAAATCTTTTTTTTTATTACACAGCATCATACATGTATTTGTTTTTCAAAGTGTTTTCTAGTATGCATGACTTATTTTAAGTTCTCTGTAGAGGTCTGTTGTTCTATTGATGTGAAATAACACTTGGCCTCCTGTATCTAGCTGTCTCATATGTAATTGTTTATTTTCTTGTTCTCTTTATCCAAGTCCTTCATGTGTCATTTTTCAGTTCAAGGATAAAACAGAAAAAGAAAAGGAATGTGCAGTAGTCATGGAGACTGGCTCAGCTGGAATCTTTGTTCCTTTTAAGAGTGTCATTTTGAATCAAGGTATTAAAGGTGGACTGCAAGATTCAACTGAAAATTAAATAGTTATCTGCAAAATCTCTAAAGATGAAACTAGTAGAATCATAGAATCATTTAGGTTAAAAAGGACTTTCAAGATCATTGAGTCCAAACATCGTCCACGCCCACTAGACCATGTCTTGGAGTGCCTTGTCTATGCACTTTTTGAATACCGCCAGGGATTGTGACTCCACCACTTCCCTGGGCAGCCTTTTCCAATGTCTGACAACCCTCTCAGTAAAGAATTTTTTTCTAATATCCAAGCTAAACCTCCCCTGCTGCAACTTGAGGACATTAACCTCGTCCTTTCACCAGCCACCAGACAGAAGAGACCAGCCCCCACCTCACTACAACCCTGTTTCAGGTAGTTGTAGAGCGTGATAAGGTCCCACCTCAGCCTCCTTTTTTCCGGACTAAACCCCAGTTCCCTTAGCCGCTTCTCATAAGACTTGTGCTCCAGGCCACTCACCAGCTTGGTTGTCCTTCTCTGGACACGTTCCAGCACCTCAATGTCTTTCCTGCAGTGAGGGGCCCAAAAGTGAACACAATACTCAAGGTGCAGCTTCACCAAGTGCCAAGTACAGGGGGGCAATCACCTCCCTGCTCCTGCTGGCCACAGAATTTCTGATACAGGCCAGGATGGTGCTGGCCTTCTTGGCCACCTGGGCACACTGCTAGCTCATATTCAGCTGGCTGTCAACTAGGACCCCCAGGTCTTTTTCTGCCACTCTTACCCAAGCAGATGGCAGGAGTGGTTTGGGGATGACTACACAGTTAGATGTACGGGTGTTTTCCCAAAACTGGTGAGATCATTCACCCGGTGTGCAAGCCAATAACACGGAGTCAGGTTACTAGCTATTGGCAGTTCTGCACAGAAGGGGGTACTATGGGGTATCCCTGCAAAGCTAGCAGACCCAGCACTAAAACAGTAACTCATTTATATATTGTAAATTAGCATAATTACCATGCTCATTGTTTATCAACCTTTTGCTGGTGCCCATAATTCTGTATCTTTGATTGGTATATAATGCCTCATCTTCATTTAAAGGTGCAGTGTCTTTTAATTTTACTGTGCAAGCTCAGTGGGTGAGGATCTTCAGGTGGAGGTGGGTATTCAAACTTCTAGAGGTGTGGTCTTCATATTATAATTAGTTAAGTTCACCTAACGGGCGTTTTTTCATGTGGTACAGCCAAGCTTCTTGGGCAACCAGCCCACTAAAGTTTCTGGTTCCTAGTTTTAGGTCGATCTGTTCCTTCTATTCCATTGTCTTGTCAAGAGTTACTTACCCAAGTGATTTACATTGATTACTTATCTTTTGTACCCTGAGTTTATAAAAAAAATTAGAACCATAAAGATTTCAATATCACAGGGACGGCTTCATATTGACACAATTCTTCTTCCTTTCTATTTTCCCTGGATGGTTTAACCTAAGACTTGACCACCTGCCTTCTTGGTGACAAAACTTCAGGGAGAATTCCACATCTCTCTCACACCCTGTGCTGTGGACCGCAGTATAGATACTTAGATACCAGCAGTGCTTGCCAAAAGAAACCCCTAAAGCATTGACTAGGTTGATCTCTTGAAGGCCAGCTATATGCATATGTATGTAGCAATCAGATGTATGCATTTACGCCCAAGTACTGCAAGAACAGCTGTTCGGAAAGGTTAGACTGTATTCCATTGCACCTCTAAGGTATGTGGATGTAGGGAGCTGTTTTACTTGAAGTTCTACTAATGATGGGTCAGTGTCTCTAATTTTATTGTAAGCTCCAGAGACACCCAGCATTTAAGGAAAGATCTTGCATGTCTTTTTTCATTTCCAGTCTGTTTGTTCTATAGGCATTATCTCTAGAAGCCTGCGGGCGGTTCTGTGGAGATGGTAATTTTGAAACGAACTTTCCACTTGTTTTCTTTAAAAGCCAACTTCATTCTGAATGTGTTTGCTTTGATGCTGTTCATATGTTATTACAGAGCAGCTTGGCTCCCCTCAGCTCTGTGCAGTGCTTTTGTCACATAATCCCTTCCTGGGCAAAACGCTGAAATGAACTGACTGTTATTTATGACAAATGCTTTTGACAAAACACATTTGTCTTCTTAGCAGCTCTTACTGTTCTGCTTCCTTAAATATTAGGCCAGATAAAACAGTTAACCACATTGGGTTACTGTCTGCTCCAGAAAAGATATCCCTTCCATCAGTGCACACTGCTTTTCTTTCTGATACCACTTAGTGCAGCCTAGTGTAAAAAAGGTGCAGGTTACATCAGTTCACTTGTCTGAAGCTACCTTGTCCATCAGAAGCTGTGTAGCTACACCAATATGGCACTTTACACAGGCAGTTTTACCCTGCTGAGAAGAGCTAATCTGTGTTAGGTGCAGCACTATGTTATAAGTTTTATGTGATCGTGCTGAATATAGCAGGAGAGCCAAAAGGCAGTTACATTGTGGAAGCTTGATGTCTCACAAGGCTCTCTGTAAATGCTGTAACATCTCTTGGTCCAGAACTCCGTTTCTCCTTATCTGTTGGTCAAACTGCACTCCTGGAATTGGGGCAGCATGAGTTTAGGGTGCTGCAATTCAGGTAGCTCTTACCTGGGTATATGGAATGCTATTTTTGACCTTCACTCCACCATACAGTTAAGTAGCATAATGAGGTTGGATTGTAGGGAGTAACTTGATAAAGATTATGTTCATGAATCAAGGGACTAGGTGGAAATATGCCCTGTGGACACATCAGATGAGAGCCAACTGTGGTCCAAAAGCCATCTAGCTGCAGTAACCATGTTTACTGTGTTGGAGCTAATAAACTGCTGTCTTTTTTTAATCTATCTGAAGCAACTAGCTGTCATTAATGTGTTGCATAAATTAGTAACATTAATGAGTGTTTATCTTTTCAAGATGATGAAAAATTAACAATTGAGATTTTGTTCGAGTTTCTTAGCATATTGCTAGTATGTAGGTGAAAAGTACTTCGTGAAGCTGAACACCATACTTTGGCCAAACCTTTGGTCAACTACCTGTTCAAAGTGAATCTCAAACTGGCTATATAGGCATCACTTACATAAATCGGGCATTTACACCTCCATGAATGATGTAGCTCAAAGTCTAAGGTAATTTTAATACAGACAGTATGGGTTTTCCATGGCGTACTCAAGAGGTAAGCTCTTAAGAACAAGTAAAATGAGAACTTGTGTTCTTCCATGTTAAAAAAATAAGTGGTGTATTTTTTTTCAGCAGGTGCAAAACCGAAAAAGGCAAAAAGCTTTGAGTTTAAAAGTAATCTGGATGTGTTGAAAAAAATTGAGGTAAGATGTGCATATTCCTTCTAAATTGTACAACAGAAATTGTTGAAAGAAAATGAAACCCTTAGTGTGTTTTTTGGTACAAATGGAACAACCAGAGCACCCTTTTACTGGCCTCGTCTTGTTTCTCTCACAGACAACTCTTCTGCAATGTGGTAGCACAAGGGAGAGGATAAGTATAGAGCCTGGCTGTGAGGAAGCTATTTTCTTTGCTCCTGTTTGAACACAATGACCAATTGTTCTGCACTGGGTAGCGATATAGCCTGATTGTGAACAGCAGAGCTACTCTTAGAGCTTTTTGAAGGAGGAATTGGTGCCAGAGCTTTTAAATCAATTGCTGTTTCACTAATTTACTGATGTTGGCAGTTAAACAATTCAATAAGTTGAGAGGGAAGAAGCAAAGAGAAACTTGGGAGGAAAGTGACCTTGGGTTTGGAGGTGATTACCACCACATGGATAGCAATGGGAAGCTTAGAGGTGAAACAGCCTTGTATGTTTTTTCTTGGTGATCCATCAGTTGTTTGGTGCAGATACACTATCATAAACAATATGTGGTATTGCTTTATCAAATATGATGTGGCCTTCTACTGTCAATTATTCTAACAGTGGATGGTAAAGGGAAATCATCATCTCTATTATATAAGACAAACTTTTTTAAACTTCATATCCAATGGCTAATGCTTGAACAAGTAAGTCCGTATGAAGTTCTCATGCTTCACATCATGTTGGTTTAGATATTGACAAAAAACATTTGCGAAGCATTGTTACGCTAGTTGTCTTGCTGTTAACTGCAGCATAACATTTTGTTAGTGTGGAGGATATGCTGTTGCTGTGACATGGGATTACCTTGTAAAGGAGATTGCCTTGTGACAGGAGTTAGATGAGAAGGATGATGAAGGAAAATCTGAAGATGAGGAAGACAAGGAAGAAGATAAACCAAAAGACAAAGAAAGTGATGATGAAGAAGCAGAGGAAGATGATGAAGAGGAGCATGAAGAGGTATGTTTTCCTATTGGCACAAAGTCAGATCCTACTCATAGAGTTCTGTGTTGGCTGTCAGCCAAAGAAATGTCCCTAGCTTCTCTGACGCTGAGCAAGAGTTGTAGTGAGAGGCATTATTAAATTAATTTCCTTGGCTGCACTACATTGTGCCGTAGTTAATTTAAGCGGCTGTTTTAGACTTGTTACTCCCAAAGAGCTCTTAAAAAAGATCTTGCAAGCGGGAATGTGTCCTGCCACAATCAATCCATACAGTTACTCATTTTCATCCCTAAACCAGTGATGCCTGTTCCTTCACAGGTATCAGAACTTCATTACAATATTCTCCTTTTTGTTTCCCAAGAAATGAGAAAAAATTCCTATTACTATTTCAGGACATGGGTGCTCATGTGCAGTTTAAAGCATGTTCCTTTCATAAAGTGTTTCCTCCACAGATAAGAATGCTAGAAGGTTTTTTTCATTTTGTTTAGGTAAATGACTACATTTCTTCCTACTTTGAAGATGGCGATGACTTTGCTGATGGCAGTGATGACAATATGGATGAAGCAACATATTAGCTATTGTTGTTAAGTGGAACACTGCTCAAGCCTTACACTACTTGAAGTAGAATTCTAGCAGTAGGCTGAGTATCAACAGAACTAATGCTTTAGCTCTGTTGGTTTTAAGTATACTCTCCAAAAAACCACTGAACAATTCTTTTTAATTGTACTATTCTATAAAACAGGATGTGGGATCCTTTGTTTTTTTCTTTTGCCAAACTTCTGCCGACATGCACCTTTTTAAGGTTATCTGGAATGTCTACTGATGGAGTAAGCTATATGCCATTGTGTTGCCTCTGCACAGAGAAAGCATGTATGCATTTTAATCAAAATTGTGCCTAAGCATTTGCACTCATCAGTTCTATGCTTTAGCAGTCAAATCTTGAAAATAATAGTAAAATTCTTGATGACTGCAGCAAAAAAGATATGGCCTTTATGGACATAAGCTGCTGTATTTGGCAGCTGACTTCTCTGAAGGAATTTATGTAGCTTCTGAATTCAGGTGACAAAATAATGGACAACTAAGCACTTTAATATAAACTGACTTGAAAGGACCTTAGTAATAAAGACAACCATTCTGAGAGTATTTTGAAGAACTATTATTCTAGTTAAAAGAATTCATGATTTTTAGTATTTTGGTAAAAAGGACTAATATTTAATTGAATCATAAATATGAATCAGCATAAGTAGTAATTAAGGGTAGTTCAATTTAGAACGACTATACAGCAGAGTTTAAGACTGAGATATTATGGAAACCTGGTTTTCACCAGTGGCACACAGATAGTGCAGGGAATTTCAGTCAGTCACCTCAGTTTCTCTGCCTCTTAAGGCAACACTAACTTTCTTACCTCACAGACCTGTTAAGTGAGATGGCAGATGATAGCTAGGTATGTAATTGTCGATGCATGTATTCACTTTCCTACAGAACACAACAGAAACTTAACAGACAGCAAATCAATACAAAAAAAGAAAGATGTACAAAAATAATGTGGTATTTTGATGGGATTAGGTTTTAGTTAGGAAAACAAGACAAGAATGCTGATAATAGCAAAACCAGAATGTTTGGAGGATCAATTTTATTTAAGAACCGACAGCTGAAGTGTAGAAAACTTATTCTTGAGATAATATACTTGATGAACAGAGTGACAGAGCATTCCCTGTGTCCTTTTGTCCTTTGATAGTACAAAATATTATTGGTCAGTACCATTATATTATTGTTGATCAGGGTTGCTGTTGTTTTTTTAACTTAAAACATTCTGTGTCTGATAACTAGTGCTGTTATAGGTCTAATGAAAGAAGAGTTTTAAAGCAAACCCAAGTCTTTTATCAGCAAACTACAGAAGTTTTCCTTGCAAGTTTGGCATTCTGTCAAGCAGTACTTTACCTCACTGGTGACTGTAAAACAGTACTGCATTACTCTATGAACTTGTGTGCAATAAGAATTTATTCAAGTGAAGTATTCATACCTATACAAATAAAGTTTAATAAACATTCTGCTGCACTGCAAAGGACATGTATTCTCTCTGTTCATTTTCTTCTAACATCACACATGCCAGCAGTTGCTTCCCAAACGGGTGTGCCTGTGTCTTGCATGTGACATACAAGAGCAAGACAGAAGATGTGAACAAGGTGAGCATGGTGAAAATTAAATTTGGTTGCTGTGACGGGTTGACCATGGCTAGACGCCAGGTGCCCACCAAGTCGTTCTATCACTCCCCCCCCCTCTTCGCTAGAC
>JANZLQ010000079.1:4162012-4246126 GCA_026212715.1 Elanus axillaris | reverse complement strand
CGTCGGGTGCTGCGCGGCGTTTTCCTCGACGTGGGGAGGCCTGTGACCCTCACCGCTTCCCCCCCACACCCCCTTTCCCTCGGCTGAGTGAGCTCTGCCGCCGAGCTGCTCGGGACCGGCTGTGCCGGGCGGCGGAGCCTCTCTCCGTCCCTGAACCGCCTGTGTCCGACCTCGACGGGGAGAGACAGCGTAAAACGCAGGGAAAGGAGCGCGGGGCTGTGAGGGAATATCCCCACCACCACCTCCCCGGCGGCGGTGGCCGGCCGCCCGGCCGGCCCTGTCGTCCCCGTGTGGCTGAGGGGAGTCCCGAGGGGGAGGCGGCGTGTGGAGAGCAGGCGGGCATGGGGGGTCCCTCCCGTCATGTTTCCTTCTTGGTACGTCTGTCCTTCCGACTGCTCCTGTGTCTGGAGAAGCGCTCCGGTGCGGAGCTGTCGCGTGTTTGAGCCAGGAAGATAATTCTTCAGCTTTCCCTCCCGAATAGAGAGTAATTTTCACTATGAAACAACTGTCAGCAGCTGTTGCGGTTGCTGAGGGAACAGCCAGTAATCGGAAGGCTTCCTAGTCTAACTGGTAAATTTAATCTAGCGTGGGTCTCTTCTGGCACGGCCTTGGAAGGAAGTTTTTGATTACAGCTGGAGCAAGTACGGTATTTTGTACAAAAGCTGACACTCTAAGGTTAGGCTGAATATGTTGTGAGAAATGATTGCATTGTTGCTGGAGACAAATGTGGTTGCAAGTCTGGTTCCTCAACAGATTTAAATCTAATCTTAAAAAAAAAAAAAGCTATTTTAAATCGGGGATTTTTTGCCTTTTGTTTTTGATCTTTATTATGTGATGTTTTCAGACTTTCTTGAACAACCAATGAAGTTAGAAATGTGTTTGATATTAACAAAGCCAGAATTCTTGTATTAATTTAGTTTTGAAAATGAAACTACTTGAGTCTGAAGACATAAATGTAAGAGCTAACGACTGTGTAGCTCTATTGAGGGTCACACTTCACACCCACAGAAGCTGAAGAAGATTGAAGTTTCCAGGCATTGTAAAATAAGCTATCAAGGTGCAGTGTGTTCTCGTGTCTCAGCTTATTTTAAACACTGAATATATATACTTCAGTATCTACAGTAAAATAGTGCTCTGTTTGGGGTGAAGGATGGATTGGTTGAAATTAAAGTATTCCTAAGGCTGTCTACATAATCCCTAGCCAAAGAACATCAACAAGAAAAGCAATATATTTCAGCACAGATGTTCTGGCAAGACCGTAGGAGTTTTATGTTGGAAGTAAGAGGTTTGCATGAAAGAATATAAACATTTTCAGGTGGCAGAAATCAGCAGTAAACATAAAATATGAGCTAGCCAGATTAGGCCGGTTTGATTGCTGCTCTTTGCAGAGAAGCATGGAACAGTACTATCATGTAAATAGGTTTTCCTTCCAGCAGGAAGTTGGGCACTGTTGGTAGGAGCTAATTTTCAGGCTTTCTTATTCTGCATTTGTTAAAATATTGCTGTAGAAGCCAAGTGTAATTAGAATTCCCTCAAACCAGTTTCTTACAAGTCAGGAGACTACTTCTAAACCATTTAGGAGCCTAACTAGGGATCTTTTCTTTTCTTCACATTGTTTCATAGCATCTTCCCAATCAAAGCCTGTTCAGACATAAGCCTTCTATTTTTATCATGGGTCAGATGCACAGCTTGTGCTAATTAACATAGCTGCACCAAAGGCCTTAGATACAATAAAGACAAGCTTGGATTGTCAGATTACATGACAAATGGTGAATGTATTTGTATGGGTCCCAGAATGATTTTACGTGTTTCTGGGGATGGCACAATGCAAGTAGATCGAAGCTTCCACCAACTGTATTTCCAGCAAGGGTAACACTGAAGGTGACAAAATTGAATTAATTTCCCATAAACCCTAAGTTTTCTCATGGGGTCTCACGCTGATGATAAGTAATTACAACTTAGTGAATGAGAATTCCATCTCTTAAGAGGTGTCATGCCACATCTGGCAAAGAATATCTGCAGCACCAAACACTTTTTGTTTTGTTTTTTAAAGGAAGCTTTCAGTAATAGAAGTGAAGCAACTGTAGTTGTCTGTAGCTGGGAAACTGATGACTCAGACCCTATTCATGCTGTTGAAAGACTGTTTTATGAGACCCGTCAGAGCTGTGGGTGGACCTGGAGAGGAGTTTGAAGGCAGACATCATATGCAGCAATGCCTGCAGCTGTGTGTGGTGATTGTCCCATCATACACCACTAATGGCATATCCTTTTGGAGGTTTTCTTTAATCTTGGGGTGGTGAGGCTGCAGAAAAGGTCAGGGCAGAGAATTTCACCATTTCTTTTATCTAAAGAGGTATACCATCAGGTCAGAAAAGAACTGCTGAAGCAGCAGTCTGCCTAAGAGGGGGAAAGAAAGTATTGGAGTTTGGTTTGACCCTGCTACACCCCTGTGTGTAACCATTTGTAACTAGTGACATTTTCCCATCAATAACAAAAGGGTATATTCCAAACTTGATGAACAAGACTGTAGCTGCATAGCTCCCATGAATGCTAATAGGAATACAGCCTTTCTCCATCCCCATGTAAGTTACTTTGCATATCCTAATAGTGCATTCTCAATAAGCAACAGGGTCTGTGTTAATCACTCCATGGCATTCCAAGAGCAACTAACTGCAGGGATCTCTACCACATTTCCTTTGGTCATGTTATATCTAGTGTGGCTTGATCAGAACTAGGAAGTTAAGTATACACATAGGAATATTAAAAAGATCTTAAGGAATTAATAGAAAGGAACTGTAAAGGAGATGTTGGAGGGCTGATATAAATTGTTAGTAATTTTTAATTTAAAAAAAAAATTATTTCCTTCTGGAATTTACATACATGTCATGTGCCACCACTCTTTTTGTAAGTCTTTAAGTCATTCTATGATTTGGGACCACAGGGCTAGATATACATTTAGATAGCTAGCACCAAGTATCTAAATGTATGTTTTAATTGCTTAAATGATGTGATAAGCTACGACTCATTAAAGGATTCACACAGAAATAGATATACAGCTTTTGTCTGTCTCTGCTCCCCTGCTTGGTACTTGGGAATGGTACTAAAATTGTAGGAAATGGTAATGTCAAGGTAGATCTGCAGCTCTAGTGGAGTCCAAATGAAGTGTGAAGTTGCAAAGCAGTGTCTGACTGCAAGATATGTAAGGTGCAGTAAAAGAAGCTATTTAAGAACTATAGAAGTAGGCAGGAAGCAAATACTGCTAAATCTGCAGACACAGAGTAGTCTGTTCTCCAGTGGAAATACTTGCATGTATACTTTTAAGTATTGCAATCTGGGCCTTGATCATGAAAACTAGCAGAAACTCTTTTTAGTTAACAAGGTTCCAACAATTTCATTTTAAAATAGGTTAAAATTTACCACAAAATTTAATTGTTTAATTTAGTATTGTTGTGGTTTTAATGATAATAAATGAAAATTTATCTTTGGATTGAGACTGTTACTTCCCAATTTTTTATTTCATGTATTTGCTGCTTCCCTTTGGTTACTCAACATGAATTGGTTACTTTTAAAATAATTTTATTTAAATTTAATATGTATTCATTATAGAAATATGGTGCGTATCTTCCATAACACAGCCAGTAGGGTGCATTGGTTGTCTGATATTTAGTTTTCAAAAATCTGTAAAGAACTGCATATGTGTTTCTGATTTACATTTTTGCTCAGCTCAGGTATCATCTGAATAAGAAAATCTACCAGTGAAACAATTGGGTTACAGTAGAGATAGTACACAAAAATGGAGTATAGACTCTTGAAAATTTATTTCAAATTATTCACAGATTTTGCTGTAAGATTCTGAATTCCTATTCATATACCTGAATGATGAATAAGAGCTTCTATAGTGTGAAAACTGAAGTGTTTTTCTTAGAGATTGTCACAGATTCCTTCCAATTTTAGCTGGATGATCTGTAATTAAGTCCAGGAATAGCTGTTACTTTTTTATATGGTTTTCCTAAGTAAATTAAAGAATGCTTTCAGTACTTGTTTTTTTCTCTGAGGGAATTTTTGCACTGTAGTCAAGTCTTTCCTATTTTTTTTTTTAACACATTAAAATTTCAGAGCTGGTTAACTTTTACTCTCTGCTTTCTCTATCCCTCAGGTTTTGAGAATTTGATTCATTTGCATTGCCTGTGGGTTTCAGCATTGTTTTTAAAATGTGGACACCAGAACTTTATGCTGTTTCAAGTACCCGCCCCATTAGTGCTATGTACCAAGGTAAATGATTCCCCCACCCCAACTACTTGTCACTAATCTGCTATTGATGTATCTGAAGATCACGGCTACCTATGTGTTTTTTCCTAGTCACAGCATCACATTGGACACTTACGGTGAGCTGCTTCTCTGCTAGAGTTTCTTCAGGTGAAAATGATCCAGAAGATCATTTGCAAGGTATAACCTATATTTTAGCTTTGAAGATATTCAGCAGTGTTAACATGACTTGTTTTAATGCAACCAGCTTACCAGGTGAGCCATACCACTCTAATACAGTAATTTCCTTTCTGCTAATATTGACATCACAGACATCCCGTTGTGATTTTTGTATTTACAGGGAGAGAATGTTGAGGAGCAGCAGATCTATTTGTAACACTTGTTAAGCTACATAATAGAAGTGTTTTAATTTGTTTATATTTTGTTCATAATTTCTTACTGGAGAACACTTTTTGAGATCTACCAGCTAGTTTTTAATCCATTTTACAGCATTGCATTGCTTATTAGCATGGCACTGTCTTTACCATATGGTGGTGTGATTAAAAAGTAAGTCTTCCAACCATTCAGTTCTGTTATAACAGCACAATTACTGTCACTAAAGTTTATAATCTTTCAGAATTAAACCAAGTTGCACTATTTGTATAAGATCACATATTTACTCCATTCATTTCTTTTACTGTCTTTTAAGTGAAATCTCACATCAGCCTTTACATTATTTTTGCTATGTTTGCTGCATTTATAGTCTAAACTTCCTTTTGTATCTTTGGAATTGTTACAGACATTTAAAATATGGTTATTGAACTTGTCATTTTCTTGCCAACCTAGTGGTTTTCCCTTATGTCTTTAACTTTCTATAATTTAAAATATCTGTAATTTAAATTGTCTGCTCTCTAGTTCCCTTTTCCATGACCTGTACACTGATCTATGTCTTATTTTGTTTCTGATTGAATTTTTGCTATATTATTGCACTAAGATGCATGCTTATTCAATTTTTTTTTTCTTGATTGTAGAACACTGGCTTTTTTCACTCTAGTAGACTCTTCTGCTTAATTTTGGAAATAAAAAGCATAAGGATTTTGATAGTTTTCCCTCCACAGGAAGGAGCTGAATGTTATATGGTATTTTTTAAGCTTTGGGATTTCAGCTGTGGCAGAAGCTTTCTTTGGCCACCTTGGTACAGCTAATTCACCCTTACTGGTGGCACAGCTATGTGTATTATGTATTGGTCTGTTGCTACCTACAGCTACAACTGAGAAAAGCTTTCACTGGCAAACAGTTCTTTGATGTCATTCCTCTCAGTGGGAAAGTGCCCTTACGCAGGCCTTGATACACCTGTGCAATCCCATCAACTGTACAGCCTCTTCTTCCACCATTCTACTGGTCTTGCCACATGGAAGAGAGGCATACAGGCAAGCGAGGGGCTTGTCTGGAATATCCTAGCATTACTTTCATCCTTTGGTTTAAGCTTCTCGGTGCTGGAATAGTGGGGTATGCTGAACAGCTTTTATAAAAGGGAGAAGGAATAGTAAAAGGGAGTGGGAGCAGGAGCAGGGAGACTATTTTATGGTAAAGGATCTGATTCAGAGTCTTGAAAAGCTGTGATATATGAGCAGGTATGGCATTCACAGCCTGCTATATTGATAAATATTTGAACTGTCTATTTAAGGTGCCTTAAATTTTCACCTATAATGGCATGCAAGTGTAATTTAAGCTGTTGAAATAATACTCTCTGCTCCTGATACTAGTAATAGTAATGGTGCTGTAATTGTAAACATCTTGCTACACTTTCATTCAAATTTTCAATATAAAGTTGATTTAAAAAAAAAGAAAAAATATCCTGTACTATAGCTACATGTAATCTAGAGTACTTATCGGTATAGAGCTCAAGAAAAGGTTATTTTTCATACAAAATATGCTGGTTTCAGTTTTGTCTTTGTCACTTTTAGATAACTATAGCATATGTTAGCAAATATGAAAGTACTTCTAAAATAAATCATCCCATTCAACTTTTTAAAGCATTTAAAGTATGATTACAAATGTCCAGTTTATGACATAAATGAGTGATCAAGCAGACATAGAAACTCTTTGACGAGAGCATTTTCATGAATTTTAAAACAGATTCCCTCCACCCCTGTTTTCTTACAACTTTTGTCTTTCTATTCAGTTCAGCTTCTATACAGGACAGCAGAATGTGTCAGAAACCTTTAAGGTCTTTCAATGAGTATCAGGCATGTTAATGCAAATACATTACAAGTAATCCCTCCATAAGGAGAGACAGTAACAACCCACATGACGTCAGTAAAGTGTTTACAAGATATTAATATGCCCATTGTGACAAGATGTATTTAATGGGAAGCAGCAAGGAATTTGTTTTATTAGTTTTCCTCCACCCTCAAGTAACAAATCTTAAAAGCTTCAATATTGATTCAATGAAATGAATGGCTGAATCGTTCTGGAGAGGCTCTGACAAGTGGACAAATGCTTCCATGGTTACATTGTGCTATGCAGTATGGTTACTGAGCTTTGTTGGTTTCCTCCCTTTGCCACTGAAGTAAAATAACAAACCCCAGGGAAGCACCACACATGGTGGGCATAAACTGGAAACAACTTTAAAAGATCAAGTTAGCTGATCTTATACAGATTTTAAGCAACATGGATTTTATTGATTTATACTGTATACCCTAAACATGCATTTCAGTACTTTCTCCTTCATATATGACTCTCCCGTGGAACATTTTTATTTCTTGTCTGAAACACCTCTTGCTTTTGATTTGCAATGCGGCAACTTAAAAGGCTATGTGAAAGCATGTTTCATAGTAGTGTTACATGAGTTATGTTCTTCTAGGAATATTTTTATATCAAGTGACATTACTGCATCAATGTGGGCTTCTGCAATACCTACATAATGAACTACAAATCATGTGTAGAACTTTTATGTGCAGTTGTGTTAGGATGCTTTGCAGTGTAACATAATTAAGTGGTTTGATTTTCCATCTCCTTGCATCCAATGTACTCAAATTTCAGGTGTCACAGGGAAGAGGGAGATAATAAACAAGTAACTTTGTAGATGTCACATTTAAAAAAATAAGAAGTAATGGCATACAGTTATTTTGTTACCTTAAAAATGCTGCAGATCAAGCATTATATTAAGAGAAGGAAATCCTGAGGGTCTTAGATTTTGTTCAGGACAAAGTATAAATGAAACTGAAAAGACATGTGCTGAGAGTAGTTGCATCTTTTTCCCTTGCAGACCAACTCTGAAAAGAGCATGTTATCCTCTATATTAGCAGCTGTTAGTTTTGTTGGTTTTTTTTTTTTTTTTTTCCCTCTGTGTGCTTGAGAGTCCCCAGGAATCACTGTCTCAGCATCAGAATGCTAAGAAGTTGCCATACCCCTTTGCAGACACAGCTTTACAGCAAGGATGGATGCCATGATTCCCAACAGCCAGGAAAATAAATTCATAAACATGGAGGATATTTACTTCTGAGACAGAAATTTTAGCTTTACAGCTTTCCATTTTCCATTGGAAGCTTACATTTATTGTTGGTACTTAATTTCACGTTTACTCAAGTAATAACTCTTTGATCTCAAGGGCGAAAAGTAAGAAACAAATGAGTAAACACCTTAATGTTACATGTAAAGAGTTTCAGAAAAGAGTCAACTTTTAAATTGAAAAACATAAGTTATTTGTGTTTCCAGTTAGTTTTTTTCTTCATTTGGAAAGAAGGAAACCAAATACCTGTCTGTGAATTGGGAAAGAAAGTGAAGTTGTATGCAGCAGCTGGAACCCTTTTGTTTTTATCTTTATTAGTCTGAAATACTTCTTGAGGACTTTGAGATTAAGAGTAATCTAGATGCAAGTGATTATGGAGAGTTGTTAATATTTTTATCATGTTTTACATTCCGAAAAATTAAGTTTTGCTAAGTGTTCTTTTTGAATTTACAGTCTAGTGTTTGACGTACTCTGAAGTTGTGTGTTTTGATGGATGTTTGATGAGAAAGCTTCTGATTTGTTGCATACTATCTACATTGTCAGTGACATGCCACAAATAAAGAGCTGGACACACTTGATTGGAAGAAACAAGACTGCAACTTATTTAGCAACAATAACTGCACAAGAGGAGCAGGCAGACAATTCTTGCCAAGTTCTCATCTTGCTCTTCCTCCATGTGACCTACAAGCCAGTAAGCACCCACTGTGGTTTGAAAGGAGCCACTGAACACTGTAAGACCAAACCATCTCTCCAGAAATGGCATTCTTTTCGTGTCATTATAATGACACAAAATGACAGAAATTGTGTCAAAATTGCACACTGGAACTTGATCAACCAAATCTGAGATGCAGAAAGTAGAAACGAAGTTTTCTTATTAATTTGTTCAGTTTTTTACACTTGAACATATTTAAATTAACATTTCTAAAAGTCATCTCATTTTTGTGAAAGTCTTGTTAAATATGTAGCTAAGTTCAGTAATAAAAATTAAAAGTAATAAAAAGGTCATGATTATACAAATAGCATTTCTGCTGTAATGTGTTAAAATATAGCAACCTCCCATGAGCAGATGCCAGGGAACATTTACTTTTTTCCTCATAGTAGGAATACTTCAATTCTTCCAGCTAAAAGCTCTTTTTAAGTATTAACATGAGCATGCTTTGTCAGTATACAAGTAAGGAGCTGTACCATAAAAAAGTTAAGCTTTGCCAAGCTGATCACAGGCAGCATAAACAAATTAATGTTTGTCCATCGAAAAAGAGCACAATCTGCTTGGGAGTTCTCATTTTTCAGTTTCTTAAATCCTGGACATCTCTGAAAAATAGAGGATCAAAACCAGAATTTATATGCATGCATCTGCACATCAGTCAGTCCAGTATAAACCACTAGGTCAGAAGCATAATACTCAAATTTTGTCATTCAGTCTTCTCAGATTATTAGTACTGTTTGTATTTGTCTACTTTGTGCTCCTTCTTGCATGTGTCTGTTTATTTGTCCAGAAGCTATGCAGTAAAATAAAGATTTTAATATTAAAGCATGCCTAGCCCATCAAGAAGGGTGTGGAGCAGTTTGGGAAAGAGAGCAGCGCAAGTGGCTAGTACTACTGAAGAGGCATCAGGTAATACTGATGATGGTTGTGCCTTTCTTTGGCATGGTGTAGCTGGATAGGTGACTCCAGAGGATGCACTTAGATGACAACAGGAAAGTGATCAGAAACCTCATGTCACATTTTGAAGAACAGACCACGCAAGCTTGATCACAAGCTGCTATGGGGATAGGTCAGAAGCATGGTACCACAGACAAGTCAGGCTCTCAGGTAAACACACCTCTTTGGTTTGAGGAGACTTGGGCAGTGCTGCTGTCTTTCAGAGCATGACTTTCAGCATGGTTCCTGATGAATATGCTACTGAAGTCATATTCTGTAGTTCTGGCTGCTGTTTCTTTCAACACTGCCAGTTGGATCTGCTCCCCAGATTGAGGAGCATCCCCTAATTGAGAAGAAGTAATAAGAAAGAACATGGGGAATGCATCCTAGACATCAGCCAAGCAAACAATTATCTATATGGAATCAAATATCAAACTACAGCCACATAGGGAAGAATGTAAGTGCTTGTGGTGGTCTATAATGTTCTTAAAAATGATCTCTCACAGAAACACTCACCACCATGCACTATAGTTCAAAGAAAATCCACTTTTCAAAAAAACCCCAGAAAAACCCAAAACCCCAACCACAAAAGTGAAGTGAATTTATTGCAAGAAAATCTTCTGTATCCTATTGATTATTCTGTGAAGAGAGGAGGAAGATCAGCTTCAGTATTCTGCCTATACACTAGAACTAATCAGAACAGTGTTGGATGGATGTTATGTATTTTTGAAGTGATGTGTCATACTGGAAGTGATTAATTAATTAAACCGGAAAGAAGTAAAGTTAACTTGTGTCTGGTGTATTTTAATTAAGGATTTATCTATGAAAGAGCTATGCACATGCTTAATGTTCCTCATTCTGAGTAGTTCAATCTGCTTCAGCTGTAGTACCAGAAAAGGTGATAGAGCAATGCAGAAATCTGTGCAGGACTGAAATTTCAAGATTCTTAGAATCTCCTTGTTTGCTGCTTGCATCCAAATAAGTGCTTAGCCCAGAATTTTGAAGCTTGGATGCCACCAGTGAAAACAAACCTTAATTTTGGTGGCATTTATGGATATTCAGAAAAATTTATTATCAGCATTTATTTTTTATTTCTAATATTGATAGATTAAGATTGCAGTACCTGTGATTGACAACCAAATGGCCTTCATACAACACAAAAATCTTTCTTAATAGAAACAAAAATGTGAACAAGAAGAGCTCCCTTCTGAAGCCCCTTGTTTGGATTTTTTTCTTCTTGCTCTTTTAAGTCCTGCTTTCCTTCTCAGGGATTTCTTTCTTCTTCTAACTCCCTCTTCTATGGCCTTTCCTTTCAGATGATGCCAATAAAGGGAAAAGGCAAGTTTTCAAAACAAACAAACAAACTGGGGGCCATTGATTCTATTGCGGCTGCTTTCAATATTGGTTTATTTGCAGCACAGCCATTTTTAACTTGCAGAGTTTTAATGAATTCAAAACAAAGGAAAACCAAACAAACAAAGAATTGAGGGGTGTACTTAGTACACCTTATTTACTGCTTTTATTGAAAAGAGAAGTTAAGGCTGACCTGGAGGCATAGTCCTGTGCAATGCCAGATCTATTGTAAGTTCAATACCAGGCCTGATTGTTTACCCCTGACATTTGTAAGGGCTGAGACTTCTGTGTGGGCAGCATGCTGAGCTGTTAAAAGTGTGTATGGAGTGTCCCATGTCAATCACCAACAACCTTCCAGCTGGTTGAGGACCACCATTGACAAAATCCCATGGGAGCTCTGTATCATCCTTGTGTGTAACAAAGGGAAGCACCGGTCTCGGGTTGTTTGACGAAAAACAGCAACTGGGAAATCCTTGAGGATCGAGAGAAAACACGGAGTACTGCGTGTTGAGTGGGAGAGAGTAGCAAAAGCTACAGCCATTTTGCGTTTGAATGCAGTTTTGTTGAATGACCCCATGAAAGTAGCCATGTGAATTAGTGAGCCCAACTCTGAGTTCTCACTCTTCCTTTGTTTTCTAGCTCAGCAATTAGCAGTGTTTAATGTGCTCAGGTCTGCTGTAATTGGGAACTGATGACTACTAAGGCAGCCCCTCTGATACTGAGCAGCTTGATAGCTGTTGGTGGGAGCCAAACTTCCCACAGGATCTGGACGACAGAAGGACAACACGAAGTAATGTATATAAGCTGAAAAAAAATTACAGAATAAAACATTAAAATAATCTTACACCTCAAGTATCCTTTCCACTTGTTGATCCAGAGAGGAAAAACAATATGGATCTCGACTGAGAGGCTAAGATAGGAAAATAATAATGGTATGGTATTGAAAAACATACTGCTTATCTCTCATGCTCATACATTAATTTCTGTCTAATGCAAAATTTGGCAGTTAATAGTATGGGCCTTTGAAGGAGTCCTTCTTGCTCTCTTTTCAGTACAGAAAAAGTGGAGTTAGTGCGTGGGAATAATGCATAATAAAGTATTGATCAAAAAATATATTCATAAATAAACCCAGGTGGACTACTGCAAGAAGTGATCAGACATATTATAAGGATTATTATACACATTTACCTGAATTCCTTTTAAGTTCACAGCATAGCTTTTTAGAAGAAAAAAGTACACTTGTGGTTTTTTTTAAAAAAAAGGTATTTTAATATAATGTTTGTCAATTTGTCATCCATTCCGATGGATTGTTTCCTTCACTCTTAAGAACTGGAGGTTATTCTGATTATTAATGTCTACTTTGGCATCTGCATATTTGATCATCTACACCTTTTTCTGTTACACTGCAGAATTTTATTTATCAACATTCCTTTCCTCTGTAGCTGTATACAGAGTAAATCCAGAGATTCATCTTGCCTAACATTAACCTAATGTCATTATCCAAAAGTTAGGTGGTAGGCTAAGACCGTCATTTGGACTCTCTGTTCAGTCAGAGAGAAATAAGCACCTCTTAGAGGTAGTTCAGCCCATCCTACTATGTGACTAGGTTAGACTGGATGGCTGATGTTAGGTGGACTGTATTCTGCTTTGAAGCATCACTTTTACCGTTATAATAAAAATACTTCTTGAGGTCTTTGAGTCTTTCAATAAGTAATTTTCCAAACGTTTCATCATTCTCTAGCATCTTCTTTGCCTTTTCCTGTTTGTTTACATTATTACAGAATTGTCATCACCATAGCTCAACACGGTATTGATGTAGTGACCAGGCTAGTGCCATCAGAAGGCATAGATTCTTCTAGATACTGTCATTTTTTTGTCCTAATACTTCTGTGCTGTATTCCTTCCTTCTATATGCAAAGATTATATTAGCCTTAGCAGAATTGGTACTTCCTCTCTTTGTGATTTCTATCACGGTGATTGCTTTTTCCATATGCTCCAAATAAATTAAAAGCAAAGCAGAGGAATCTCATTTGAAATGCATGACTTTTCAGCAAACTAGAGCAGAGGTAAAAATCATTCTGCTTTTATTCAGGGCAGAATCCTATTTTGTGCTTAACATTTCCTTCTGCCCTTTCTGTAAATGTGCTGTCTGTGAAATAAAGCTAATCTAAAATTAGGTTAGAGGTATTTGGATTTGTTTCTAAATATTTATATGCTAATATGAATTAAAATGGGCATTTGCAATAGATTTTGTGCATTCAATACTAATAAGCAGTATCAGATTTTACAAAATGCATCTCTCAAGTTCCACGTTAGATGCCTGTTGGTTGTTACATTGCTTTTTCACCCAGTTGTGTTAAAGGCATGATTTTTTGAGCTAGTTGGGAGTACTGTTTTAACAGAAGAGACTGAGGATTTGGGACCAAAAAAAAAAAAAAAAAGAAGACAGGATCCACCAAGCTCAAACTACCTGATATTTGGCTGTGTACTGTTGCAGACTAGGACTGTATTGGGAGTTGGATTTCCTTGGAGTTGGAATTGATGCTTTTAAAAAATTTGATAGGATGGTTTCCATTTGTACAAGAGATGCAGGGAGTGTGGGAGTGTTGATGGATCTGACTGGATGTCGCTACACAAAATTGTGCTGCTGCTGCATTCGTTTGCAATAGGTTTCCACTTTTTCTCTTAGCTAGTAGCTCTCTTACAGGTTCTGGAAATACAGTGAAGACTGTGTAAATGGTACTAAGTGGAATTCCTCACATTTCACTATTTTCTATGTTTGGGGGCTTATATGCATCAACATTTATCGGGTAAGTAGGAAATTTGACACTTTTTTACCATTAAATAGGAGAATTGGGGAGCTTGGGGGCCAACACTGGCAAGATCGGAGTGCTGCCTTTGTGTCTTTGTATCTTTGCTGTTGCTCAGGATTTGCTTGGAATGATGGTGACCATCAAATGTGAATACAGTATTAGCTAGAGAAATTACTGAGTCCAGAATGCTCGACCTAGGGCTGGAAATTGTTTCTCCCTGCCAAGCACTGAATAGCTGTGAATTAAGATGAGCTGCATGTCCTGGTGCAGCCGAGGACTTGAATCCACAATCCGTCATAATCCAGCAATACAACCTGCCAGTTTTGCTGCGTCCGGTAATAAACCAGTGCCGTCCCAGCTAAGTGGAAGAACTGCTGAGGCAGTGACTGGAGGGGCTAGCTCTGTCCTGACTACGGCAGTACACCAGCCCAGGGGCAACTGCTGCTGTTTGAAAAAATGTTGTTCTCTTCCATCCCGCCCCCTTTTATCTCCGCGGCAGTGGGAAGGCGGCAGGAGTCGGGAGAGGGAGGAGAGGGCTGGACGCTGCGCGGAGCAGAGGGAGGAGTAGGAGGGGAGGATGCATAACGCCTGAGTGACAGAGAGCGTGTAGGCGGCTGGCGGAGTCCAGAGGAGGCGGATGTCCATGTCCCCGGGTCTAGGTAGGTTTGTTGTCTCTCTGAGGTGGTAGTTGCTTTGGAAGCATCCCACATCAGCTGCAGAGATGTTCCCTGTCCGGCTCGAAGGTTCTGCCAGCAGCACCTGTTGCGGCAGGGAGAGAGAGGGTTTAAGCAGCCGCAGGCAACGAGCCTGTGGCTCACCCCTCAGTGGCTGCTGGACAGCAAGTCTGCTACGGTCTCTGTTGCTCAAGCAGCTCCTCTTTCTGCTCTGCAGAGCAGGGCAGGTGGAGACAGCCGTCTTTCCAAGGGAAAATCCTGTTCTCAGGGGACCGTAGGAGGATGAGACTCAGTCTGAAGTGTCCTCGCTGGCAATTTTTACCGCTCAAAACCGCACAAAACATTAATTTGACTGTTTAAATTAGGTGAAAGTAAAAGAAGTGGAGGAGCTGTGTATGCATTCTGGATTGCAAAGGAGAGTGAGTTAAAAGTAAGAAGGAATTTTTCAAATCATCAGCTGATAAGGAATGAATATTAAACATGTTAATAATTAAAATATGACATGTAGGTGATTACAGTTGGAAATACTGCTCATGCTTCTTGCTTTTGATATGCTGATTCTGTGTAAGACGTTGCATAATTCACTCTGTCTAGCCCAGACGAAGTTAAGATCAAATGTATGCAGAACTGCTTGCCAAAAATCAATCATTGTTTTTTAATGAGTCTATAATTGCTTTGTAGTGCAGATGTGGAATAAAATGTGATTTAAAAAAATCTTACTGTATAAAAGCTGAAAGTGTTTTTTCTGATAATACTTCACACACATCTTCTAGAATGAGTCTTTCAGTTAAATACTAAGTATTTTGAGAATCTGCCATGAGGGCAGTTTAATAACTGAAAGTAGAATGTGGTATTTTTAGTCCATCTGTCCCTTAAGCCTAAAACAAGCTTTCTCCTACTAAACATACTCAGTGTTTCCATCTGGAAAGGAGAAACAGATTCCTGAGGAAATAAAATAATTTGTGGTGCATTAGGCTTAGAATTGAAGTGGCCAAATATTTGATAGTGTAAAGGCTAATGTATTTCAAGGGTGTTCAAATTTTTAATTTATAATTTTTGGTTTTTACCAATATTTATGTTGTTACTGATTTATAACACACAGTTTTGTGCTTTACTAGCTTTGTAATACACTTTTGTGTTTTAGTCGCTTTACATGAAGAAATCAATGGTATTTACTTAGTTTGCATCTGAGTGAACTAATTAACATCAATAATGGGAGCACATGCTTATTAACTTGTAATTGTGGTCTGTGACCTGGTCACATGGAAATCAATGGGAAAAATGATATGGCTTTTGTGAGAAATAGTGCTGGGCAGTTTATTTGTGCTGTCAGCGTTTTTAAGGCTGAAAAAGAATACTGGATGAGATTTGAAGTGTTGATACTAGTGAATGAGATTGATCCTTATGCATTCACACCCAGAGCGCAATACTTCCCTTGGAAATTGTTGTAAGCTTTATTTGAATGACATTTTCAGAATCAGGTCTAAATCATAACCTGTTATTAAAACCTCTAATATACATGGAATTTTGTGATTTAGACTTACTGTCTTCCAGGGGTTTTTTGTTCGCTTTTGGGATTCCATTAAAAAAATAAGAGTGCTTAAGTCTACAAATGCTTACATGTGTATTTTACTTAAGACATGAGTATGATGACTGAAACTGAACTATTGGAAAAGCTATGGAAGCATATACTTTTAGTGTATACCACTAAAGAAGAATACCACTACAGAGGTCTTTAAGTATCTCAGTCAAGGGGTACAAACAATTTATGGCAATTTGGCAGAAAAAAATTGATGACCCACAAAACACCTTTGACATTGTTACACAGCTACCATAGTTGTTCAGAATTACAGCATGGTAAATATGAGGTGTATTAATTATTGTACTTTTAAAAGTATGTAGCAATGGTCTATAAGCTTAACAAAACTTTAATTTTAGAATGTTTCATTGAAAACTTGATGGAAAAGTATGTCCTTGCATCACACACTGAAGAAAGGGAGGATTAAAGTTTGTCTCAACCACATCTGAAATTTTTTAGTCTAAGGTGTTTTTGGAAACATCAAAACAGTAAACTGTATGTCCAACTCTTCCTATTATTTGGGATAGGGTATCTGGTGCAATTTAGCTTCATTTTATTGCTGGATAACCCTGCTCTCTGATTTTTTTCTTTCTTGGCCAGCCTTTTTCTCTGTGTTCTTGGTATTGGGTCAATTTAGTTGTTCACTAAGAAATAAAAAAATGTAGGTAGGCAAGAGAAAATACGAGGAATGTGCTGAAATTCTTTGCTCAGGGACTATTTGGACTTTACCTCCTAAAAACAGAATCACATACATAACTAGTTTTACATGTGTAGTCCTGTTGATTGGTTTTACTATTTTCTAGAAATTGTGCTTGTGTTTCAGCTCTACAAGACTGGCTGATTTAGGTATAGTCACTGTTGGATATAATGGTGAATATAACACTTTTCCTCACTAGAAATAAGCATACATAGTATCCAAATAATTCTTTCAATATGTATTAGGACTCAGATGCTGTATAACATCTCCATCGTGAAATTGAAGCTTACAGAATGATTGCTGTCAATTGTAGGCCTTTGTTGTAGTTCCAGAAATTCAAGATTTATGTCTGCCTAATAGGAGCTATATTACTGTTTCCTAGGAAAAAAGATTGGCAGGAGAAATCAAAGTTAGAAGACATTTATCTTATTCCAGGTGGACCCACTGTAACTTTTTTTACTCTGAAAAAAGTTACTGAATCACATATGAAACTATTTCGGCAAAACCTCATTTGCGTAAGTCATTCTTTGAGTGAATAATCTCACTGGAAAATACTTTGTGTCAATCAGCATTTTCAAGATTGAGTTTACTCCATATATGAGAATTTGCGGCTGTTTGCAGAAATAATTTGGAAACTTAAAATATGAAAAACGTTGTTTCATATATTGGTTTAGGAGTATTTCATATAAATCTAGTTAAAATTGTTTAAATTCCTTTGTACTGAAATAATTTGTAAGTCCAAACCAAGGTTGCAATTAAGATAAAGTTGTACTTATTTGAACAGGCTTATTTGACAGGCTAAATTTCTCTGGCAAAATTAACAGAAATGCTTTCCATATTCATCGCAGCTTTTGTGTTTGTGGATTTTTTAGCAAGTTGAAGACAGATTTTCCTCTAGAATGTCATAGCAATGTCTTTTCATATACCAAGAGATTTTTGTTTGTTTTTCTCATTTGCTATCTAGTATTGATTTATTAGTTAGATTACAGTTATGATTCTCATTTTCAGATGGCAAAAGAAACTTCCTTCTTCTCAGTCACTTATCCTGGACTGGTCCAATATGTTACTGCTCTGAATTGTTTCAAGCTTTGCTTCATTAAGGATTTAACATGGCCTTAATTCAGCCATCTGTTACGGGTTTGGCAGACCAACAGAACTGAGGTATTGGTCAGAGCTTTAGAAATTTCCCACATTTTTAAAGGTTAGGAAAAGAGCTACCTTTATGAATAGATTTAGAATAATTCTCAGCAAGACAATGGTGCAGAAGTGGGGTAAAAAATGCATGTCATTCTCTGAAGCACAGGGTCCCCTGTCTGCCTTTAGCCTTGCTGAAAGGCAATTAGCATTTCAACCAGCCAATTTGGTTACATGCAATGAAGTACTTGGATTTGTAATTTGCTGCTCTTGGCTTGGTGCTGTTGAGAACTAGCTCTGTGTAATCCTCTCAAAGCACCTTTCTTTCCAGCACAGTTATTGTTGCTGGTCTTAAATAACTAATCAACAAAGAGATTTCCCTGTCTTGAACTGCAGGGTGCCTTAGAAGAACGAAAAGAAATACCCAGTTAATAAGGTAATGATTATAATTATTAAGTAGTGATTATTAAATTGTGACATAGGTTAAAGAGTTTAGAAAGCCAAGGGAAGCACAGTACATGATAAAAGTAGCGTGAGAAGTCTTTGAACCCAAACAAATTTTGGTTGGGGAGTTCTCTTCAGCACATAAAGACTTTACCATGTGTTTTATTTAAAAACAGATTGCCCAAATTTAAATGATTATTTCACAGTTTAGATTAGAGTGAGGTCCCCATACTAATCTTTTTCTTGAAAATGATACAAATATATTTTACTTCCACAGAAAGAAGTCTGGGGAGACTTAGTAAAATACAGATCCATAATAAACCCAACATTTTTTGCTGCAATCTAAAAAAAAAAAATACATTTAACTGTAGAAATGAAGCTTGTTTTGAGATACGTCTTAAATTTAGTATATATACTTGACATAAATTTTCATGTTTAATAATACACTTTTGTGAACTCAAGAATAACTCACTGACACAATTATTCTAATAATTAGGCAACACATTAAAATTCTGTTTGGCTTATATATGCATATCAACTTGTAAGAATCCGCTGTGGATAGCAATAATTATTCTGTCAGTATATCTGAAATAATGACATCTAATCCCCATCATGAGGCTGTAATTTACTGTTCTATACCTTACAGATTTTTTTTTTTCTTGCAAGATTGTTATGTGTAAAGCACTGTTGCAAAACAGGCTTTTACATTTTTGGTTTTAAGTATGAGAATGATAACCATGATACTGCAGAACACCATAATTATTTTTTCTGATATATGCTGTTTTTTCAGGCCATGGTACTTCATTCAGGACAAGTACTAGGTATTTGAAGCTATGGTAGTTTTGACCTCAGCTCACATGTTCTAAAAATATGTTAAGTAAAACTGTTGAGGACATGCAAGAAATCACCAAAGTAGAAATACAAATGGAAATACTGTGAAACTTCAGATCTTTACTGAACTAGAATAAACGAGTGTTCCTCACTGAAGGTTGCAGACGTTCCTCAGCTGGATTTCTGGTTCCATATGTGTAAGAGCCTGGTCCTGTGGTAGGCTCACTTGAGCAGTTACTTCTACAATAAGCATGAGCTGGGGAGTCCTAAGCATCTTCATGCTGGATTGGGTTTGTTTGTTTGTTTGTTTTTAATCTGCTTGCTTTTTTTGTGCAAGAAACTGAGAGGGAGTATGACTGCTTATAGTGTCTCAAGCCCTACTTGGAGCAAAATGCCTACATAAAAAGCTAGACCCTGGTTCTGGAAAACATTGTAAAATAATTTCTATTAGTGAAGTGTCTGTTGTTTTCATTAGAACTATATTGGTGGAAAAGGATTTCCAGTGTGGAGCTGAAAACTAGATTTACCTTTTGCTTAAATCTATATGCTAAGTATAACTATTCCAAAATAGTATCTTGTTTTTTTACAGTGTATAATTAGATCTATAGATTCTCATCAGTTGCACGAGATAAGTTAAAAGTTCTGCAGCTGAAATCAGTGTTGTTTTGTTGGTACAAATTAGGGCAAATTCAGATTATTACTGGTGTATTTCATAACGTTGTTAATTAGCAGATTTCAGCCAAAGTTTGTTTACAGTAGACTCTAATCTCTGTTCTAAATATAAAGTAGCCTTAACAACTCCAGATCATTTCACTGGAGGTACTCTGGGTAAAAATAATCTGGGTTTTACAGCTAGTCAAAATTATTGTCTGGTTCTCTGTTTGACCAGCAAATTATAAGGTAACTGCAAATGTCTGTAGAAGAGGCTTGTGTACTCTCTGCTTGCTGCTAGCAAACAGAAGTAGTGGATTCAGCAGTGCCTGAGAGTTTTGCCCTTTATTCTCTGCTTAGAATGAGAACAGGCAGAGCAGGCGCTTACCTCAGAAAGCCTTTAGCATTACCTGGCTTAAGAGATAAATCTTGGTTCTCCAGTGATGATTACATGCTTTAGAACTTAAAGTTTAACGGTATGGTCTAGATCCACTCAAATTCTTCTGAGGAAGGGAAAAGAAGCTGCCAGAAAATTTACAAGGGGTACTCTGGGCTTACCACACTTTTTACCTCTCAGTGACCTCTAATAACAGGATGAGATGATTTGGATTTCTCATCAGTCAGGTTGCAGATTGACCACTTTAAGTATTGGCTCCTGGCTGTGATGATAGATTTACCTTTCTGACTAGTAAATGTAGATACAAATGGCAGGCAGCTTAAGCATCTTTTCATCCTTGAGATAAAATGTCTGTGTTGAAGGGTGTGTGCCTTTTTCAAAGGAACATAACTGCATAAGCAAGAATTTTCATATGGAGATGTTGTTCAGGTTACATTAAATTGGCCATTCCTAGTGATACATACGGTCATAGATAATAAAATAAGTTTTAAAAAATTGTAACTGTTAGAAAGCAAATGGTCAGGAGAATCACTGACTATGTCAGCATCATTAATCTCAAATGCAGATAAATCTCCTTAGCACCTGAGGTTGTGCCGTGGTACTGTTCTGTTGCAGCAGCAGTAGTGAGTAGGTAAGTAAGCAGCTGAGCCCAAAAACTTCAGGACAGTGAAAGCTGATCAAGCAATTTTCAGCCCCTAATAGTTTGCATTTGTGCTTTAGCTAGTACTTTCCAGTGTTAGTAAAAAGAAGGGGGATGATGGGTAGGTACCTGGAATGTCTTTGTAGTGAAGAGAATGACAGGAAGCCCTAGAGAAGAATTGTAAGCAAAAGCATCCAGTGACACTGAATAACGTGCATGGAAATTGGTGAGACGGGCTCTTGCCCCAAATGCTGCAACTATTAGTGCAGTCCAGGGGTGCAGACAAAGCAGTACGTGTTGTGACTTACCAGAATTTTCATGCTTTATCCACCTTAAGCAGGTTGAAGGCAAAAAAGGGATATAGGAAGATATTATTTTGAAATTATACCTTTGGAACACTCTCTTTTCCCATCTGTATTAGAGTGAGACAATTACTTATCCCACATCGAAACAAAAAAGCCCAAACCAAAAAAGAAACAGCAACCAACAGAGCAGACTAGGGTAACAGCCGCTATCCAAATGCTAGGTTTTGCAGACACAGCTGTTGTGTCCGCCTTTGCATATGTGTGAACTGTGGGAACTTTGAGGCAAAGGAAACCCCAGTCTGAAATAAAATACTTCTCTTGTAATTTGGGGTCATGACAACATAGAAAGAAGTTTAGTAAATCGAAGGTTTTATAATTCCTGCTGCTTTCCTAGGTTGTTCTCCAATACTGTTGTAAATTTCAGTGGTTCTGAGAATGCCTAAAATACAAATGCTGAAAATATGCAGATTTTTGTTTCTACAACAGGTGCAGCAAGGGCAATGACCTTGTGAAACTTCTTGCTCTGTGCTGTTCCTGTGTACTATAGAGAATCTCCTCTTTACATATGAAAGAGCACATGTATCTCTCTCCCATTGTATTCAGCCAAAGATGCTGCTGGGTGCTGACATCTCAGCTGTGAATAGACTTCTCTCTGGCAACCATTGATAGCTGTAATGCTGTACTCAATGCAAAGTACTAGGCATGCCAGTTTTTGAATGTTCTACTTGGCTGGGTATTTGCCATCAGGGAGAGTAGACAAGGACAGGCAGTGAAAAGTGCACCAGGCTTTGCACTTGCTCTGCTGCGCTGTGTCCGTGGACTTCAGAAAACCTGCGGTGAGTTGTGTGAAGATGAGCAGTGGTAATCAAGTTGTAGCTGCTGGGTGGAAGAGATGCTGCTTAGCCTACCTGCCTGTTTCTTCTCCTGAGCAGCAATGGCAAGTCTGGGTACTGAATCCCTCGTTCCCTCTGCTTCTTTGTTAGTCAACTCCCCTTTCATTTCCCATTCTCCATTCCATATCTGGCATTTTACCCTCAGTTCATTTCAGATTTGGAATTTTTCGCAGCCTTTTCATTTCCCTTCTTGGTCTCTCATGTGCCCTAGTCTGTAGGTTCTGTCACCCTTCAATGAAAACAGCCAGGAGATCTTTTCATTCCTAAGGGTTTTGATTCAGTAAGCACAGAAGCCAGTGTAAAAATCTGCAGAAAAGACTTCTCATTCTTTACAGAAGTCTGCAGAAAAGACCACTCATTCTTTATAAATCTTAAAATCTTCATCTGAAATTTGTTCCAGATACTGAGCAGAAAAAGTAAGCTAATTCTGGCGATTCATCAGCAACGAGAAACGCCAGTCTCATAAGCCTACCTCTCCTTGGCTCCAACTGGGCAATAGGCTGAAACGGTATTTCTCACATAATTTGTGCCATTACTGTGGAAATTACTGTGTGGAATCAGTATATGCTTTGCTGGGTTCTACAGTAGGATTCTGTGTTTTTGGAGGAAACACGGATGTGCTTCAGAAAGAGCCATAAAGTGCAGACTAAAGGAAGATGTTAGGGATCATGACTCAGAATTCTGAGTTAGATTTCTTTACTTTTTTTTTTAATTACATGGTTGAAGAATGTGATTTTTAGGCTTTCAAGATTCTTTAATATCATTAAAATGTCTAGCTAACTTTTTGAGAGGTACTTTCTTTTGTTTTGGTGCCAGAAACTTTTATTATAAAGCCTTTTCAATCTAGGCCTCAGTACGTCGCATTGCTTTGACTATCACTGATGCTACAAATCATTATTTGAAATGGCTTTACTCAGAACACAGCAACAGAATAGTTGGTCCATTGGCTTGTACATACTCTAAAGATGTGTAATAGTCCATTGCGTGTTGTTGTTTCAAGAACATTTAAATTATGTTGACTCATTAATCTATTTTAAAGCCTGACTGAATATCCTGGATTGACAGAACTGAACTCAATAATATTTAGCTGAAGCAGAGGTATTTCATGCACCAAACGCATAGTTTACCAAAATTTAGCAGTAAAGAAGGCCTAGAGTTTCAGTTTCATTTGGGGAAAAAAAATATAATAAAATTAAACTCACCGGTGATATACTGTGGTGAGGGAGGTGAGGAAGAGTCATCTTTTAATCCCTGACCTTGCAAAGGCTTCTCCTGAACTTTATGCAGTTCAGTTAATAAGGAACAATTTGTGTTCCCATATAAATTTATGTAGGAATTTAGTGTACAGAGTGAATTCATATTTAGTAAAGTAAAATACTGTGGCCTATAATACCTTTTCAGCTATTTGAATAAATTTGTTCTGCATTCTCCAAGTCTTGATTTGTGTTATTTTTACTATATTACATCAATTTTTAAAACTAATAATGATTTTCAGAGTTGGGTTTATATAAACGGAGTAAAAACTACTTTTGGCAGGCTGTGCAAAGTAAATATTAGTACAAATAATGTAACAAGGAAGAATACACACCAGCTAAATAATTGATGGTATGATTGTGAAACCTCTCTTGTTCCACAGGAGTAATCCTATAGTTTTAGAATGCTCTCTAGTAGAAGCAATAGAATTCAAGTAATTCTAAACTTTGTAATCTTGCCCTCAAGGATCATGTTTTCAGTATTATTTACTAGAAGCATGTACCGTGGGAAGATATTTGCGAAGTCTATGACAAGGTAACAGCTGAAGCTGAAAGGTCAACAAATTCCTCAGTTTAGTATGGATGATGCCTGTATCTGCAGACAGTGTAATTGTCTCAGAGTTTAAAAGGTTAGACAACCGTTCTCTGTCCATCTTGAAGTTTGTATTTTTCAGAGCAGTTCCACATAAAACTAACAAAAATGTTTTGCAAGTTAATACAGTCAACTTTGGAAATGCTGGCATTTTAAATCCCCAGGGTTTTATGTATATATATTTATCTTTGCTTCCTGCTGTAAGCTTTTTCTGCACTAGAATTACTAAATAGATAGATATGTAGGAAGCAAGTCTTGTTGCTGCAAATCTGTTATGCACTGAATTCATGGATATCTTGAAGGACTGTGTTCATGGTAATAGAAGTTTATAGCAATGTGAAGTTGTGCGCCAAAATTATTTTACTGTGTGACATTTTTGTTGGAAATAACGAAACACTGTTCAAATAGGTTGTAATATGGATAGTTGTTTTCATAGGGAAAATGGTTAGTCCTGATTTTTTGCACTTACTTTCATTGCTGGCCTGTTTCCTCTGTGATGTTAGTAGAGGTAGGGGAATATTTTATTACAGGTAATTAAAATGGGCTAATTCTGTCATGTCACCAGCCTTTGCTTGTAGGAATTCTGAAAGACACTGATAGTTTTCTTGACTGCACTTCCAACTTACAGTTGGTTAATATGTCATGTTTGTGGATAATTTTTGTTCTTCAGCTTGCCTGAAAGCAGCTTATTTCACATCCTCACAACATAAAATTAACCCTTGCACAGACAGAATTTATTGTAAAGTGAATCAAAGTCTTGAAGTCTTTCTGAATCTGTGTTAATTTTAGTGTTCTGAAGGCTATCTTATTCTCTGTTCAGTGCAAGATTAAAGTTATCTGACTGCGTACATAAAACACTCAGAATCTGCGCTGGACCTCAAGTGTACCCTGATTACAAATTTGGCACGCGCTTTAAAAAAATACGTTTCAACATATGACATTTTCTGTTTCACATATCATTTATGACTAAATATGCATGTAGTGTCACTCATAAATAATGAAAACAAGTGCTTTGCAAACATGGTTGAACTTAAATATTATTGATATGCAAATATTAATGTAATATGTTCTGCACAGTTTATCCAACCATCATTGACCAGATTTCTCTGGTTCGCATAGCACTTGGAAGTCTGATTTTGAGCGAAGTGACATTTCATTTACCTGTGTGATTACACAAATATTGTTTGTACCTTTTGTACAGAAATTTTAAAGAGTGACATTGTAAAATGGTGACTACAGATTAAAAGAAACTTGCTGAAAGAATGAATTCCGTTAAAAATACACACCGTAATGCTTTTTGGTGTTTAAAGCACAGCTTTGTTCTCTTGTTTTTTTCAAAAATTGTTCAGATCCTTATAACAGAAATCTGCTCCATCCAGCATCCAAGTTCTCAGTTCGGGTCAGCACTGTAAAATATGACCCTCTCCATAACACAGCAGCTGTTTCCAATTTGTTGTGCACAGCCTCTTAAAAATGTGTCTTTCACAGTATGGGCACCTGATGACTTCACTGGAACTTAAACTTGTATTTTACATTACATAACTGGACTCTGATGTAAGAGAAATAAACCACCAAAGTTTTAAGTTGTCTTATCCTAACAGAAAACTAGACATTGAGCAGAAACAAATAAAAATAAAGGCCTGTCTGAAAAAGGCTACAGTGCCATAAAAATGTGCCACAGTGATTCTCCATGACAAGAAAACATGAAAGAATCTGGGATAAGTGAAGGAGTGAAAATAATCTCTTGTAAATATACAAATGTTTAACAACATCTTGTGGTCCATAAGATGTCAGAAGATGGTCTATGAGATGACTGCAAACATCCAACCCTTCACCCTTCCTGCCAATTCATGTTTATTTTTAA
The DNA here is from genome assembly GCA_026212715.1 of Elanus axillaris. Taxonomy (NCBI): domain Eukaryota; kingdom Metazoa; phylum Chordata; class Aves; order Accipitriformes; family Accipitridae; genus Elanus; species Elanus axillaris. Next base: position 4,220,605 of record JANZLQ010000079.1, on the reverse strand, counting down.
ATAAGAAGATTTCTATTTCTATCTATTTCTAAAGATAATCAAGAGAGCTAATAAGGTGGAAATAGAACTGTCAACATTTAAGCTAATTATTCGTTGTTTGAAAATGAAAACATTTGTGGCAATGTCATTGGGGTTTTTTTTGTTGGTTATTTTTTGTTTGTTTTTAAAGAAATTACTTATTCCTCCACTGGAAAAAAAGTTGGTATATACTGTCTAGAAAATCACTAAATGAAAATTAAGAAAATAGAATTAGATGTAGATAATAATTACATTGTCTGACTTAATTATAGCTGAGACCTATGCATGTTTTCATCTCATCTCTGAAGCTCACAAGATAATCACAGTATTTGAAGGGTTAAGAATGGTTGGCTGGATTGGTAAGGCCGACCGGGAATGTTTTATGTATTTTAGATTGACAATTTATTTTTAATTATTCTTTTCTTTTTCTGTAGGGATGCCCTCTGCTTCTTTATTAGTTTATTTGCTTTTAGCATTACTCATTCCTTTCACATCTGGAGAAACAGAAGTGAAGTTCAGTGGACAAACAGAATTTGTAGTTAATGAAACAAGTACAACTGTTATACGTCTTGTAATTGAAAGGACAGGCAAGCCTGCTAACATCACAGCAATTGTGTCGGTAAGAAACTATGCCAGTTATATTCTCAGTAAATATTAGTATCTTTCTGAAGTTTTGAATGTTGCTTGTTTTTATCAAGCCAGTGAAAAGGATGGTGGTATTTGACTGGGACAATGCCTCACTCTGAAGAAGCAACACCCATTTCTGTAACTGAGTAAATTCCTGCTGGCTGCATCAATAGTTTCAAAATAACGGTATAAACATCTTCTCAAGGAGGCAGCTTTTACTCCTCAGGTAGAAGTCCAAACTGATATGCTTGTTTGATTTTGATTGTGGCTGTGAGCTTATACTGAAAATGTGGATATATAACAATTTTTCCTTTCCAGATTACTGTGGAACCTGCAGTTTAATAGCTATTCCACTGTTTAAGTCAGATTTCCATATGAATTTTAAAAATTACATTGTTCTATTTGGAGATGAGAGCTAGTATTTTTACATTATTTGCTTTATTTCTTAGCTGTTATTAACCACAATCTCAATTGTATTCCCTTTAAAAGTTTAAATCCCTTTAGAGTGTTGTACCAGATGTGTATGGAGTAAGATGCTATGTGGTATGAGTACCACGTGAGAACACAGCAGTAGTACCAGAGCAGATATACTGCTTATGAATTTCTACAGTCTGTAGACAAAAGAAATTATCTATGTTCCTGCACATTATTTTATTCTCCTGTAACTAAATATGAAAAATATATGTCTTAGAAATGGCAAGGAATAGAAATTGATCTGTAGGGATTTCACACTTTATTAAAATCAGAGGAGAAAACCTTAAGAAAATGCGATTGTACTTTGAAACTAGTGCTCTTTACTGTCATTACAAGCAGAATAAGTTGGTTTCCATATGAAGGATCTGAAACTCCAAAATTTATTTCTGTGCTGTTTTTGGCTGCATTTTGCTTTGATTGCATACACAGCTTTTGCTTTACTTATTACACTGTCTTTATCTCAACCCACAAGTTTTCTCACTTTTACCCTTCTGATTGTTCCCCCCCATCCCACCAGGGGGGAGTGAGCGGCTGCATGGGGGTGAGTTGCCAACTGGGGTTAAACCATGACAGTCCCTAACATGAATGTTTTAAACAGCTCTCTTGGGAAGATGTTTGTACCCTGTTTTTGCAGGAGCTTTTTGGTAAGTCTAGGGTTGGCTCGGATATATAAAAAGCACTTGCCAATATGTCCAGTGACAGGTGAGAGCCACAAAAATACCTTCCATGCTTTGTTTCCTCATCATTGAACTTGTAACTTCACTGTTCTGAAGTGAAGAATAGCCTTTTTCACAATGGTTCATTCAAACTTTTAGTGCCTATAAGGATGGTAGTTTCAGGTGTGGCAGCTATGCTGATTCAGTCGCTTCTCTCTATTTAGTCTGTTTCCAACTGTAAATTTAACCTAGATCCTTTACTGTCTTGACATTCCTGCCTTTGTAATCTCTCCTCTAAGCACCTTATTTACTGTAGAATCAGTGGGATTTTTTGTTGTTGACTGAAATGAAAGCAGGGCTGTTCATTATAGAAGATTTCATCTTGCCAACTTCAGCATTCAAAATGTTAATCTAGGTTAAATGCCTAGGCTCCTTCTAGTCCCTAGAGTGAGACAGGAAGGCAGAGGGCAGTTATATTTTATGATAGTCAAATTCAGGTAGGGTAAACTGAAGTACACAGATCTGTGCTAGGAATAGCTTTTCCATTAAAAAAATGGTCATATGGTGCATTATACAAAGGATACCCAGTTGCAAGGAAGGAAGTCATAAATGGTTCCAAATAAAGGGTTATGTTAGGGTTTTTTCCCTTTTTTTTTTTTTTTTTTTTTTCCTGGTTGCTCAGCATGGATACGAGGAGCTATTCTCTATACATTCTGTCCAGAAATTAACTGTATGACAGCAGGGGAAATTGCAGGAAGAATTATGTGCAAAGAAGAGCGTATGAAGTCTGTTAAATGAGTCCAGAATAATATTATAGAAGACAGTGGGGGAAGAAGATGTCATTCAGTTGTGTATTTATTGCAGATTGATGGAGAAAACACAGGAGATTTTTTTGACACATATGCAGCTGCATTTATACCTGATACAGAAACAAACCGAACAGTGTATATATCCGTCTGTGATGATGATCTTCCAGAGGCTGATGAGACATTCACATTTTACTTGACACTACCAGTAAGTCTCAATTTTTCAGTTTGTCTGTTCCCCCAAAACCAGTGGGTAATCTGACATAAATGAATGGTATTCCATAGATTTCAATGTAGTCATACTACTTGTGGTAGTCTGAATCCTAATAGTTAAGAACTAACATCTGGATGGTGCTTACTGCTCTTCAGAAGGTTTTGCCATGCCTATGGGTGTCTCTGTGTGGTGTTGCTGTGCAATATAGACATAGTCTGAAACTTTGGCGGGCACTGCATTCAGCTGCGGACATTTGAAGGTGTACTAGAGCCCAGAATAATTAGATTGTGAAAAGACTCTCAGCCTTTCCAGATTTCCTGCACAGATCATACTTGGAAGAGAGGGTAGAAGTAGCGAAAGAAAGAGAATGGCTTCCAGTCCTCCAGAAGCAGAGGGTAAATGAGATTTACCTAAAACTAAACAATTTTTTAAATACTTGCCAATAAATGTCTTCATATTGTTCTGTCTCACAGGAGTCATGCTACAAGAGAGGTGTTCACATTTACTATTTTTTAGGTAACAGTTCATGACTAAGTTTGATGTCAGTTCAGTGAAGATAAGTGTTACATTTTATTGCCAATTATTACACATTTCAGTGGATGTTTGCAGTGAATATAAAAATACATATTTTTCCTTCTTTCTTACTTTGATTTGTAGATGTAGCTCATTTTTAAAACACTGTAAACTTTCATTTCCTTTAGCTGATATCTCAGTGTAATAGGTTCAAAATTTCAGATTTATACAAGTGTTAGAAAAAAAAGAACAACTTTGGAGTTCCTGGCAGTGCTACATGCTTCATACCTAGTTCCCTATTGCTATGCCGTCATTAGTAGATTGCCAAACTATGATTAATCATTTACAAAGTTTTTTTCAAGCACTTTGTTGTTGACTCTATGGAGTGTATTTCCTCAATAATTAAGAATTACTTGGGTGAATTCTATTTAAAGTAATAATTTTCATTGTAATATATAATAAAAAGACATACAACTTGTTACAGGTTAATATTTACTCTGAAAAGACAGTAAAATCAAAATGTGTATTTTTTGCTCATCACTATATTTAATATCTTACTTTGTTTTGTTAATTTTAGAAACCATCGGCAAAGATAAAGCTTGGCTCACCCAAAACTGTCACCGTAACAATCTTATCAAATGACAATGCCTTTGGAATAATTTCTTTTAACATGGTATGACTTTTTGTGTGATATATGTGAAAATTTTAGAAAACATAAAGGTGCAAAATTTCAAAGATGCTGGTTAGTTATTCAACTGAATCCCTTGAAAACTGATTCTGAGATACATCTTTGAAAATGTCTCTAGAGATAATTCATACATATGAATGTAATTCATACATATATGCAGCTTTAATACTACTGTACACTTCTAGGTGTTGAGACATAGCCTGAGACCCTCACACTTGGATGAAAATCTATGTTGCTTATCTTAAATATAAAACTTTTAAAAAGTTTTTCAGTCCTACTGTCCTTCCTCTGTAAGTCAAGATCTAAATATAGTAGGGAGGAAGTAAGGAGTAATACCATAGGAAAGCTAAAGATGTGATTTGGAAATCTTGAGAATATATACATTTTCCTATCTTTAGTGAGCAATTTTATACTTGGCTCTCAAGTAGAGGGAACACTATAATGATAAATGCATTGTGTAACACCTTCTGCAATAAGACACTGGTGTGACTAGTGGCATGGAGGGTATTTGCAATAATACAGAGTTTGTGTTAGTAGAAACAGAAACTATGCCTTATATGGCAATATAATCTTTGTAGAGGACTTCCCTGAAAAAGTGTAAGAACATGAGAAATTTGTAGCACCATGGTACTAAGCCGTGCTACTCCCTGATTTGGTGTAATGCTTTGAAATCTTACAGCTACAGCACTGTGATACACAGAGTCTATTTATAGCTAGTTATCTAATAAATGAGTTTTTAATGGAGAAAACCTATTTTTACTTGGGTTAGAAGCTCCTATAAATACTAGTGATAATATGCCAGTGCTTTGTGTATATTGACTATGTTAATTCACACCCCACCCCCCCCAGCCTCTACTAGCATAACTTATGATAATAATTTTATCTGAAGTCTTTCAAGCTTTCTATTAGCTGAACTAATTGGTTGCTAGGAAATGTATGCCATCCAGGGACTGGTTTGCAGATTGGATTAACTTGTCTGTGGGAGTTTGGTATTTCTATGGTAACAGTTTCTTCCTTTTGCTGTGATATTTGATCTGTGCTGATTGCCTGTCCCCTTTCTTCCTCATTAGTCTGCCTTAATCACAGTGAATGAGCCCAGAGGCAGAAATGAATTTATGCCTCTCACTCTAATTAGGGAAAGGGGAACCTATGGGACAGTCATCGTAACTTTTGAGGTGAGTATATCAAAAAGGCTTCATACCTTAGTCTGTTGGATGAAACTGCGAGGCTGTAATCATAACTTATTAAAGTGTTTATAAAAATGAAAGAGGAACAAAATGCCTATGTCTACATTTGTTAAATCTGTTTCATAAAATGCAAAGATACTACCTGTCAAATGGAAAATATTGTAATTATCTGACTGTTTAATTTGAGGAAAAATTAAGAGATATTAGGGAAAACTGAGTATTCTCTGTCATTTAGTAAGACAGTTGAGGCAGCATTAGTTGTTATTACTAGAAAACAGTGTGTATTAAGCGTGCAAGAAATGTCTTATTTAATATTTCTTCAAAATTTATCTATATTATACACATAAATGTCTGAGTGAGTCTCTAATGCTTGTGCCAGCTTCAAACATTTGAGAGCTCAGTATTTAGTAAAATTCTCTGTCTGTAAGGTTGTAGTTTGAACTGCCAGAAAATTAAACCTTTCAAAATAATTACCTATGTTCAATATTTAGGGTGTTACTTACTTGGTTTGAATGTGATACAGTTATTGCCTTTATTGGTATTTTTTGTTATTGTTTTCTTTTTTACTTAGCTCTATTATGTAGTATAAATTACATGTAAATTATTTCATATGGATATTACTTCATCAGTTGTCTGGTCTATACGTCATCAAGAGTTTAATCTAGACCTGTCAAAATATCAAAAGATTTGTACTGGATTTTATTGCACGCTAAATACAGCATGTATAGTCAACGTACAGAATGAGATTCTCTGTGTAATTTATTGCAGATCTATTTGTTTTAATGTCCAATAAATTTTACTCTCTGCACAGTTAATCAGGTCCATCTCACAGTGTAGTTTATATACATATGTTGCAAAAAAATTACAAGATTTTCTAAAAAAACCTCCAATTTAGTGCCTCTGAGGGTCATCCTACTCTTTTAGGCTTCAGTATTAACTGTTATTTCCTTAACATCACAAGTCAAGATGGAAAGGATGCAAAACCAGTAAACTGCTATTATTTTATCTTGGAACTTATTGCGAAATATTAGTGATTTAAACTAAATTAGAATTAATTTCCTTTCTCTTACACAAAAGAGTCAGTTATGCATCAGTAGAGTCCTTGTAGGCCTATACCAAAGTGTCCCCGTAGGCCTGTATGGAAGTAGTTTATTCCTCTTCCTCTGGCAGTACAGAATTTCTTCAGAGTGGTTGCTCTGACTTACTCCATCTGCCAAAAAGGAGCAGATTTTCACAACTGAATGTGTGTGCCCATGGGCAGGAGATGACTGAATAGACGGTCGTTTGTTATGCATGTCACATGCTGTAGATTGATTATTGTACTTGTACTAGATTTGTATTCCTGTTTTTATGTGTTTCTATTACAAAAATCAATTCTGTGCAGATAGAAGATGGACCAAACCCAGCTGAAGAAGACTTAAGTCCAGCTAGAGGAAATATTACATTTACCCCTGGGAGATCAATGCTGATTTATAATTTAACAGTGCTTGATGATCAGGTAAGAACAAGCTGACTTCATTTTTGGTTTGGATAGGTAGAAGCTTACCTGTTGTTCTGGAGACACTTAGAGTAATAAGTTATAAAAATGATTGACTTAAACAAGGCTAAAAGTGCTTCTAGTTAATGAAGTGATGTTAAATTTTGGCTCTATGGGCTCTCATTTTTACCTCCTCTAATGCTACCTCTGTAATTTTCGTCAGTGAATATTTTTAGTTTCGGAACATATCCTGGCCACTCTGACTAGACCTGTTAGGTGTTAACTGCAGTGAATGTATCAGGGAAGCATCCTAGTTTTTTTCCCAAATAGAATACTGAAGTCCTTGTATGGCCAAGTATGGTGTTCTTGAACTAGATACAAGTTTATCTATTAGACTGGCCTTTCTGTATTTAACTTTTCTGTATTTCTTTTTAAATGTGCTCTGCTTTTCCCTAATTGTCTGCCTTGCAAATTCAGGCTATGTTTGCATAATGAACTCAGGCTATCCTTTTTGTCTTTATTAATTGTTTAGGCAAAAGGAACCTAATAATAACATGATGCGTTTTTGATTACAACCTTAGTGATGCCTGTGCAGCTCCTCTGCCTTCAGTTAACAGTACATAAGAGTCCAGTTTATTCTTTGTTAACTTGATTGGCTCTCACTCATGTGAAGAGCAGACTTGTTATGTTTGCCACTAAAGAAAGAATAGAACACATGGAATATTCATAGGGAAAAGATAAATTGAAAGAGTTTATATGTTTTTATATAGATATGTTTCAAGGTAGAAACATATTTTAATACATACTAAAAATAGATAAAATTCCTAAAAGAAATAGGCAATCTTGTGAAGAGTATGAACACTGGGTGAGAATTAAAAATTTTCAATTTTTAGATTGGTCTTTGAAAAAAAAAAAGTTTAGAAGTTGTGAACCTTTCTTTTTCTGGGTAAACAAAACATGTTCTTCAACTTTTCAGTTTGTGTTTTTCATTTTTCTTAGGCTTTTTTTTCTGGCTTTTAAAAAAAATATGTATTTATAATGGGGATGAGAGGGAAAATAGAGGCAGCAAAATAAGTAAATATGAGACAGAACAACTTAATAAGGAAATTCACAAGAAAAAATTACAGCAAAAAAGTGCCTGTCCTAGGAGTGAGCAACTTTAAATCAATTTTTTGCATATTTCTGTTAGTTATAAAAAGCTGTTTTCCACTTCTATACTGATATTTTTAATGCTAACAGACTGTGCCAGAAACATCTGGTGTGTAGAAACATCTCTTTCAGATTAGATGTAATATTTCTGTGACACACACAGAGAAAGAAATCCTTAGGCTATTTGAGAGGATGTGATTTATTTTTTTCCTCTGAGAAATGCTCTCAGTGTTCTGTTTCTCAAAGCTTGATCTGTACAGGTGTGGCTGGTCCACTCAGTGAGTCTTCCACAGGCATACATGAAAGGTTAATTTTACATAAAAAACCTTTATTGACGATGATGATGATGGAATTCACAAGAATCCAATATTACTCTCAGAACTTCGAGCTTTTAGGATCTGAGGTTAGGAAAAACAATGAAACAAGTATTTTTTCTGAATTGGGTAGTCCCCTTTTCCTACAGAAATTAGGGGACTGCAGATCTGATCTCCATGGCACTACATTTATAGAATTTTTTTGTATACATTTCCTTTTTTAGTGACGAATAATGGAAACTTTGTTAACAGAAAATGAAAGAGACGGGGCAGCACTGGAAATCCTTTATACTGTTGCCTTTGAAGTTTGACTTTTTGTTGTTGGTCAATCATGATGCCATTAAGAACCCCAGAATGTCCCATTTATATGAGATACTAAGATGTAACCTATAGCTACAATTGTGGATACATTTTGACTCTCTTAAATGTGTGTTTTTATGGTGCAAGATGATATATTAATTAGTGAACTAAATGAAACATCAGTTAGCATCTATTCTAAAAAGGTAAAATAACTGTGTTGTATCTCACTCAGTATAGGAGGGAGGTGACTGAGAGTTTCCAGATCTCACGTTGACAAACAAAACCTGCATCGGTCAACAACATTATGAAAGTTTAAGTGTCACAAGTCAAACAAGAGACAGAATTGGCATCAGCTATAAAGGCAGTTGCGTGCCCACTCTCTTAGCACTAGAAAAGGATCTGAGGGTGGCCAAGTAACAAATGAGTGTGAAAGAGAAGAAATTTGGACAGCAGGGTTTTCAGAACTTTTTCAGCTTGGTAAACAAAAGTGCATGAGAAGGGCTTGTCAACTTTATAACAGAGTATTACCATTAGCAAAAAATAAGTAATTTTGGAATTCCTCTCAGGAGCAATTAATACTAGTTTCCAGAAGCCCACAGCAAGGATGAGATGCGAAGATCGTAAATAATTTTTAAATATTTACTTTTTACCTATATATATTAACAAAATAATCATATTTTTTCAGTTAAATGGGTTTAGCAAATCAAGATTAGAGGAATAAAATGTAGTAATATAAAGGAAAATTCTCATCCTTAAGTTCCGTAATTTGTGGTTTATAAACCATTCTTACTTGTCTGCTGCATGAGATATTGGAGAAGAAATAGCTAAAACTCAAATGTAGTTTTAAACAGTCATTTTGTAGAAATGCCAAAGCCTAATGAAGGCTAAGCACCAGAAAACACTTTCTGAGATCTGTGAGGGAAATTTTCTCTGGGCATGTGGGTGTGTCTGAACGTAGGAAGTATTCCTTTTCCAGTTCTATAGGAATGGATGGGCCAAGGTAGATTGTGTCCATAAGTTTTTCCTGTTTTCTCTCAGGAATGCATAGAGGCAAATCAGTATCAACATCAGAAAATCAAGAAGTAAATCTAAAAATCTGGGAGGAACACTTGCTTCCAAATAGAGGTGTTTTCCAAAATTAGGATTTGAATCTCCTCCTAGTCTCAAGTTGGAAAGATGCAGCTTTTTCTGATTCTTGCCTAGTTTTTGTTTTGCTTTTCTTTGGCTTTTCACCCTTTTTCATATTGCCAGAGCACAGAAGTATGTTTTAGAAAATGGAAACATTCAATTTTGGGAAGGCATTTTCCTCCAAAGTTAAAAGACTTATTTCCTGTTTGTTTTAATCTGAAATGAGTTTGTATTATTACCTTTTTCTGCAAAATATATAAAACATATTTCTCAGTGTTCTGCATGTAATTGAAGTGTGACTTACACCCAGTTGCTAATATTATTTTTCCAGATACCTGAAAATGATGAATTGTTTGTTGTTCGCCTGAGGAGCGTGGAGGGAGGGGCTGAAATCAACAACACAAAAAATTCTGTTCAGATTAATATTAAGAAAAATGACAGTCCTGTGCGTTTTGTTCAGAGTACTTACATGGTGCCTGAGGAAGTTCATGTGGTAACAATTCAAGTTGTTCGTGGTAAGGATGTCAGTGGAAAATTAATTGGACCTGATGAACATGAAGTCTCTGTCAGTTACGCCATCATAACTGGGGATTCAACAGCACATGCACAGCTTAATGTAGACTTTCTAGATCTGCAGCCAAATACAACTATTGTTTTCCCACCTCTAGTTCATGAAACTTATATGAAATTTAAGATCCTTGATGATGCCATACCAGAAATTGCTGAGACCTTTCAGATTATGCTTCTTAAAGACACTTTGCAGGGAGATGCTGTTTTGGCTTATCCATCTGTTGTTCATGTCACCATTCAACCAAATGATAAACCCTATGGAGTACTATCAATCAACAGTATCCTGTTTGCTCAGACAGTTATCATTGATGAAGACCAAATTTCAAGGTACCACAGATCTTCAAGTCTAGTATCTAGTCAGTGTAAGAGATTTGCTTGGCTTTGTTAAGCATCCTTAGGATTTCATTGAAAGTAATTCTAAAATTGCTACTGAAAATGTAAACTAGAAATCACTTTGTGTGTTGTTATTATCAACTACAAAGTTTTCAAGGAATATCTAATTATACAGGATTTGTTTTAATATTTATGAACAGTATGTAAAAGCTGTAAATATTTAATCACATTATCAGAATACTGAAAAACCCTTAATCTAAAGGCAGAATCAATAAAGTTGTCATGCTGCCACACACCAGTTCATACAAGTGGGAAATAGATTTCTGACTTCCTTCCTTGGTAAATCTTTGTATTTTCTATATGTAAAATCAGTCTCTGAGTAAAAAAAAAAGGTATTGAGTGTCTCCCATGAATACCTTAAATTTAAAAATAAGTTAAATATTTGTAATTTTACAGAGATACTAAAATCAAAGCTCTGTACAGATTTTACAGGCAGGACTGATACATAATATTGACAGTCTCAATAAAAGTGTCCACTGCTAGCTACTGATGGTAGTTCATCCCTAGAGAAACAGGTGCATCAAGCTATCACGCTTTAAACAATTTTGAAAGAGTATTCTATAGTATGTAGAGCCCAGCACTTAAGTATTCATCTTTCTTTCTTATACACAGTAACAAAAGAAATCTTGCTTTCTAAATGTTTGTAAGTCATAATTTCCAGACATTTTGTTGTAGTCGTGTACTTGTCAGATGCAGGAAACATGCTATTTCCAATATCATAAATATTGATAACAATATTTCAGTACAGAGGCAAAAAGTTCATTCAGAATCATTATTTAAATGTTCATGCCTGACAACTGTATTTTGATATATTTTATAAAATGATGTACAAAGTTAATAGAGAAAACATTTTTGGAAATCTGACATGTATTTCTTGAGACAAAGGTAAAACATGCCAAGTCTCCACTTCTCAGTATCTTTCTCCCTGCAAAGAAAATAATTTCTAACAAATATTTTTAGAGACATTACAGGGAGCTCATGAATAAGTGCTCTAAGAAAAGTCTTACGTGTGTGTTATGATTTCATAAACTTGGAGCCTGGACTCAAATGTCAGTTGCAGCAGTTAACATTTATTCCACTTAATTCAGTGTAAATCTTTCAAGGAATTGATAACTAAGCAAGCCAATAATAATTATAATTTTCTATTGTGGGTTTTTATTTTCATTCAAAACTGTAGGTTTGAAGGGATCACGATTGTAAGAAATGGTGGAACACATGGAACTGTTTCTGTTACCTGGGTTATAATCCGAAATAGCAGTGATCCCTCACCTGTGACTGCAGACCTCATTCCAGAGACTGGGGAAGTACGTTTTGATCAAGGACAGATGCTGGTAACACTTCCTCTGAACATTATTAATGATGATATACCAGAAGAGGCAGAGCCCTATCTTCTGAAACTCTTAGCTCATACAATACAGGGAGGTGCAGAAGTCAGTGAACCGTCTGAGGTAAGTTTGCTTTTAGAATTCTTTTGGAGAAGGTAATAATAGGTAATAATTAGGGACTTCACCACTTTTGGTAACCTTGGTTGATAGGCTAAACTGGCTGAAGGATTTGGGCTTGAATATAAGTCAAACAAATTAATCCTTAATATGATCTTAGTGTATGTATATGGCCATATTCAAAGTATTTGGATTAGTATAGTATACAAAGCCAGATCTTTTTGATGTGGTAGCATTCAGATGAGATTATTCCCAACATATGTAGTATTGCATAAATGCTGTCTTGAGTGACTGCGTGCTAAGAGAAGGCAGGAGAGTTATTTTTGCTTGTTCATTTGCTGTCTTAATGATTATTGAAATGTTTTATACAGCATAACAGCTTCAGGAGGAGGGGTTGGTGATTAAGACTGGAACCTCTGAAATGAAAAATAAAGGATCACTAGTATTGCTGATAGTTTTGTGACTCAAGTCACTCCTTTGTCTTTCTCAAAAATGGTTGGAATGAACTTGGGGAAAAAATGAGGTTTTTACAATCTGAAACATTTTAAAATTATCCACTTTGGCTGCTGAACCAAAAAAACAGTTACTCAGAGCTCATTCTGGCACATGGATGATGTGCAGTGGGAAAGTTGCCACTGTCAGTGCTGTGCTGCTTGTGTACAAAGAATACTTTGGGGCTGCCAATCTGATTTCTTTCTTGAGTGCCAATTCATTAAGAAGAAAAATAAATGGTGACAGGACATGCTTTCGTGAAAGCATGAAAACTATGGTACATAGTAACTGTAGCAGAGAGTAAGTGATGCTGTTTTCTCTTTTGCAGCTTCTGTTTTACATTCAGGACAGTGATGACGTTTACGGCCTAATAAAATTTTATCCTTTGGAGAATCAAAAGATTGAAAGTAATCCAATGGGACGGTTTTTATCCTTGAGTTTTGCAAGGGAGAGAGGAACAGTTGGAGATGTGCAGTTGGTTTATACTGCACTGTATATTCCAGCTGGAGCTCTGGATCCTGAGAAAGCAAAAGACGGGATTCTAAATATGTCCAGAAGAAGCATTCTCATGTTTCCAGAAGGAAAAACACAAGATGCTTTAAATATACCAATAAGAAATGATGCATTTCTTCAAAATGGTGCTCATTTCCTCATACAGGTATCTCAGTTATGTTTTGGAGTGTTATTTTAGCCTGCGTAATATAAAGAATATAATTTATTAGTGGTTCCTTCCCTTTAACTAAGTTAGTTCCCTTAACTTCCCTTAACTAAATTAGTTAAAATGATTCTACCTGTTTTTAAATAAAAAGGTGATTAGCTCTGTAGCTAAGAAAACTTTCATATTTAGAGACACCCTCCATAAATATGCCATAAAAGATCTTTTTTCCTAATCATTATTTACTAATTACACCATTTTAAAAAAATAGACTGTTGTAACAGGATTCAGGTGTTAATCATAGTATTTAACAAAATGAGATGAATGTTGCAGAAATTAGTTACCTGTTGTAACTGTTTCTCTGTCTACTCCTTGGCTTTCAATTCAACCAAATTAAGGTTCTTAAAATTAAATTACAGAGGCATGACAAATTTTAGACATTACAAGCAAGTAAATATATATTAAAAATAGTAAAACTTATATTGTATTTCATTTACCTATAGCTTTGGCGAGAGAACTCGAAAAATATTTTTTCCAATTTTCCTTGCATATGCCCTTTTGGGTTTTCTCCTTTTTTTTTTTTCTATCTGAATTTGTAAGAAGGGAACGTCTGTTGTTGCTAATTAAAATTGGCTGGAAAAATTCATTAAAACTGTTTTTGACAGAAAGCTCGGTTTTCAGCAAAAATATTTAAAGAAAGAATTTCCACTTTCCAAAGCAGGCTTTCATTTTTCACTGGAGAACGTTTTAGCAAGTTATTAGCAAGTTAGTTTAGCAACTAGCATTTTAGCAAGTTATTGTTCAGATATACTGCTTTGGAAGAACGAGGGCATGGTAATCATTATACGTTATACTTACTTTCTCATCTGCAGTTAAGACTACCCCATAATCTCTACTGCCTGTGATTAACCATTGCCACTCTGGTGATCTGGGAAGATGAGCCCAGGTAGTAATCTTGATACACAGACAGAAGTATGACTTGGGGCATCCAAAGCAGAAATCACAGAGGCATTTCTTAGTTCCTTTTAATCTTTTCATTTTAAGTCAGACATCTTTAGAGTTTTCAAATGAAGATGTTGATGTTAAAGCCATAGATTTAAAATTTGCCAGGTTTTGTCTTTATTTTATGGTCTACCAAAGATATTTAAATTAATTCTGGGACCTTGAAAAGATCTCTCTACCTCCTTCTCCCTACATTCACTGAAAAAAAAGAAAAAATAAAGAAAAATATTTTATTGCCAGAATTATACTATTGTTTTGCTAGTATGCAATTTTTTTGCATTCACAGTTTGATAGGGAATTTCATTCTGGAATACTAGAACAGGTTAGTATGTTTTACATGTGCATGAGACCTGAAAGATCTACAGAAGAACTGAAAAATTAACTCCAAGTCCCTTTTAAATGATACATTGTAAGTAACATTGCAGTGTGGACTATGGACAAGACACACATGTGATAAGTATTTCAGAATGCAGGCACTTTGCCCAGGATTTCAAACTGCACATTTCAGGGAAGTGGGGGGTGGATGTTCTGTACTTTATCCATGAACCATAAAAATCTTTTTGTTTGAATAAACAAAATCAGAGGGGCTTTCCAGCACAAATACTTCATTTAGGGAAGGAAGAAAAATACCCCTATTTATCACTATGACAATCCTTCTACATTGTAAATAAACAATAATCTCAGCGAACATGTTTAGAATGAGAAGATTACAGAGTTTGTACTAGGCACAATAAAGGATCAGTTCAGGAATTAGGGGAGGAGTAGTGGCAGAGGAAATGAAGCTTAAATACAACTAGAGAATGATAGAACTGGAAAAGTGAGATTAACATTCTTCAATGACATCTTCAATTAAATAACCTGTAGTCCGAGGCACAGTTTTTGGTATGGACAGGAAGATTAACTAATTTAATAAACTACTTGTCATTATTATTCAATTCATAATGCATTCTTTTTTCCTCATGAGCTGATTTGTTTTAAAAGGAAACACTGAACCAAAAAAAATATTTCTTAGTTCTTCATTAATTATTACTTTAATGTCAAAGTTACTATCTAGGATCAGAAGCACTTAACAAAATAAATTGTTTCAGCTGTGTAGTATTTCAGGAAGTGTACTGAGTGAACAACCACACAGTGGTCCAACTGCATACTGTTAATTGCAGGATCAGGGCCTACTCTAAAAGAAAGCTTAGAAAACAAGTTTAACAAACAGTCCCATCATTTGTTCTTCAGACCCTCAATGGTATGGATGAGAATCAATTACTGAATACGGTATTTGTAAAACAGTTCCATCTATAATTGAATAAAATGTACATGAATATTTTTGTGTTATTTTATATAGATTGGTTTAAAGAATTGAAGGGCTTTAAAACTCATCTGTTGAAATAGTGATTCATGATCACTATATGGATTTAAATAAGGCCACTTTCCCCTCCTCCAATAAAACCTTACTATATGATAACTTCTAATAACTCGAAGCAAAAAACATCATTGTTGGAGTTAAAAGGTGGTTGTCATTGGTGGTTCATGCACCAGTGAAATGTTTGCAGAATTATTTGCAAATCAGTTATGAAAACATATTATAATGATGCATGTTGACAGAATCACATGGTATAAATTATATTTGAAAGAAATATTTAAACATGCAAATCCTGCTTTCCTTAACTATGTCAGTACTGCTGCTGTGTTTAGTGAGCGATGCGTCCCATTCAGAGAAAGGGTAAACATTTTTCTATTTCTTCTTGGTATAAATAAATGATCAGAAATATGGTAACACAAGAGGAGACTACAGTTTTGAAGCACTGTATTGATTTTCAATTCTGAATGCAATTCTAATGCATTAGTTGTTATAAATAGAGAAGTTCCTGAAAATGTGAGAGAGGAAGGAAGATGGATCACTCTTTGGCTTCATCAGAGGCTGTAAATTATTATGGTTCCAGTGACTTCAGCAGATTTTTATCAATGCATGGCACAAAAAATGAAGTTAGGACAACAGCTTAGGCCACTTGTCAAATCAGTACTGTTATTCATAGGTCTAGTAATGAATCGGCTGATCTAGAAGGTTCATTCTCCCTCTACATACATTTAGTTGTGTACATGAACATGATTTGTCTGAGAGGTATACCATCCTGCTGACAAAGCTCTACAATATCCACTTAATTTCTTTTGACACATCCGCTCATACATTTTTGTAACAGCAATATTTCCAGTAGGAGAAATTTGTTCTGAAGATGTTTTGCTCCCTGCATATGAAACTTACTCTGGAATGTCAGAATTGTTCTGACTCAGTAGTAAGGCTTCTCATTTCTCAATTTTTTCTTACTTTTTCCTACAGCTGGAAAAAGTTGAGCTGGTGAATAGAATTCCTCTAGTCCCACCTCTGAGTCCTAGATTAGGTGAGATTCGAAATATTTCTCTGAGGATTACTCCAGATATTGCAAATGGAGAAATAGGCTTTACTAGCAATCTTCCAATTATTCTTTCTGAGCCAGAAGATTCCCCTGCTGCAGTGGTAAGTAAATCTTTTTATATTGTCCCTTAGTATGGAAAATTTATTTGGAGAAAGCAAAGTTTGCTATATTCAGTGTAACATTTGAAGTTAATGCGAGGAAAATCCTTCCTGTATATTATGCCTGACCGCAAATATTCCCCGGCTAAAAAAAAATAAAAAAAAAAAAAGGCGGTGAGGGAGGGTGGCAAAAAAGTGCTTGTAAAACTGAAGTCTGAAATAATGTGTTAGTCATTATCGGAAAAGTGAGGTTGATCTTTGCTTTCTCTGTAAGCATCTAAAACCGCTTAGGTCTTGATGCTGCCGACAGTTGTCATCTCTCTCACCAACTGCAAAGGTAGTAATGTAAAGTAGGACTGATAGCGCTCCTAAATTTCATGGAAATGCCTGTGTACCTTAGAGTTGACTCACATATGAACATACAATTTGGGTGTATTTTCCAACAGTTAAGCTTTTTAGGTGTCTGAGAACCCAAAGAAGCATTTTCAAAAGCATTGCCATCTGAGTGCTTTAGTCCTAGCTGGAGAAACCCCTTTTAAAATGTTTTTTTGATATATTTTCCCTTTTTTCCCTAGTTGTCTTCACTGAAATCTTCCCACAAATCCTGAATCAGATACCTTGTTTCTCCTTCTTAGATTAAAACTGCTAATTCCCTTAAGCAGAATACAGGTTGGCACTGTACTATAACAACCAGAGTAAAATTTAGTAGTTACATTTAAAACCTAGGTTGTGTCTTGATGAGGTGGGCACTGATTAAGTCAGTCATACAAGGCTTTTTATGTTTATGTTTATAGTTGCTTAGTGATTTGTGGTATTAATAATCTGTCATCTCCACTAAGTATATAATTCATAAATGGTTAAAAGAGTAAGATTCAGTATATTTTTTTGTTGATGTACCATCTTTGATTTTGTATCTTATATGTAGGTATGAGGAAGAAAACAAGCTGAATATTTTGAGGCTCATATTCAGATAGTAATTTGCAAGGGGGTAATTGTTTTTGCTCTGGTTTTACAAGTCAGAGCAGATTCATGTGTTTCATAGGTTTCCATTGCATTGCATCGAGATGGGACTGATGGTCAAGCAACTGTGTTTTGGAGTTTGAAACCTTCTGGTCTCAATCAAAAGGCAGTAACACATGATGATATAAGTCCTTTTAATGGCTCCGTTGTTTTCTTATCTGGACAAAGCGATACTACAATCAACATTACTATTAAAGCTGATGATATACCCGAAATGAATGAAACTGTGTTACTAACTTTGGACAGGTATTGTGCCCTAATCTCTATTCATATTTATCAGTTGTAATACTCAATTTATATATAACAGGTTAGCACAGTACTAATTAGGAGGTATTGCTTGTATTGTGTTGGTAAGTGCCTGAAGGGATATTAGGCCCTTGATTCAGAGTGTGTATGGATCCTTCTTTGACTGGAGACCAATGTAAGGAACTGTGTTATTATCTAACGGCTTAATTTTGTTTATTTTTTTTATGAAAATACTGTATGCTATTTAGAAAGTTCTTTCAGCTTTGATCTTTAGTTATAGCTTTTGGTTATAACACGTATCTTTTCAGAAAAGTAATGTTCAGTGAGATAATGGGGAAAACTATAATGAAGAGTAGAAAGCAAGACATAACTGTGTTTCTGTGAGAAAAAGGTCTACAGCTAGGTTGTTGCAGAATTAGATCAGGTTTTTATTTGTTTGATTTGTGCGTTCACTGTTGCTTGCTCTTGATAATTAGATGCTTCCATCACAACCCCTGGCTTCCAAAATAACCCAGTCTGACCATTGCCACACACTTTGGCTACAAAGAGAGCAATGGTGTTGCTGAAGCACAGTGTTGTAGTCTCCCTTCTGCACGAGATCAGGATTATAGGATAATTAAGGCTGTAAGGAACCTCAGGAGATAGTATTATCTGTATGTGAACACTAATCAGAATACTTAAATTAGTTCATATCCAGGACTGTATTCCTTCTTTAATTAATTAACAAGAGAATCTTAGCCGGCTATGTCTTCTGTCCTGCTTCAAAAACTCAGTTGTATAACTAGTTCAGAAATACTACCACTTCTTCTATTACCTCCAGTTAATCTAAGGTACAATTTTTAACTTTTTCTGGTAATGCACTAATAGGGGTCTGCCAATTGCAACATCCACATTGAACATATACTACTTATACAGTCCTTGCCTTATGGAGAAGTATTCTTGTCCTACATAGGAAGTGCAAACTAGCTCTTGGGAACTTCAACACCAGATACCTGTGGTGATTACATACTAGCAAACCAGCAGCCAGCTCCTCAAGCTGTTGATCCTGTTTTGGAAAGCTTGTCTTTTGAACATCATTCTGTCACACGGGAAAGATGTTACTCCTTTGCAGGATTGGTCTGTTTCTGTAAAAGCTGGCTGGTGGATGCGTCTTGTGCAGAATGAATTATTTCATTCTAACTTGGCTACTCACTGCATTGAAGAGACAGTCCTTTTCAAGACAAAAATAAATGGAGACTATTGCAGGCAGTTCTCTGCTTTCCTTCCTGTGCGTGAAACCGGTTTGTCTGCAGGAATTCATTAGAGTCCCTGGCACAAAGCAGGAAACTAAGATTGGAAATGATGACTGAAGTTGTGAAGAAGTAGTATAAGGTGGCCAAAAAATCGAAGTGGAAGGATAGGAAACAAATAAGCAGGTAGAAGTGGACGGCATGCAAGATTAACTTCTTAAGTTCTGACAGGTCTGCAAGTGTAACTACAGCTTTCTGCCACTTATTGTTAGTAACCCTAGGCTGTGCCTTGAAAATGATGGCTACAGTGAGGATTGAACTGGCAGCTGAACAAACGTAACCACTGTTCTGCCTATACTGTGGATGGTGGGAATAGCAGGTTCTGCTGATCATGAAGTGGCTGCTAAAAAGTGTGCCAACAGTAATCAGCTTTCCCACACTTGGCGAGGTCAGAGAGTGAAGTAAGGAACAGGTGGTCTGGCCTGGAAAAAGAAGTAAATGAGGAGATAAAATCTGAACTTTTCTCTAGACGTGGATAGTGTCCTTCAAGGCTGTGGGTGAAATTTGCCAACTTCAACAGTAGCAGAAGCCAAGCATGAAATAACTGTAAAGATCATCCTTTCAGTGCTGGAGATGACTCTTCAAATCAGGGTTGAAGGATACTGGCAGGGTTATGTGAGTAAGCTTGTGATACTGCTTTCTGCATAGTTTGTATTGTCTGGATGAACAGAAAATTTCAGTTTCTAAGGCTGGCAGCCAGCACCTCACAACAGTAGTGAATTAGCATGAAAACAAAGATGCACTGTGCTGTGGATGTGCTTGTACTGTTCTATAAATTCTAGCATAAGTCAGTAGGAAAATAGAGCATGTAAGAACTTTAATGAAACTATAGACATAGAAATATGTTCATAAGCATTCTATTTATTGCAATTAGTAATAGCATGGATAAAATAATAAAAGTAATTAGTTCGAAACAAAGATGTATTATTTACAACACAGTGGTGTTGCTAAGGCAGTTCACATTTTGAACGAGCTTTGATTGCATCCATAACTATAACTTTCTAAGCCATTATAAATAGTATTTTCCTTCCTTCATCTATGGCCTCTGTCCATAGGCTCTAAAAATAACTCTGAATTCTGTCCACAAAATGGAGGCCAATGTATATCATGAAGAATATAGTTTCAAAGAAGACAGATGAGTAATAAAGAAGCAAGACAATCCTGTACCTGCTGAAGCTTCTTCATATTTTCTTTTTTTAGGAGCAGCTTCAGGTTGAATGCCTGCCCATATCTGAATAGGCCTGAATTGAGACCAAACATAAATAAAGCCAGATGTCTGTAGTGAAATCTGTATGAGAAAGAAAAGGCCTTGGTCTTCTTGATGAATGTAGGTGGAACAGGCCATGGAAATTGTGTGTATGCTTTGTGAAAGCATATATACATACTAGGGCTGTTCATTTTACCTGGTAAGCACAAACAGAAATCAGTTTTTTAAAAATCTGATTGTTGTTTTTTCCTTCTGCACAACGTATTCTCCTGTTGGCAGTTGTCATCCCCTCAGTAAGGTGCAGATACACAGCTATCTATCTGGCAGTTGACACAAGTGAAGGGCCAGGATCTCCAGGGCATGTGGGTTGTGTTTGCACTCTTAAATGAATGGTGCTGAGAGTGAAAACTTGTGAACTTTAGGATTTCTGAACAGCAATATACTGAAAAATTTATTTTAATTTGTGAAAGTGATAATCCATGAAGAGATGATTGATTACATAGTCCTTATGCTCAAGTTTTTTTTGAGGCACAACATACAATTTAGGATGCCAAAAGAGATTCATGTATCTATGTTATGACCTGAATCTCATTTACTATATATTGTAAAGCAAAAGTGAAGCAATGGAACTTGGGGATTTTTATAGTTCTAGTGATTTCTGTGATGCAATGCAAGTTTCCACAGGCTGCAATTCTGTCTTGGGTAAATTTGGAAAATAGATTTTTTAAAAATTGCAGATGCAAAACGTAGTTTTGACTATTTCATTGTGAAATGTCTGGTAGTTTTTTAACATTTTTGTGTGTAAGACATTACTTCATGACAAAAAGTTAGCAAATCATAGAAGGCCCATTGAAAGCCCTGCATTCTCTCTATGGTTCTTAATTCAGGGCTCAAGTAATGTTCATATGTCGTGGGTTGCTGTCTGCACGGGCATGCACAGAAACACTAATACACTGTTTAATGGAGCCAGGATTTTCTCCTAACTTGGTGATTTCCTATGGTTAGTATCTGTTTCAAAACTATAATTATCTTTCTTACTTAAGTAGTTTTTCTATTAAGTAATACATATGAAGCTATATGAATTAACTCTTTCAGTTTAAAACACTGGCTTTTTCTTCAAGGGTTTGAGCAGACTTTGTTTTGACCGGGAGAAAGTTACTTGAAGACAGTAGAATTTTTAAATGAGTGCTACTGAACACCTACTGCTAGATTTTATTACTTTTCAAAATAATAACACACTATAACTCCTGCTATGAGTAACAAAAATTAAAATAGCTTCCAAAATCAAATAATCTGTGGATTAAACCTAGACAGATCATGTTCCCTCTGATGAGAAGCACTATGGAATTCATAATGTGGCAAATCCTACTTTAATACTGTTCTTTAAACTTAGGTCTTGCTAGTAATTAAATCAGTAGATAATGCTGAAAAAATTGAAGAAGGGGTGAACACTGACTATAAAATCTAGGAAGCAAATTGAGTAACATTCCACAGGCAATCTGAATGCACCTTTTCTGAGGTACTCTGATAGAAAAGAAAGTATTTTAGAGAAGTGTGTTTTTAATAGTAACAGCAATACAGATTCACAGTTGTAATTCAGTTTCTCAGGTGCCTTTCAAAACATTCACTTTCTGCAGAATTCCAATTTGTGGTCCAAAGCTATCAAATTTGACCACATTGCAACTCTTAATAATTTTTTTTTTTTGCGGTGGTATTTAGTTCATAATAACATTGCCATTGCCATGTTACTTTAAACACAGTAAAAGATCTTCTTTCTGCTATTTTATAGTACTATGTGTTTAAAAATGTGCAAGAAGCATTTTGAAGCTTCTGTTAGTTGTCCTAATTTGCAGTTCTTGCTAAATATTAATTAAAGTATTTTTAAAGAAAGAATTTCCCTAATGACAAGCCATTTCACATCAATTTTGTCATCTGGAAAGTCTTTTTTTTTACAGGTGTTTGATCACGCAAAACACTGTTACGCAGTTTGAGATTGCATTTCTTACGTTAGCATCATAAACATTGCCAGCACTGTGATAAAATGAAACTTCACATCCACAGATAGCCATTTTACAGAAGAAGTTAAGCTGAGGAGAAAGAAAGGCGAGTCTCTTTCCCAGTGAGAGGGACCTCCTTATACCTGGTCAAGTGCTCTCTCTAGTAGCTGGAGCTACTTGGTGTGGCTAAGCGACTGTGTACAAGGAGCTGGTTTAACTTTTATCATTACTTCTGAATGCCCTCACCAGGGCAAACCATGCGTTTTGGAAGTTCTGAATAGCCATTTTTGTTCTGTTTCCACACTGCTGTTATAGGAGTGCCTAAAGAGATGGTTTCACATACCCCAAAGAGTGAAACAGGACTAAACTGATACCATGCACTCCGTGGCAGTTTGGATGTCTCTACTCGACGACAAAAGGACTGTACATGGACAGCGCCTTGTTCTTGGACATTGTCAGGGCATGCAGCAAGAGCTGATGGCCGGTGGCCTGTGGGCTGTGTGGTGGCATAAAGCCAGAAGTCCAGCCTGATAACACGGCTGGTCGGGCAGGGGCCCGTGCCACTGCCCCCAGCGAGGCCGGAGAGCAGGCTGGAGCAGGTAACTGGGGGTGACCTGGAGTCCAGGGCATCAGGCAAGGTCATGGTGGTGGGGCAGGTCAAGCCAGGAACACGTGTCAAGTTCAGGCTGGATGGTGGTCTCCAGGGTCAAGCAAAGCCCAGAGATCGCCAGGGAGGTCCACAGCGAGAAGGCAAATCCAAGGTCAAGCCAGGAAGTCACCTGGTGGGTCCTGGTCCAGGGATGTTACAAGAATTCATATGTGTACACCTCAGGGTGTAGACATGAGCAATCCTATTGGGTACACTGTTCGTTGCTCATATAACAGCAGCTCAGAGTTGGAAGCCTAAGCCTAGGTCCTTCTATTCCATTTTTGCATAGGCTATTTTATGCCTTTTTTTGAATAGTAACCAACATTTACTATGGCAGAGCAGCCATAGCAATCTGGCCAGTCATGCAGAGAAAACATGGTCAGATCAATCAATCAATCAATCATTCAAGTGATCCTACTGTTGAAAATAGGACTTGGTTGGAGAAACCTCCTGAGCAATGGTTTTCTTTAGCAGAGGATGGGGTTGAATCTGACTAGTTGCTTTCTGACCTGCAAGTTCTTTAGATTCTGATCTGACTTACACTATGACTGTTTAAAAGTAATAAAGTATTGCCAGTCTTCTCAGTCTTTCCAAAGAACACCTGGAGATGCTCAAGATGCATATCTCATGGTACCTTGTGAATGTTTCACTTCCGCTACCCTCTAGATTTCTGCAGTGCTGCCATTGTGCATTGCAACACAATATTAGCTTCTAGCAGTGCTCCTCAGTTCATCTTAACAGGCTTTTTTTGTCTGAGCTGTGTTTGGACTCATGCAGTGTAACTTTATGAAGCTGAAAGAGATTTTATTTCTGGCACACCCTTTCACTTTCTGATGAATTATTATGTCTTAACTACTTAAGTACATACATATCAAAAACTCACTTGACATAATGGTTCATTTGTATTCTCTATTGTAAATTATATTACCAACAGCTTAGTGATATAATTAAATTTTAGCATTACCAACTTTGGAATTTTCTCCTTGATCTTTTAATTGTATTAATACTTTGATGGTTTTGGAGCACTTTTACATATATGTCTGAAGGAAGGGAGAATGTCTCAATATATAGTATTTACAATGTAGCTTCACTGGAAATCAGTAGGAAATTTCTATCAACTCAGATCTCCTGTTTGAAAGAATGTATCTGCAAATGTATTTGTGTTATTTTCTCAAACTTTTGAGTGAACTCTTACCTCTATTGAATTCTGAATCTGAGCTCTTTTTGAGATTAGTGAAATCAGAATTTCACTTTATAAATACTATGGTGATCTATTTATGGTATTTTGATAGAGATACATGTTTTACATTTAATATATATTTATTTTAGATTAAGAAAGTCAAAGTGCATGATTGCCACTGCAGAATAATATTGCCCTTTCAGCTAACTTGATGTGGTAGTTTTGGTATAAGTGCTTGGCTGAAACAGAACCAAGTAAGAGATTAGTAAATACTGTTTTCTTATTTTTGACTGTTATATTTTTATATTGTTATTTTACTTTGGTAATCTGGTTAACTGAAAAATTGTCAAAAATAGAGTTTGATGTGATTTTGTGCCAGAATAGTTTTTGATATGTACCTGTTATAACTCCCACTGTGCTTATCTGTTTTTATCATTACTTTGTCAGATTGATGAAATAACATATCATGGAGGCATGTAGGTTTTTTGTTTGAAATGATGGGTTGTTTATAAATGTGGGCTGCTGGTGAAGTTGTGAGCAGGCACAGAGGTTGGCAGTAATCAGGGTCCTGGAGGAGGGCTTGGTAGGGTATACTATGAACGCATATTGACATGCTGAATTGGTCATGGGGTCATTTCTCCTAAGTGGGAATTGCCCACTTGCTAGCATTTGTCAACAGGAAAATGCCGAGCAAGTAGGGTTCCCATAAAATGAACATTATAAGCATTTGGAAAGGAAAAAGAAAGCTTTGTGTGTGTTTTTTTTTTTTAAATTAATATTATTATTCTCTAAGAGTAGTACTATTGAAATTCTAGAAAGTGGCACTTCCATTCCTTCCCCCATCCCCTTTCTTTCTTTCTTTCTTTCTGTGCTGACAGGGTAGAGACAGAAAGGTTTGTCGTGTACTTTGGGTAAGTGCAGTGAAGTGTGGTTTGTCTTCAGTGAATCAATGCTTTGTTTTACAAGTGATTGGTTTGGACAGAATCTGTCTTTATCATTTCTTTTCCTCTCAGGGATCATGTCTTCTGCATCTCTTCAGACAATGCATGCTTGCCCTTTGGTGTTTAATTTGATGGCATGTGGTTCTGGCTTGAAGGCATTTCTTTATTTAGGATCAGTGAATGATGAAAGTTATGAATGCATGGCCCAGCGTTTGATATTTGAGCATTTGATGCAATAATGGATTAGTTGTTTTAAAGTGCCAGAAACATGGTTTTCCCCAGCTAAATGATTGAAGTGACCAGAATTGAAGTTTTCTGTGGTCAAAGATGAGCAGTTAACTTGTTTTTGAATAACCTACATTTAGTTCATGTTAACACAAGTTACAGTGTCTGCTGACGTATTTTTTTAATGTGCAATCCCACTCTCTGGGATCCTACAGATAGTGTCCACTTCCTAGAGAAAGCAGGTTAACACACAGGTGAGGATGAAATCCACAATACTGAGGGGCAAGTCTCTTCCTATTTGTAGCAATAGCAAATTTTGCAGAAGAGGATAAGAATGTGTAGTTGTCAATGTAGTTTCTATTTGTTTAAGTGATTTTGGATTATCTTTATGTTTTGATCCAAATAGAAAGTAATACTGAATGTGACTCTTAACTTTTTACTGCAGAACTCTTTCTTCTGTGAGTTGTATGCATGTATGACTAAAAAACCCCAGAATTGCCAACTATAAAAACTAATCAGAAAACAAAGTTACTTCAGAAGCAAAATTTTTTTTACAAATGGATAAAACATACTGATGTGTCTTTCTTAATTTATTTTATTCTTTGCAAATAATTTTTTTCATAATTTATTAATAAAATTCATCAGTATTCTGATGTCCTTTGCACAGGTGTGTATTTACTTGCCACGCAGAATAGTCATTCAAAAAGCCCTCTTGCCTTACTTTCTCAGGGTCAGTGTGGAAAATCAAATACTGAAATACGGGTTTACTACTTGTGAAATTATTATTTTGGAAAATGATGATCCTGGAGGAGTGTTTGAATTTTCTCCCTCTTCCAGAGGTCCTTACAGTATCAAGGTAGATATCTGAGTAATTTCTCTTAATCATTACAGCCAACTTAGTTTAATCAGAGTGCTAGAAAAAAGCTGGATTTTCTTCGTTACAGGAAGGGGAGTCTGTTGAACTACAGATTGTCCGCAGTAGGGGAAGTCTTGTCAGGCAGTTTCTACGCTACACTGTAGAACCAAGAGACAATAATGAGTTTTATGGAAGCACAGGAATTCTGGAGTTTAAGCCTGGTGAAAGAGAGATCATAATTACTCTTCTGACAAGGATGGACGGGATTCCAGAGGTAAAAATTAATCTTTTTCTCTCTTCAAATTGTGTTCACAGGCATATTATTTTGTCACTTACTGAAATATAGGCAAATATACTGGAGCAGAACAAAGTGCATAATGACTTTTCTCCAGAATGTCTTCCCAGCCTCCAAACCAGGGATGCCTGGATAAATAGAAGGTGTCTTTGGGTTTAATAGTCTTCAGTGGACTTTTTTTTGTAAATTGAAACTGTTACGCTTTGAATCCATGTAAGTTTTTAGCGTCCATGAAATTCTGTAGTATAGAGTGTCATTGTTTAATTGAACTCTGTGTGAAGAACCACTTCATTTTTTTTTATAGTAATTGTCTTCTAGTTTACTCAGTGGTCCCCAGTCTAGACTAATATTTGCCATATAGACACACAGGTGCAATACTTGTTCTAATGTTCCTTGAAGCATTACCTGTGAGCTTTTTTCAAGAAATACATTAAGTACAAAGTCCCATGAGATTATTAAAGCAAGCTGATATATTCTTTTTAAATTAGTTTGGTGTCAATGGTTTTAAAATCTTTTTTTTCCCTGTTACAAAGCCAGAAATGTTAATAAATGTTATGGAAAACTTACCTTTCAGGGAGCATTACAAATATATTTGTACTAGTGAATTGATGTGTCTCTAAGTTAAGTAGACAAAGTAAGTCCTAGCCTATAATAATGCTAAATTTTTTGAGAAAATGGTCCTACCAGAGATAGAAATTTCAAATTATTTCTTTGTTCTGATGGCAATATACAAACACATTGTGCATGTAGTAGGTGTGTGTGATTTCCTTTTGTTTAAATTTGTATCTCTTTCTGCCTGGCTAGGGGCTGTGGATGTTTGCCCATTTGTTTTGGATGTGAATACTGAGTATGTATTTTTATTCTGACTGAGCTTCCCTTTTCTAGCTGGATGAGATATATTCTGTAGTACTCAGTGGCTACAGTGAAATGCCAGGCAAGTTGGGGAATGCCACAAGGGTCAGTATAACTATTCTGAAGAATGATGATCCACATGGTGTCATTCAGTTTCTACCTGATGAACTATCAGTAACAATACAGGAAAGTAAAGGAGAAATCATCTACGCTGGTAATTCTTTTTTATTAGTTACTGCTTTGTCTGCTGTCTGCCCGTGGAAGGCTTCTTTCCCCCATTTCACCTTTCTAGGACAATGTCTGACTCAAGTCTCCGCTCAGGAGTTTCCAGAGTGGTTCAGTGCCAGCATGATGAGCAATGGAGGCTGAAATGGAGGAGGATGGCCCGGAAAGCCAAAGAAATCAATCCAGTAAAAAAATGTCTAGAGAATATGCCAGACAGGAGGGACCAAGTATTGATGTATGTGTGAAGTGCAGCCTGGAAGTAGTAGCTCTGCTTATGGAGCATGAAGAATAGGGTGCTATGTGAAAGAATGATAGAGCTAAATCTTCACATGGGTGACTTCAATTTATCTGTCTCTATTCAATTATCAAGGACATTTACAGGCAAAACCCAAATTTGAGCAAGTTTGAACTGCTTTAATAGTCTTTGTGTGTCCTTTCAGGTAGTGCCCTCATATATTATTAGTTTTGGAGGAAGTGTATTTGCTTAGTATTTAATTTCCTTTTTTCTCTGTCTCAGCTTTGCTGACCTTTTTGATTTGCGTTGTTCTGAAAATGCACACTGACTGAATATGTTTGCATTTTTTAGCTGCTTACAGAGTTGTAAGAAACAAAGGAAACTATGGCGATGTTAGTGTGTCTTGGATTGTTGACCCAGCATGTACCAATGACATCTACCCAGAACAAGGGACTATTTTCTTTGATAATCTGGAGTTTTCAAAAAATATCACCATTTACTCACTGCCGGATGAGGTAAACATTTTTACAGTGTTTTCGTGCGAGTGTATGGGACAAAGAGTAAGTGCTAAAACATTACAATTTAAGGAGAAAGAAGGAATGTCTTTTTTTTTAAGAGCCTGATAAATATTTGTAGGAAAAATCAAAATACTTCAGTAAAACTGAGACTACTTCAGCAAATCATAAAAGAATTTGATAAGCTCTACATACTTACAAACAAAAAAAAGTAGAAGCTGAGGGTAGTTGAATCTGATTAAATTATAGAAAAGTTCGTTTGAATAAAACCCTTGTTTTGATAGCAGGAGTCCTAATTTTTGTTTTTAATGCTGATATGTTTGAAGTAATATAAGAAAGAATGAGAATAACTAATAAATAAAGCTGTGAAAATAAATCACATGTATCAGAAGCAGGAAACAAGATAACTTTTGGGTCATCTGTACAACAGTAAAGATGAGGTGACTTATTAACAAGGATTTTAGACTGATGATGGTTTCTGTGTAACTGTATAAACTGTCAGTTGTCATCCCTCTTGACACACTTAAGGATCAATAATATAACACTCAGAAATCTGTAGTTTGTTAAACACTTCAGCTGTTAATTTTAATTTCTTCATTGTTCTATATGCAAGAAATGAATTTCATAATACTTCTCTATCAGGTTCCTGAAGAGATGGAAGTATTCATCATCAGCTTATTCAATGCCACTGGTGGAGCCAGGCTGGGCAATATAACCACTGCAATTTTAGAAATTACGAGGAATGATGATCCCATTTATTTTGCAGGTTAGATATCATTGTTTTAAAATGTAGAATACATATACTACCCCAAACAGATTTTATTGACAGACCAGGTAATTGAGAAATCCTAATCCCAGTTGAGCTAGTATAAAACGTTCATGTGTTTGTTGTGTTGAATTTGTATTTGCTTGCATCAGAACCTTTCCATATTTTATTTAATTTTCTTTTTGTTGATGCTGGGATGGGTTAGGTGGCTAAGTACAACAATATTCTCTCGTACCCGCAAGTATTTCCATGCCTTTACCACATATGCCTTCTGTTTCACTAGGGAGAAGGATCCTCTTGGGGAGGATTAAGAAAATAAGCCACATGCAAGAAGCTCAGGCTTAAACTGAGGTAGATTTTTTCCTTGTGTATTTTCAGAACCTCTGACAGTGAGCGTCAAAGAAGGAAGTGTTGCAAACTTCACAGTCCTAAGGAATGGATCTACTAATGTTGCTGTTGCTGTCCAATATATTACTGTTAATGGAGATGCAACAGCTGAAGAGGGAGACTTTGTTCCCAGTGGAAAGAGCAGCATCATTTTGTTTGATGTTGGAGAAAGAGAGCAGAACTTATCGGTGTATATTAATGATGATGATACCCCTGAAACTGATGAAACATTTTATATCTTCCTTTTGAATTCTACAGGTAAAAGTAATGATTTGACATATATTTAGTAACTCTCCTTTTTTTTTTCTGCAATTTTTTACCAGCTTGGTCTTATCATAAAGCAATATATAAATGCCAAGTATTATACGAATAAGATTTGTTTCAGCATTTCTGTACAATTACTGTACACAGTGTGTTTGGATTTTCATCTTGAATTGTTCAACTGGAAACAAAAATCAAATGGTACAGCTGCAACCTTTCTTGAAAAAACAACTGGAGTGCAAGTCTCTTTTCAAATGTAAATGCTCCAAATTAGATGGGGTTTTGACTTGACTACAGAAATGCAAGGCTAAAGAATGTTAGTACTACAACAGTCTTAGGGAAAGGAGGATTCTTTTTAGATTTTTTGTTATGCTCCAGTGTATATTACACAACTGCCTGATTTTTGTAAAAACAAACTGCCTTATTTTAGAGGAAAGCCATGTAAATTGGTCTCTCTTATTTTTGTAAAAGTTCAGTGTATGCATGCATTTTTTTCAGTCTGACATAATAGTTTTACAAAGCTTAATCTACAGAAAAATGTGTATTAGAAATTAGTCAGTGTACCACCAGTAAAGAATGGGTTTATTATGTCAGAAATAACATTGTCTTTTTTTTTTTAAGAGTTACCAGTTATCATTTATCAGGAAATGATACAAAATTATTCAGCACATTCCGATTTTTGAAATAGACATCTTCTAGAATAAACCATCACTGCTGTGTAATATTGTTAAGAAAATATAAGTTAAATGTAAGGAAAAGTTAAATTTTCCTGGGCTCTGAGACCTGCTTAATAAAGAATCTCCTCACCCCTAGCCCTGCGAAAACTCAAGGTGTAGTGGGAGATTAATCTACAATTGTGTCAATAAAAATTAATGATTTACTGTTCTTCAGTTATTATTAGCTGAGAGTGAATACACTGCATATCTTTGCAATACAAACCAAATCTGAATTGAATAAACCATCAGAACAATGACTGAGACTTGAGGGGCTGTAATTGAATAAAGCAAAGGGCAAGTATCACCATTAACCATCAGAGTATACTTTCACATTTGATTGTGTGGTAGGTTCATAAATTAAATACCTACTGGGCATTCAATTCAAGATGAGGAAACATAAAACTAGATTTCTTCATTTTGACATGTACATTAAGTGTCTTATCCATCATTACAATCTATAATGATCTAGTCTTCAAAAGTCAGCGAGACTGAGTGCGCCTCAGGTCACACCAGGGTCGACACCCCGTGGCTGGTGTATGAATTGCTGACAAGGCTTTATTGATCTTGCACTGCATCTGTCCTAGGCATTGGTAGCAGGCAGCCAAAGAATTATAGGGGATTTTTTAGCAATTATTTGAGTATAAGGCAGCTTATGTGTTTCCTGAGGTCAGCTAGCATTCACTCTGGTACCCAGGTCTCTCACAGAACGTCAAACTTATGGAAATGATTGGACAAAGCCATTATCCTCTCTTCTTAAATTTTATCATTGGTGATCTCTTTCTACATTACTAGCTTTCTTCAGGATCTACTGGTATTTTCTTTTACCACTCTATTGGGAAAATATGATGGCTTTCCTCCTGGAACACTAGTCCTACAAGAATGGGTAGCTGCAGGCTCTCTTTTCCTCTAAAAGGAGGATAGTATCATCGTGCAGTCTCTCTAGAATCACCAAGAATACAGAATATTTCTATACGCATTCCTGAGAGCAAAAAAAAAATTGCTTACTTTCTATGATGTGTTGCACATATTTGCCTTGATTGTTGCATCTCTTTTGAAAATTATGTTGGACTGTTGGAATTATGTTGGACTTGGAGAAAATACAGGTGGAAGAATAGGTATTTTGAGCAGTAAACACATTGTTTACTTTGGAACAAAAGCTAGTCTAACACTCTTAAATAGGGTGAAAAAAGGGATGGAAGTGGAAGCATGATGTACATCTGTGGACATAGGAAGGGTCTTAGAATGTCCCTACAGTGCTAACATACACACAGAAATCCTGCTATCTTCTACTCCACAGGTATCTTATATTTTTTCCTTTCAGGTAGACTGATATGGGTTGGTGTCCTGGTTTCAGCTGGGATTAAGTTAATTTTCTTCCTAATAGCTGGTATAGTGTTATGGTTTGGTTTAGGATGAGAAGAATGTTGATAACACACTGATGTTTTTCCATTATTGCTAAGTAGTGTCTATATTAAATCAAGGATTTTTCAGCTTCTGATGCCCAGCCAGCGAGAAGGCTGGAGGGGCACAAGAAGTTGGGAGGGGACACAGCCAGGGCAGCTGACCCAATGGCCAAAGGGGTATTCCAGACCATGGGACGTCATGCCCAGTATATAAACTGGGGGTGGGGGGAATTGCCACTCGGGGACTAACTGGGCATCAGTTGGCAAGTAGTTAGCAATTTCATGGTGCATTACTTGTACATGCCAATCCTGTCATTTGATTGTTGTTATTATAATCTTTATTAGTTTCTTCCTTTCTGTTCTACTGAACTGTTCTTACCTCAACCCATGAGTTTTACTTTTTTTCCCCCCAATTCTCTCCCCCATCCCACTGGGGGGGGGGAGTGAGTGAGCGGCTGCATGGTGCTTAGCTGCTGACTGGGGTTAAACTGCAATGGTTAGACATTGTTGTTAGCCTGTATTTAGTTTAAGTGCAATATTTCTATCCTAGGTCTAAAGGAGAGCTTTAGAGTACATGTCGTTTTCTTTTGACTTGACCAGTTGATCAAACACAAAATGCTACCTCTCATACAATCCTTTCTGCTCAGAATCACATCTTCTCTGGTCATGTCACATATATATTTTCCTCCAAATCTTATGTCTTGCTCTCTGCATGAGATGCTACTTAGACTATTTTTACTTGCCTGTTACTGAATATCTCAAATACTGGTTTCTATTGATTGTTCATTTCTTTGTTTGCATAAGACCAGTTGGTGTGAGAAGGAAACAACTTCAGTTTTAGAGTTACCTCCATTTCTGATTCCAGTTTTCAAAAATTGATCACCCTCTTTTTAGGGGATACTGTTATCTTTAAGACTGGAGTGGCTACAGTTATTATCGAAGCAAATGATTATCCTAATGGAATTTTCTCCTTGGAACCTTTAGAGAAGCCAGTAGAAGAAGGCAAAAGTAACAATTTTTTGTAAGTAAATTTTAAATAATACCTTTGCAGTTTTTTTGAACTGATATGTGTTGTACTTTATGGCTAGTACTTTGAACTAATCCCATGCAAGTTTGCATTGATAAAAATGTATTAAAGAAAAATAGCTTTACCAAATTTTAGATTAAATGATTTGTAAACATAAGGAAGAGATCAACTGTTATATTATCAAGTAGACTGTGCATATTAAAATGTATATAGAAAGTCATGTTAAAATGTAAATAAATAAGACTACAGCATGGTTGTTTTGTTACATTCTCAGTAGACTTTAGATACAGAAGAATCTAGATGATTGAGTATAATATAAGCTGGACTGAAAGAAGTAAAAAATCTTTTCAAAATAAGCTAAATACGACTAAGTGGTAGTTCATATCTTTTTGCACCCTACTTTGAAGCCTTCTCCTACAAACAACCTATATTACTGTATTCTTTCTGTTTGTTTTTCTTCTATCTGTTAATTGCTAATGGAATTCTATACTCGGAAGTCCAGATGTGACTGTGTTCTATACTGAAAATATTCTTCCCTAGTCTGACCTCTGAAAGTATTTTCCTTCCAGCCACTGGGATGTATTCAAGAGTAGGCAGGGTTAAGAGGTGAATTTGCTTGGTATCTTACCTTGTTATGTTCCATAAAGTCAGGATGGGATTATAATTTGGCAAAAATACTGTTTTTTTCAATAAGAAATCTCTATAGACAGGATAAAAAGAGAAGTTAGGTGACAATAAATGTGATAGCCTGAACATTAGGGAAGAGGCTCTTTTCACATTTGTTTGATTATCTTTTATATCTTTTCATTTGATTTTTTGTATGTTTTAAGGCCTTGAAACAGATGCTTATGATTGTGAATTAGGTCTTCATGCTTGCCTTACACATCTAAAAAGTGAAAATCCTTGAGAAAAGAGGATATTAAATATATTGTATGTTTGGTTTAGTTATGCTGTTCTTTGTTTTTGGTTTTTTTTTTGTCCTTTATAATGTTATTTGCAAGAGAATTTTATTTTATGGTATAAAAAATAATGATTTGAACTAAACATGTTTATATACAGGTGCTTTATAGAATCTTATGATACCAAGATCACCAACATTTGAGGACCTTCCTCAGTCCTCATTGATGAAATATATTTGCTAGGGAGCTGTTTTTTCCATACCCTCACTGCTTTAGCTATTTGTGTAGTACATAACAAAAGGGTCAAGAGTAGCATATAACCTAACCACTGAGAATAGTAAAGGCAGCACTGGGCTTTAAAGGGAGTAACTGGAGTTACTGCAGCAGTGCTACACGCAGTGCTACACAGCTAGGATAGAACACTCTGGTTAACAGCAAAACAGGAAAAAACTTTGGAAGCAGAAACAACATAATTATGTTGCTATGCCTAGGATAGTATTGCTGAACTAATTTTTCAGCCTGATATGAGCTCTTTGTGTAGCATTTTATTTTACTGTGCAAACACAAGCACACTTTTTTGTATATAAAGTACACTGTTAATAAAGGCATTATGTGCTTCAGTTTTTATTTAAAATGCCGTTGGAAATTGGTGAAATTTTGTTACCAGATAGCTATACAAAAAATAAAATCTTGTTTTTATTTACTACATTCTTGATCTGGAATAACCACAGATTTCTGAAGGACATAGAACATAATCCAAATTTAATACCAATGTAAGAAAGAGTTTAAGGAGGCTTGATGGTTAAAAAAGGGAGAAGTGTTTGTGGATAAATGTAGATGATTGTCTTTCTTGTCTAAGGGTGGCCAGGTATATAAATTTTTAATGTTAACTTGCTGAACTATTATACATTCATCTTTGTTATTTACATAGTAGAAGTGCAAGACAAACTGATGTTTAGCTTAACAGTACTACTTTGCATGGACCTGCATTGGTAACTTTTTTTCTAAGGTACCTGTGGAATACCTGGGACTAGAGTTATACTGTGAAATTGCTGGCCTTCAAAGAGGATTGTGTTATTATTCATGGTTGTATTTATTGTTCATGGTTATATAGAATGTTGTATATAATTTTTCACAGTAAGGAAGATTTTTATAATTGTGTTTTCCCTTGCTAATGAATGCTGATGTTTACCTGCCAGGTCGTTCACTCTTTCTGTATCACTGAACAGGGTTTTGAGACACAGGGGACGCTTTGGCAATGTCTCATTGACCTGGCATCTGTTTGATAATAACTCTGCACTGAGGCCAGGAGAAGAGTTCTATGAAACTCATGGAACTGTGTACTTCATGGATGGTGAAAGATCAAAGCCAATAATACTCCATGCTATTTCAGATGGAATTCCTGAATTCAATGAATTTTACATTCTAAAGTTGGTGAATGCTTCAGGTATTGTATTCCATATCACCATTCCTTTTATATGTGGTAGAATTATGTTTAATTAATCAAAAAGAAACCAACCCTGGAAAGAGCTGTGCCTTGAATCATGTGTTGATAACCTGTACTTTTCTGGGAAGGTTTTTGGTTTTATTCTTCATTTAATCTGAATTTAGGTATATGAATGCAGTTATTCAGTTCCTGAATTACTGTTACACACATTTTGGTGATCTGACCTTTAAAAAGGATGCCTCTTGGTGATTTCAGAGATCTAGATCTTTGTGTAGTTGAAGACAAAATAAAGCTATTAAAGGCTATGCATGTCTACCATAATGGAGGTTGATTGGTTGGTTTGTTTTTTTTCTGGAGGAGATGAAATATCTATAGTTATTACTTCAAATTACAACTGCCACAGATCTGCTGCTGATTAGAGTTCCAAACCTCCTGGTCTCATTCTACCTCAGTACTATTTATGGTCTTCTGTGCCCAGATACAGCTGGAAATGTGTGTTAGCCTTTCCTTAAAGTGAAATCTATACGTGTGTATGGAAGATTTCCTACTTACAATAGGTAGATCACTGCACACTTTGAACATGGAGGCTCTACTTTCACATCATAAGCTTTGTATCATGAATTCTTACTGTGAAGAAATAAGATAAGTAACGGCAGGACTTGGCAGCAGTTTTAATACACAATTGGTTGAATTTGATTTTGAAAGGTATCTCTGCTTCTGTTTCAGAGGCAATGGGCCAAATTTTGCCATTCCATATTGGTGTAAATCTTGGAGTAATATGAGAACTAAACTTGGCCCCATGTTTGTCAAATGAATCAAAGTAACATACCTCACTGACTAATTCATAACTGCTGGAGCTAATTTTGTCTTAGCTGAAAGACAAATGTGTGTTTTACAGTTGAAAAATAACATACTGCTTTGTTTTCTACAAAAATTGTCACTATAGTGTTTTAAAAACAATACAGTTAAATTATGTTATTAAATCAGAGCACTTTCTAAGAGATGAGAGGCTCTTTAAATAAGATTTAAACCTTTTTAGAAACCTTTTTGTTTTTATTAAAAAAGCTTTAAGTACTTAGTAACTTTTTTCAGACTGTGTTGTTTGAAACTGACAATTAACTTTTGCCCTAACTTCCATTCTATAGGTGGGTCTCCTGGTCCTGGTGGTCAGTTATCTGAAACAAGCCTTGCTGTAACTGTGATGATCCCATTCAATGATGACCCTTTTGGAGTCTTTGTTATAGATCCAGAGAGCCAGGACAGAGAGATAGTGGAAGATGTTCTTTCTGAAGATGATCTTTCCTATATTGCAGACTTCACTATCTGGAGACAACAAGGCACCTTTGGTGTTGTCCGTTTAGGTTGGGAAATACTGTCTAGTACGTTCCAAGCTGGACTACCATCAATGGTAGACTTCTTGCTGCTGGGATCGTTTCCAAGCTCAGTAAAATCTCAGCCCCACATGAGGCGCCATCACAGTGGAACAGATGCTTTGTATTTCAGTGGAAAAGAGGATGCATTTGGGATTATTGGTCCCGAATACCCATACAATCGAAATACTGCAGTAACCAATTTTACATTTTCAGCGTGGTTAATTCCTAACATCAGTACTGATGGTTATATAGTTGAAAAAGATGATGATAATGGGACTTTATATTATGGTGTGAAAATCCAAACAAATGATTCTCATGTTTCTATAGTGCTTCATTATACAGCATTAGGATCCAATATAACATATATGGCTAAAGCAGCAGTCCTGAAATACCTGGATGAAAGTACTTGGCTTCACCTCCTGATTACTCTGGATGAAAGTATAATTGAATTTTATATGGATGGAATTCCAGTTCTGGGAGGAATGAAGAGCCTTAAAGGAGAAGCAATTGCTGATGGTGAGCTAACAGCCTGCATTATTTTCCTCCATATGTAAAGTTGTGCAATGTATAGAGTCTAGCTCTTCAACAGGTGTATGCAAGATACTGAAATTAGTGTATCTGATTAGTTAATTGAAAAGAATGGATAGAAAATTCAGAGGATTTTCAAAAAGCATATGGAAATTAGAGCTGGGTTATATTTGTATATGTATGCTTATCATGTATACATACAGTTATATATATATATATGCAATTAATAATTTCCATAAGATTTACAGCACTGTAGCTGACAGAGGACTCTTTTTCTCTTGGTTTCTGAAGCAAAATGCTATAAAGGTTTTATTTCTAGTTGTGTGGTATATTACAACTAAGCCAGTATCTTGTAAGCAATATAATTTTTCAGGGTATAGATTTCCTTAAGTACATATTCACATGGTATATGAAAATTAAGCCTAAAAGTTTGATAGTGTTCCAAGGAACATTAGCCTGTTTATGTTAGTTTATTTGACTGCGTAGTCCCAGGTGTGATTTTAGTCATAGGTAACCATTACGGACTTTCGCTCTGAACTAGCATAGCAATGACCAGAGAAGTATCAAAACAATTCCATTATAAAGTCAGGTATTATGTGGTCAGAATACATTAAATTTACTCTTTCTTTTGCAGTTTCTCACTCTTCCACGTGCATTTTTTTTCTTTGAGATCATCTCCGTCCTTTTTCCTTTCTTCCCCTCACCTTCAGTTTCATATGTTTTTTTTGCTGGGGATAGGCAGTGAATGATTATCAAATTCTTGAATACAGTCTTCTTTTCTGTAATCAAAGAAGGAGAATTAAAAAAGATATAGTCATGTTAAATGCATATACATCTGCATGCATACGTGTACACAAACATAGACTGAGAATAGAGGGGAGACTTGATTAATTTTAGAGTGTAGTTTTGTATTTCTGTCTGTAAATTTCCAGTGGTTGAAATCTGAGAAATTAATTTGCCCTCTGTAACAAAGTAGTGCCTCTGCAATTAATAATTTCCATCAGACTTGCAGTACTGTAGCTGAGAAAGGATTTTTTTTTTTCCCTCAGTTTCTAAAACAAAGATGCGTGAAATGCAGTAATGCTTTTGTTGCTAGAAGGATATGTCTGAGTCATTGTAAATTTTCTGTATTAGTGGAGATGGCATATGCTCTGTCTGGAGGTACTACAAGTACAGGGTAAGGATTTTGTCTCTCTCCATTTAATGTTGGGTACACAGTGGTGAGCATAGTAGCCCTTTTTTCACCATCCTCCACTTTGTGCCCTGGGACCATTATTGGTTGCTGTGGTTGCTCATCTCCAGAACCAACATTCAGTGTCATATGTATGCCAGTACATTCAAGAGCACAGTTTTTCTGAAAACAGAAAACAGCTGGAAGAAGAGATACCTATGTGTTTTAGCACAATAGGAGTGAGTATGAGCTACAAGCTTAGTGCATTTGTGAAAAAGGCAGCTGCGATCCTATGATTTGCTGAGTAGGATAATTATTTGGAGACAGAGCAATATTAATGCTGTTGTAAAAATCATGTGGAATTTGGTGTACATTTCTGAAGTCCGTATTCCCAGTGTATTAGGGGAAAAGCATGTCCAGAAGGGCTAATGCAGTGATGATGAGTATCCTCAGAATGGATCCTCTGTTCTAGCAGAGAGAGACAAAATAGGGTCTGTCTAGCAAAACAAAAGCTGAAAGGGGTTGCAGTTGTGCTCTGCAAATCTCCAATAGAAAGGGAGAAGTTTCCAAGCCTCATTAAAGTAAAGGATAGTGACAATGTGCTGGTAGAACTAGTAGGATGAAAAACCTGAAAGGTCTAGGATGGAATTGTTTGACCTGTGGTGATATACCTATAACACTGAGATGATGCTCGAGGAAATTCCCAATTTTGCATTTCAAGATCAATATAATTCCTAATCCAGGGATAATAAACAGTTTACCATTGATTTTTAACAATAATGGCTATTCAGCTGCAGAGTTATTACCTTGAAGAAATACAATAACATGAGGAAAATTATGATTTCCTTCTTAGGTCCAGGAACAGTGAGAATTGGAGCAGGAATCAATGGCAGCAGTAGGTACACAGGGCTAATGCAAGATGTAAGGCTTTATGAGCGTAAATTGACACGAGCAGAGATCTATGAACTCCATTCAACTCCTGCAAAGAGTGATGTCCACCCTGTCTCTGGGTATTTGGAGTATCGGCAAGGAGAGACCAATAAATCATTCATTGTGTCTGCAAAGGATGACAAAGAGGAAGAAGGAGAGGAGTTATTCATCCTAAAGCTCATTTCTGTGCGTGGTGGAGCTCGAATTTCACAGGAAAATACCACAGCGAGATTAAGAATACAGAAAAGTGATAATGCTAATGGCTTATTTGGCTTCACTGGAGCATGTATTCCTGAGGTAAGGTGTTCATGAGCAAATTATAGGTGAAGTTTTGAACACAGAAAAATTAATGGGAAGAGCAATTGACCTGCACAGAGCCTTGATTTCACTTTGGTAGCTTTTGTAGTTATGCAGTGTTTTTCTAGAATTTGGAAATGTGTAAGTTCTGTTAATATAGCCTCAGTCTCACTGGAATTTGAAGTATCATTTTTAAAAATCCCCCCAATTTTTTTTTCTTAAGAAAAATGATTTAATTACATAAACTGAAGACTTAAGGCTTAAATTTTTCTGGAAAAACATTTTTTTCCTTTACTTCTGTCACATCTGAGACTTTGTTATCAATTAAAATAAAAGATTTAATTTTTTTTTCAGAGAGTGGATTATTACAAAGATTTTTATTTTATTTTTCTGTGTTACATGGAGTGTTTGAAAGAATTTTACTACAGGCCATGCAGTGTCTGGGTGTGATGTATTTTTCCACAATCATTGCCATCATAAGTTACAAGGTATAAATTGTGTATAGTTGGTGTGAATTTAGTTGATATTGGCTGTGAGTTGCTTTTTTTTAATCATGAAATTGTTCTTTAGTTGTAGCCACCATATATGCAGTGTATAAACTTACTACATTTTTGTGGAAGGATTGGAAGAAACATAATTCAGTTTTACTTCTTTAATCAATTATGAGGGAGAAAACCATGATATCTTTTTCTGTTGGTATTGGATTATTTTGGAAAACAAATTTCAAAATACTTTCCAATTTGGTAACTCTCATGGCCTTTTAATTACATTCTTTCTAACCAAAGTGCTTATGATGTGTTTGAAAGTAACCATCATGCCTCAGTGATACTGGTTTCAATTTGGTTCAGTTTGCTTTCTATGTGCCTACCATATGCTATGATAATAGATTCCTTCAGTTTCAAATGCCACTGATAATACTGTGATGCCACAGATCATCAGCCAACCGTGAAGGTAAATTAAAAATTTACATGGAATGCTAATTGTTTTGCACTTAACCTTACATCTATTGCACTAGGGAAGTATTAGGGCTCTCAGTGATGATGCAGATACATGGTATTTTTTTGTCAGTAGTTTAATTGCTTTATGTGCATATCTGTCTACTAGGAAGCTGAGGGCACATGCAGTACCTGCACTGTATTATACAGCAGCTCTGAAACTTATCTAATGCTTAAGATAGCTTTAGCCTTTCTGGCAATATTAAAATGAAATTATTTTTTATTTTAGTTCTGTGTTCATAAATTTCTAAAATATATGGTCAGTATCAATACCTACTTTGTTCCAAATATATGAAATTGTTGCCCCTGAAGTTGTGTTGTCTGTGAAGACAGAATTGTAAAACCAGAAAATTTTTCAAGGTTTTTACTGAATAATGATAGTATAGTTTTATTTTAATGTATCTATTTTTTTTCCCCATAGTGTTAGTCCCCATAGCTGGCAAAAGGGGGAATCCCAGTCTTTCTTTAAGTTATTGCTAATGAAAATTGAAATAACTGACATTAATATAAAACAATAGTTTCAGTTGCTTTTGACATGTAAATTTCAAACATTTTGATTCTGTCTGTGACATGTAGTTTAGGGGAAGAAATTGTGTCCAAAACAAACAACAGGATATAATTATTGGCTTAGCTTTATGGTCCTCAGGGAGATGCTGCAAGCTGTGCGAATTCCAGTAAGATTGTTCTGACCACCATCAAGTTCAGTTTCAGCTTCCTACCACTCCAAAAGAGCTGAAAGTAACATGACAGCAATTTTGTACCTGAACATTTGACTAGCATTGGAAAGTTCTGTGTCTTGTATTTATTGCTTTGATTTACTTTGACAGTAACAAACATTTCAATTTCTTGCTTTCTTCCAGACTGCTGATGAGGGTTCCACTATATCCTGTGTCGTGGAGCGTACAAGGGGAGCCCTAGACTATGTGTATATAAATTACATTATCTCACAGGTTGATTCCACTGGCATTAATTACTCTGTTACCGATTTTTCTAACAGCAGTGGCACTATCACATTCCTTCCTTGGCAGAGATCAGAGGTAAACCCTACCTTCCTATTAACTATTCATCCTGTCCTTTGCAAACCAGCTGGAGAACACCTTCTGAAGATGCTTGACTGGTTTTCATACTAGAGAGTGTTTCCTTCATATGGCTTTTGTTACATTTTGAAGGGTTTTTTTGCATCCCTGACAACTAACAAGTGGTATGATAGGTGCTTATAGCTTTGTGTGTATCTCAGTTCAGGGGTCACCATGTATGCTTGTATGTCTGAATGCACATAATATATGAGATATGTTTACATAAATGTATATATTAGATTGATGTATATCTATATGTATACTTGAAGTGTAGATAGTCCTGGGCTGAAATAATGGATATAGCTACTTCTGAAATTGGAAGATGATTAGGTTTTGGTCTGAGTTTCGGTACTCAGATTTATATCCACATCAGTTTATATAGACAGTGATAAATTTCACTGCTGTAATCAACTGTGTTGCAACTGCTGTTGGTCGCATTCTGTCCCTTCTGCTTAATCTGTTTCTGTGAATTCAATCCTGACCTGCAACACAGGAATTTCACATTTATTTGAAGAAGAGGTGTGGAACTACCATACTGTAGAAAGTTAATGTGTGTTTTCTGTTAGTGTTTGTAAAATAGGGTGAATTATTAATAGAAAATACTGTCCTTCGTTTCACTTTTATCACTCTGCTGAAGTCCATATGGACTGACTGAAAACCACTGACACCCTTTGAAAGGATCCCAGTGGCTCCACTAGAACTGTGGACCTGGTCCCGGTTAAACAAAGTAAGCGATCAGAGGTTGGCAGATGTTTGTGATATCTGAAAATAGTTTGTTCATGTCACTGTTCATTCAGCTTTAATTCTCCATTGAATCATATTACTGCATTGCATAAAGTTGTATAAAGCAAAAATTTCCAAAGCTTTTCTAGTCTGGCAGCGTGGATGAGCCCTGCCTTATCTATCTAGTGGCAGAAAAGGGCTGGTATACCCTCTTGCTCCACTGCTGTGTGGTCCAATTTATTGTCTGCATACGGAGCAGTTATTGGGCATGGCCCTAAGAAACAGATTGAGAGCAGTTGCTCATCTGGTGAGACACCCTAAAAGACTTTGCACTGATGTTTGTAAGCTACTTACTCTCACACCTCTAAATACAATTAGCTACTTAAACCTTTTCTTCTATATTTTTGTCTAATTGTATCACAATATACAGAAAGCTGGAATTGTCTGAGGTGAATATGTTAGCC
The DNA here is from genome assembly GCA_026212715.1 of Elanus axillaris. Taxonomy (NCBI): domain Eukaryota; kingdom Metazoa; phylum Chordata; class Aves; order Accipitriformes; family Accipitridae; genus Elanus; species Elanus axillaris. Next base: position 4,177,799 of record JANZLQ010000079.1, on the reverse strand, counting down.
TGTGCAGAGCTGGTTATGCTAATTGTTAGTATGATCTGCAAACTCAAGTGTCAGGTGGCCTAAAAAGCTTGACTTACTCGCTCTCTAAATTGGATTAATCACTGTAATGTCTCTTCAGAAGCACAATTTCTTCAAGATTTTGAAAACTATCAGATATTTCGTTTTCAATATACGCAATTTAAACTATGCTTATGTTAAGGTAGACAATAAACAATTGGTTGCTTGGTTATGCTCTTATGTAATTTGAAGCACTTAAGAATATATGCCTTCCATCTCTGGTAGCTTGGTAATGTTTTTGGAAGGCATATTCTGAGCATAAAATATTATCCTAGAAATTAGGTTAAATTACGTGGAAAGCAAAAATGTTGTCTACGTTACTTTCAGAACTACACAGCAGATACAGCTGACTAATTAAAGAGTTTAATGAGTTAAAAAGGGTCATGAAACTCATAAGTGATTTATTTTGCATGGTTTGATTTCTCCATGATTTGGTCCTTCTCTAGGTCTTAAATTTGCATGTTATTGATGATGACATTCCGGAGCTAAATGAATATTTCCGTGTGACATTAGTCTCTGCAGTGTCTGGAGATGGAAAACTAGGTTCAACTCCTACCAGTGGAGCAAGTGTAGATCCAGAAAAGGAAACTACTGATATCAGCATCAAAGCCAGTGACCAGCCATATGGTAACAATGATGGAAATAATAGTCTTGTTGTAGATGATTATATAGTTATAGATCAACAGATAAAAACTTTGCTTAGCCTTGATAGTTGAGGAAGCAATGCCAAGTATTCCACTTTATCTAACTTGAGATTTATTCATAATTTTTACACAAGAGTGAAAGCTGAGTTACCAGTTCTTGAGAATATTACAAAAAGGCATCAAAACTGCCCTGACCAAACAGGCAATGATTCCCTTCTGAGATCAAAGGTGGCATGTAGTTGGTACTGTGCAAGTTTTTCTCAGATGAGAATTCCTGACAAAGAGGGACATTCCTGCATGCTTATTATACCAGTCAGCACCCAATACTATGACATATTGAGGCTCTTTTGGCAAAAGCTGAATTCATTATTGTGCTGTGGCTTTATCAAGACTGATAATGGACAACAGTGAGAGAGGGAAGGGTACACAGCACATCCCTGGAAATAGCATGATCGAGTCCTAGGGGCATATCAAAAATTGTTTTTTAATTTCAGAAACGTTAAATATAAATATTATAAATAATTGGGTTTCAATTTATGATCATAATTTACATTTGGTGCAAGAAGCCGTGTAAATAGTACTTCTTGTCTGCCAGGTCTACTACAGTTCTCAGTGGGGCCACCTCCTCAGCCAGGTGATGGAATGATTCTACCAGCATCTGCGGTGCCCCATATTACTATTAAAGAAGAAGTTGGACATATCAGATTACTGGTAGTTCGTGCACAAGGCCTTCTTGGAACAGTTCTGGTGGAATACAGAACAATGCCACTTACAGCTTTCAGTCCGAAAGATTATCAGGTATGGCTATTGCCAAAGTGTGTAAGTATTTTAGAATTTAATTGGAGTTATTTGTCCTGGAGATAGCGTTCAGTTTGAGTATTTTAACCCAGCTATGATTCTTTTCCCAGAAACACTTTTTTTATATGGTATTGTGATAAATGAATGTGCAATACTCACTTTAAAAATAAATATCATTGTGTGACTTTTACCTTCTTTCTGTGCAGCATGTTGTATTTCCCAGGAAAAGCCTCTGGTTTTGATTTTTTTTCCTCAAGAGAGCTGTCAATGCACCAAGAAGGCATATTTGCTATTGCTGCTGAGTATATCAATCTTTCTATGAGCATTCGGGTGCATAGGCTAAGACTGTGTCTGTACATACTAGGACTTGTACGTGTTCAACAAAATAATGTATATGAATCTGTGTTTGCTTGTCTAACTGATATTTGTGCAGAAAAATGGAGATGAATGCAGGTGCTCATAATTCTGTGAATTTAGATGCCTTTTTCTCATAACAAAGATTCAGGAGAATTTTTAAAAGATTAAGTGAAGAAAAGTAGATGTTTTGACAAAGACAAAATCAAGGTTCTTTTTCTTTTTTGGTATGGATGTAAACATTAGACTTGAACAAAAATGTGAAGAGCTTTCATATTGCAGGCTGTTGTGGGCACGCTGGAATTTCAACCTGGAGAAAGATACAAGTACATTACTGTTAATATCACTGATAATTCTATTCCTGAACTAGAAAAAACTTTTAAAGTGCAGCTGTTGAACCCAGAGGGAGCAGGTAAGGCACATATATCAATCTATTGATTGTATTTTCATGACATCTACTTATCTGTTAAAATCTTACCTTTCTCACATGTACTATTTCCATGTTATTTCTAAAGACAAACAAACACCCCCACATCCCCCAGAGAGCTATAATTTTTCTTAGGAAAGCACTGTTCTTCAGATACATTGTTAATCTTTGCTGGAATCCCAAAGAAAGTGTATTATTACCATGCATTAGGTCATTTAAAGGAATTGCTGCTTTTCACATTACATAATTTCATTGTTGATAATGAGAATTTAAATAATGTATAAATATATTTGTTTATTTTTTAAAATCAATGTCTATAAAATATTTAAGGCTAGACAGCCAAAGTGGGATTTTTATCTGCGACTTCAGTGAAATCAGAGGAATTGTGATACACTGGCTTATAACTTATTCAACTGGATTATGGCGGTAGGAGACTGTGAGTGTTGAGAGGCCTTGGGAGTTTAGCTGAGTTGGAGAGGTAGCTGGTAGCTCTGTGGAAGAACAAGAAAAACATGTAGATGAAATCCTCGTGTGAAATGTTAGTCTCACAAGGGATGGCAAGCATCAGTGCTCCTGCCGCATAAAACCACTCAGCCTTTACAGAATTTGTTTCCATTGGCGAAAATTTTTAATGGATATTATAAAGCTGGTTGGAGGGAAAAAAGTAATTAGAAACACTAGCAGCTGTAAAGTGACTTGTCAACTGATGTTATTTTTTTAAGCAATCCAGAAATGCAAGTTTGGTGCCTTCTGGGAAGTTGTATCATACCACCTTGAATGTCTGTGGTGCATTGTGGCATTATGTTGCAGTGTAGTGATTCTATTGATAAAAACTTCAGACCTTTCATGCGTGTGGACTTTTTGGTCGAATGGTTGTTTTGTTAAACTTTTCATTTTTTTGGTTTTTTTTTTTGGTCAGAAAACTTACAGCTAACTTTAGTAATTCACTAGGCAGAGACCCTTTTAACACAAACCTTCTTTTTGGCCTTTCCTGCACCATTGCAAGCACAAACCTTAGTGTAAAGTCTCCATTAGTTAAGCTTTCTGCAGATCTTTCCAACTTTCTGACACGTTTTTGTGTTGTGAGAAAAGATTGGAATAAGAGAGTTTGAGGGGGGTTAGCCCCTGTGTTTTTTTTAATTCACATTTCCCAGTTCTGCAGGACAGACCTCATTTAGGAGTGAGAAGAGGGAAATGCAAAGAGGGAAAGAAAGGAGAAAACAGAGATGTATACGTTTTCTTTCATTCTGATCTCCCATTGCTATTTCCAATGTCATAAATTAAATAAGAGGTGGTACAATACTTTTTCTGGCTTTTATCAGAAATCCTGTATACTTCTTATATCCAAAATTGATGCCTTCCCAGAATACTTCCCTCTCTTTTGTATTGTCCAGAAATGTTTAAATTACTTTCTGCTTTCTCTTTATTTATAAATGTATATGTGTGTATATATCTGTATGTCTGTCATCTTAAAGTTGCTGAGCTCTTTAGAAATGATGGCAGTGGTAGTGGTGATGGGAACATGGATTTCTTCTTTCCAACTGTCCATCAACATGGTAAGCATTTTTGATTAATCCTATTTTTTATTGCTAACTGTGATATCCCTCATAAATTACTATAATGACACAACTTGTCATAGTGTTACTTTACTTGTGGTTACAGGTGATTAATTTAGATTTATCATAAAGTTCTGTCAAAACATTCTTTACCATTTTAATTTAGGCATAATTTCAATAGCAGTCAGTTTTCAGTGTAACACAGAAAATAACAGCTTCTATACCATCAAAACTATATTGTTGTAAAACACAATACAGTAATTCCAGAAGTACGGTTTGCAAAATTAGTTTTGTTTGAAAATTGTCAAAGGTTCTGCAAAGCAAAAAGCAAAGACACTTTTAAAATTGAGAGTAATTTAAAGATTACCTGATTGTATGCTTTGATATGTGCTTTATGTTACTTTGATTCTCTGCATGTCAAAAATACTTGAAAGAAAAGTAAGATGTGTTAGATTTTTTAAAGGAATGTTTTGACTGTTTTTCATTTCTGCTCTTTAAGTTTGTGTTTATGTCACGACATACAGAAAACATAGTTTAATACTGGGAAAAATAAAAAAAATACTAGATGCAGAAATAACATAATATCTGAGAGAAATCCCTAATCATAAAGGACTTCAGAATTAGCCCTACAGAGCTGATAATGTTGTATGAGAACCCATTGTCCAAACTGAATAATTTATTCCCCTGTGATGGCCTGATTTTCAATTTTATTTGTAAATGCAAAGGATTTCAGTTTGAATCTGAGAGTACGTCTGTGGTTTAGCCACTTCTTAGAGCTTCCTGGATTTTTTTTGAAGTGTTGTTTTCCTTGTTTCCAGAAATGGTTTTCTTAAGTGCCAGACTCTTTCTGTCTCTGGGCACCAAGTTATGTCACCAAAGACAATCTTTTTAGCAGTAGTGCTTACTGTACTTGCTTTTTATTTTGTTTTTCATTCCAGCTTATGTTAGGTTGAGACCCGCATTCATCTGGTCTGTCTGCTTACACTGTGGTTTACCATGTAACTCTCCACTATCCTAAATACTGCTCCATTTTCATTCATTAAACCTGTAATTTTTTTTTTGTTCCTCCCTTAAAATATTTGTATTTATTAAATTTTTTCTTGAATCGTTTCATAGAAGTGCTGCCAGGACTGCATTATTGAAAGTCAGTTCCTTATCCATGTGCATAGTTATGCATTTCAAAAAACCAAAGACAAACCAGCACAGATACTCTGGTCATGCTTTCCTGTATATTGTTTGTAACATATTTCTTTAGCTGTCTTCTTCCATGTAAGAAGAGATGCTAGAAAAATAACCCTTTTTGGAACTTGCATTTAACAGCTAGCTTGGGAATTGCATCCCACATCCTTGTGACTATTGAGGCTTCTGATGACGCTCATGGTGTGTTTGAGTTCAGTACTGAGTCACTCTCGGTAAATGGAACTGAGCCTGAAGATGGAGATAGCAATATTGTGCTGCAGGTTAGAAAGCTTTGTGTTTTATATTGCTGTGCAGTTCTCTTCTGTCTCTGTTTTTACTGGGCATTCTGCGATTTTTTTGCTGTAAGTCTACAGGGTTTATAACAACTTCATCATGCACATCTGTTTTGCCATTTCATACTGAGTTTTCTAATGTGTATCATGCAGGTTGAAGCTAAAATGATGTAATAATAATATCTGCAGGTTTAAAATTACTTCTACTTGTTTACATTTGAGGTACTACTGTCTTAAAATAACAGTGTTGATACAACAAATAAAGCAAAGCTGAGATAATAAAGATTACACGTTTTTTTTAAAACACAAATTTATTTTTAACTAATCATGTCAATGTCTTTGCTTAATTCCATCTCATACTTTTATGTTTTTCTTTGTCATAGAACAAAAATATGCAGATCTTTATATTTTTCACTTAGGTTGTGAGAACGCATGGGGCCTTGTCTCAGGTGACACTGCATTGGATCATAGTCTGTGATCTTGCCAAAGACTTGATCTCTACAGATGGGAATGTAACATTTGATGTTGGCCAAGTGAGAGTGAATATTACAGTACAGGTTTCTCCTGATGAAGTTCCTGAATTGGATAAGGTGTTTTCAGTTTTGATCATCAGTGTCTCCAGCGGTCGTCTTGGGAATCACACCAATGCAACATTAACTATTTTAGCTAATGATGATCCATATGGAGTCTTCATCTTTTCTGAGCGAAACAGACCCATAAAAGTTGAGGAAGAAACAAAAAATATCTCCCTGACAGTAGTAAGGTGTGGTGGTCTCCTTGGTACAGTAATGGTAACATACAGAACTATTGGCGATGATGAAAAGTCACCCTTTCTTCCACCTGATGTTGTTAGAGCAATAGAGGGAAAAGATTATATATCCATTAAAGGTTACATGATCTTTGCAGCCAATGAAAGTGAGGCCACAATATCTTTGCCTATTTTGGATGATGATGATCCTGAGAGGTCAGAATCTGTTTTTGTGGAGCTAAGCAGTATTGTTTTGATTGAGAAAGTACAGGATCGGCCAAGTAAGTATCTTACTTATGTAAAACCTACAATTTAAACATGAAGGCTAGTATTTATATTTAATAGGATAAAATGCAGCAAGTTAAATGATAAACTTTTTATCTCTGCCAAACTCTGTATAGTTAGAAATCTCTGAGTTACCTGCCTTGTGTGCTGTTGCCATATACTTCCTTTAGCGCAGTATTTTGTCACAATTGGATGAGCATTTCTTTATCCCTTTTGCATCACTTTATTCAGGCCATATATATTACAGTATTGGTTTTGTGCACTAATACTTGTTCATCTAGTGTTGTTTCTGTAAAGTTCAGTTATTAGAAAATAACTAAGTTAGTTTTGCTTATTGAAAGTCAAAAATGTCTTTAAAAAAAAAAAAGAAGAATTACAGCCACATGTTGCTTTTTTAGTGTAGAAAATGTTTGCTTCATCTCTCATTCTGATAAATCCAGGTCATTACAGCCTGATTTGTGCTTCAGAGCTTCTTGGCATGTCTAATTGGTGCCACTGCCCCAGACTAATCTTGATGTTAAGGGAAACTTCAAATATAATTCTGCTGGGAGGTTGAAATCTTATTTATTTTTCATCATAGCAAGTGTAAAAATAAAATTATTCTGAACTGTGTTGATCTTACTACTGGCCTTATGGACAAATAAATTAATAATTTTTGTCACAGTATCTCACCTATTCAAAAAAGTTATGGCTTGTATGCTTCACAGCAGGGTAGAATACTAAGATATTACTGTAGTAGTAAGGGATTTATCTGCCATAATATAAATTGAAACACCAAAAGTATGTTGGTACAGTTTGTAGTGGTATTTTGCGCAATACTAAAAATGATAATTTTGTTGAAAGCTAGTGGTGACTAACTACTAAACTCATATGCATGTGTATGAACTCTACTGCCATAGATAGCAACCTTCTCAGGCACCCCCTCACTAAGTTTTCTTTACATTTCAGTTGTAAATTCTCCTCGACTTGGATTAGTGGGTGAGACAATAGCTCATGTAATTATCAATGCCAATGATGATGCTTTTGGGACACTTCAGCTTTCAGCTTCAACTGTGCGAGTTGCTGAAAATTATGTTGGACCAATCATTAATGTGACCAGAACTGGGGGAATATTTGCAGATGTTTCTGTGAAATTTAAAGCTATGCCAATAACTGCAACAGCTGGTAAGAAATCAGAATACCAGAAACATGTGGTCTATGTTAAAGTGGAAAGAGTATATTGTATGCTTTGGGCAGTCAAAGCAAACAAATGTGTGTTGAATGCACTATTATATAACAAGTACAAAAAAGTATAACAAGTACAAAAAAAAAGAGTGGTGAGACATTTACTGACTCTGTTTAGCAAATAGGAATCCAAGCCCTATGGGAAAGATCATGCATCAGCTTTTAGAAAGCTTTGAGACATCATCACTGAAGAATCTAGCAAGAGAAATGAGTGAAGGAATTGGGGTGTTTGGTTCCCTAGTAGCCAACCACCTCTTCAAAAATAGAAAATAAATAAAAATAAAAACCACTATATTAGTATTTGTAGCTACTTTTTAGTCCTGTGTACATATTTAAACCCACCATGCATTGTTTAGGTGAGTTTATTGGAGAGAAGGTGAGAGCTGGGGACTCAGCTGTAAAACAAACAGGCAAAAAAAAAAAATTGAAACCCAAGAAGATCTGAACTTCTAAAAATGGGAGGTTAATTTCTGCAGTTCATCCCTGCTATAGAGAAGGTATATAAAGAAAGGAGCAAACTTACAAAGTGTACAGGGTCAGAACCACTTAGAAAGTTATAAATCAAACTCACTGTATTTCAGCTGTGTCCAAAATTGAATAGGTGGGTGATACATGCTCTGAGAACTGGTATTTTAGTTTCCTTTTGAGGTTAGAGACTTTTTAAAATAAGTGTGTAGCTCGATTGATGTCAGAGTATGCTTTCAATTAGTTTCTGAAGCAGAGCCATTAACTAGACATTCTTAAAGACAAGCTTGCCTAACGTGAGGTCCACACACAAAACGTGTCCTTTACTAAAATCTACTTTGACAAGGATGCTTCTGTTCACTTTTATCTCTTGGAAGCCAGAGAGCAATTAGAAATCAAAGACAGAAACATCTTGGTAGTATGACCTTGTCAATGGAAGACAATAATGGGCCTTTTGTAACTACCTCTTGGTCTAACAGTGCAAACTCTGTTTTGGCTAAGCCAAGTTTTATTTTAATCCATCCAGATATCTAAAAGGCATTGGGAAGTAAAAAAGACTATGTGGTCAGTCTGGCTCTGAAGATAAAGGAAAAAAGGCCTTAAAACCGTGGAGGAATGCATGTGTAAGCAAAAAGAGAAGTGTTACGGATGATGTTCAGTACAGTGAACCATAATGCATTAATATTCTGTGGTTTTTATTGTTTTAGGTGAGGACTACAGCGTAGCCTCATCAGATGTTGTCTTACTAGAAGGAGAAACAAGTAAAGCTGTGCCAATTTATATAATTAATGATATAAATCCTGAAGTTGAGGAGTCATTTTATGTTCAGCTGCTGAATCAAACAACAGGAGGAGCTTTGCTTGGATCTTTGACTAGGGCAATCATAACTATTGAGGCTTCTGATGACCCATTTGGATCCTTTGGTAAATGAGTCTTATTTGCATGTTTTCTCATGTTGACATGTTTACTTCAGACCTGCAGGTAAACTGTTATGGGGCAGCTGAATAAGAAGACAGAGGAAGCCTGGATGAAGACAGTAAAGGAAAAGATAAGATAAACTAAATTAAAACATGTAATTAAGGAGTAAAAGTGCTTTAATATAACAGAAAAAGTATTATTTAGTCAGCTGATATAGCAATATTTTGGAATCTCCCAATAGAGATAGATGGCTTTTAGTTTATTTCTTTATTTTTTATCTATTCTAAGAGCTGCATTTCTGCAGTTGATTTAAGCCAAAATCTGCATTCTACTATCTGTTGCTTAAGTACTTTGATATCTTTGTTTTACTAGATAATCAGCCAAAGCAGATTAAAAAATCTGGGGAAATTAAAAAGTATGAAGATAAATTAAATTACATTCTCTTATTTTCTGTCAAGCACTTTAGTTTTTCTTCTGCGTGTTACTATCAATAAAATGAACTGTGTATACTTTCCAAAATTAGTTTCATTACAGAGGTTTTGAAAAGGGTTTTGATGATTTAAAAAACTTAATGATATTTTAGAAATCTATCTTTTTTGTTTGCTGTTTGGGGTTTTTGCCTGCCTTCCCTTTTGACTTACACTTTTCTCTTTTCAGTACCCTACGTAATTCCTCTTGTTCCATTTTGTCAGTAGAAGGTAAAGGAAATAAAGAAAAAATATAAAAAATAAATAATTCCAGATGGGTAATTAATAAACTTAATTCTTAAAACCAAAAAGTTTAATACAAGGAAGACTTTTAGTTGAAACCATTTTAGATGGAATATGTTGATTTATTTCTTCAGTAAATGATATGAAAACTGCTAAAGAGTTTCCTTGCTGAGAATAATTATGAAATTGTCTTCTAAGAACTTGGAAACAGCTCACGTTTAGCCTCAAACAATGGGTATTTTGGAACAGACTTCTTGGATGAGGGCTTAATTTTCATGCTAATTTCCTCTATAGATGAAAATATTAATACTGAGAGTTCGCTTTTAAGTTTAAACCTGATTAAAAGTGATTTTCCTGTGCAAGTAAATGCAATCCAGTGAAATAAAACTATGTACTTCAGGAGTTGATGTATCTACTTCCAGTTTCATTGTTAATTAAATACACCTCTCTGTGCTGTACTTCAGTTTTTCAGATTACTGAATTCACTGTGGAGGAGCCTGAATTTGGATCAGTAACCATAAATCTGCCAATAATTCGCAATGCTGGGACACTTGGTAATGTTACTGTTCAGTGGGTTGCTACCATTAATGGACATCCTGCTGATGCTGACTTGCAGGTTGCCTTGGGTAATATTAGTTTTGCCCCTGGGGAAGCCATTCAGATGCTGCTGTTGGACATCCTGGCTGATGATGTTCCAGAAATAGAAGAAGTAAGTAAAGCAGTTACGTTTTTGTATACTATTAGAGTTTTAACTTGTTATAGAAGTGTGTGGAAAGGAAAACAAGGAAAGTTCTGGCAGGAAGGTGCAAGAAGTTCAGATTTTACTTTGCTTGTGATTATTGTTAGAAATACAAAAAATTGTTTAGCTGCGTTATTTATTTTTCTTTTTTTTTCTTTTTGAGATTGTCCATGTAGAATTAACTCAGGCCTCCAATGGTGGTGCTATTGGGTTAGATGGCGTGGCAAATATTATAATACCTGCCAATGATAATCCTTATGGCACAGTTTTCTTTCATCAATCCTTATATCGAATTCAGGAGCCACTAGAAAGAAATTTGCTTGCAAATATAACAGTCAGGCGAAGGTTTGTATGATGTTTGCTTTATTTATATCTATTACTTTTTCTTTCTTTTTGTCTTGGCTATAATTTATAATGTCGCGCTCCTCCTGTATAAGAATTTGCATCAATTTCTTGATCTGCCAGCTCAGCACATTATTATTTCATATGCGTTGCTTTTGAACTAGATGCCTGCTTATTAGAAATGTACATAAAGTACTTAAATGTAGTATACATTGTAATGTACAATGTAAACCTAATGTATGCAGTGTACTTGAAGTTTCATTTTGCCTATTTAATCCTCAAATAATTTAAAGCTGCATAACAGTCTGCTCCTGTGATTTGAAGTGGAGGACAAAACAGGTCAATGTTTGTGGGTTGGAAAGAAACAAGAAAAGGAAAACGCTTTCTGCATGTGATAGGATATCTGGAGGACACCTAGGAGGAAAGATGGCAAGGTTGGGCAGCACAGGCTTTTTCTTCCTTGCCAGCCCTAAGAAGACTTAAGTTAATTCCTAGAAAAAAAAAATGTTTGCAAACATGCATTCTTAACAGACTGTTGCCCAAGCTATAAACAATCAAACTTGCTATCCACAAAAAATGATAACTCAGTCTTTCTGGTACTAGCTTCAAGGGGATCCACTTTAGCTATTTGGAACTTCTCGGCAATTCAGAAAGGGCCAGTTTGTTTTGTTCACTTTGATTTTTAACCCAGAAACTTACAGAATGTTAGACATACTTCATCAACTAACACTACTTTTTTATTTTAATGTCTTTTAGTGGGGGAAGGTTTGGTCAGCTGCAGATATTTTACAGCACTTCTGAGACTGACGTTGTAGCTCTTGCCATTGAGCAAGGTCAGGATATCCTGGCCTGTTATGAGTCTCCTGTACAAGGAATCCCTGACCAACCGTCCAAGACCAGAGTGAATGTGTCAGCAGCAAGTGACCCACTGTATGACTGTGCAACTGAGTGCCTAAAAGAACAAGCGTGTTCAGCCTTTACATTTTCCAGTGCCTCTGAGATTCCTCTCTGCCTTTGGCTGACATCAGAGATCAGCCCGTTAACTAACACTTCAGGATTCTGGACCTACAAGAAAAACATCACCAGTGCATCTGCTCTCTTCAGCACACAAGCCATTGCTGGTAGTGATTATGAATCTGTTACAGCACAGTGGGCCATAATGCAGGAAGGGGAAGAGTTTGCAAATCTTACAGTTACCATACTCCCTGACAGTTTACCAGAATTGGATGAGAAGTTCACTATATCCCTTTTGAAAGTTGAACTAATGAACATCTCAGCCAGCTTAAAAAATCAGCCAACTATAGGACAGCCAAATATTTCCACAGTTATCATAATGATGAATGGAGATGCTTTTGGAGTATTTAAGATCTACAGCGTAAGTCCCAATGCAACAGAGAAAGGTCTGTATATTGAAGTAGAAGAACGTCCTCAGACCAATGTGCAGCTAATGATACATAGGACAGAAGGCAGCCTGGGACAGGTGACAGTGGAATGGTGTGTGGTTGGTGGAACTGCTACCCCAGACTTGGATTTTGTAGGTGTTGGTGAGATTCTGGTGTTCGCTGAAGGTGAGGCAAGGTTTTGCGCTAGCTTCTCTTTTATAATACTAAAGAAAAGCAAATAAAACCTGACAAGCACTCAGTCCTCTGGATCTTTTGATAAGTGATGTCGTATTCTTAGGCTGAACCTCCCTGAACGCTCAGAATACATATTCAAAAGAATATAGTTCATTAGCATATAGTGTTATGTTGCAGAACACAGACAGTGATAGTAAAAAAAATGATGAAAAGCATAAATATCTAAATATTTTTAAAGAAATATTGCAGTGTGCATTATAAAGATTACCTTTTAAGCAAATAAATAAGGAACAATAATGCTGGAGATAGTTGTTATATCAAGGATAATGAAAATGAGAATCAGGCTTAATTGGTCTTTTGTTAACCTTCAGTCAGTATAGTATGAATTTTTCATGATGTCTCTGTATAGATTCTGTGATTGTATTGATTTTGTAACATACCAGCATATTAAAAAAAAATTGGAAACAGGATGAACAGGTCAATGGCACACATTACTTAAGTACCATGCAGCATGACAGGTATGTTTTGTATTTTCAAAGTCTGAATTGATTGAACAGTTATTTTGAAAGCAATTTATGGGAGCGTAGTAAAGATTTTAGTGTGCTAGCTAGCTTGCTAAATCATCTGAACTCAAAGGCACGGTTGCCAGCAGTGATTCTGAGGCTGGCATGTAATTACATTAGTGGTTATAAGTTTACTAAAAACTGTTTTCAAAATATTTTGAAAGACAATTTAGCAAGAAATATGTGTATCTTGTAAACTGATACTCTCATAATCATAAAACACAGGTTATGCACATGCACTGAGCAAAAGGATTGTGTTGTAAAGTATAATGGATTATAAAGACTGGTAATTGATCATGTTTGCTGTTTACATTATCATTCATGGGTAGAAGTAGTCAGAAGACAAGTAACTAACACAACGACAGCTCATTTTAATGCAGAGAACTTACAATGCAAATAAATAATTCTAGACATTCAGAAATTATGCCTGCATTGTTGATTTTTGCATAGTATATTTAATAATTTGATAATTACATTGCCCTAAAGTAACTTTTCAGTAGTAATTGAATAAAACTTCATAATGACATTCAGTAACTTCTAGACAGGTAAATAAATAAATAAGTAAGCAAGCTTCATGTCCTTTTTAATATTTTTTAAGTATTTCTTGCAAAAGAAGATGGTTAAGTCTTTTAAAAGTCTTTATGTGCACACATAAGTATGTCTGTTCTCCTTCTAGGGGAAACTAAAAAGATGGTCATGCTGACCATTTTAGATGATTCAGAGCCAGAGGATAATGAAAGTATCATAATCAGCCTGGTCCATACTGAAGGAGGGAGTCGGATTCTGCCCAGTTTTGACACTGTCACAGTGATTATTCTGGCAAGTGACAATGTGGCAGGAATTATTAGCTTCCAGACAGCCTCAAGATCTGTTATTGGTCGTGAAGGTGGGTTCTTTGTATTGGTCTCACCCAGTTTGTTTAACATTAACGTCCATTGCCATGCTTTCTGTTGATGACCCACAGTGATTGCTTGTATCTGTTCAGAGAATGCCAGCAAGCAGAGAATAACCATATATTTGGCATGGGTTTCTTTGAATTTTAACACTTGCAAATGTAGCACTTAAAAAGGAAAGGAAGAGTACAGCATTTCCAAAACCATTTTATATATCATCATCTGTGCTTTCCTTTTATTCTGAAGATCATGCCTTGCTTCTATTGGTACTGCATTTCAAAGCTCCTTTTTAGCATTTCTTGTTTTACTCATTTATACCATATTCCAGAACTGTATATAACTCCCATCATACACACCTATTAGTAGTCATAAACAAATCTCATCTATCAATGGCTTACAACTCACTTTAAATTAGGATTAGGATCACATCTTCCCTTTTGCTGACTCAATAATCTGCAGTTTTAATATTTTCTGTTCATGCTTTTTCATGGCAGCTTATTTAGGACTGTAGCAATCTTGCTGTCATCACTCAGTCATGACATCTGGGAAAAAACAATAATAATTTGATATGGACCAAAGGTTTCTACTAGTGCTTTAAAAGAGTGTGTTGCATGTTTGATCTAAAGTTTGATGCAGTTTTGCACAGGATAATAACAGTACCAATGGTGATTGCTTTTGGCAGCCTTTGCTGGAATCTCAGTGTATTGCAGCATCAAATTCTCTGACATGTAAACTCATGAGCAGGGAAAGTTAACGAAACAGAAACTTGCTGTCCAGGAATGTGTGCGTTGCGTTTTCTGTTTGAAGAAAAAAGTCTTTCTCAACCAAACGTGTTCTGCTTTTTTTCCAGAAATGAAAGGGCATCACAACCTTTTGGTTTTTATCTAGATATGGTTTGTGTTAATTCTGTGCTAGTGTGTGCCTGGTTTTCATCCTTTTCATCCTTTTCATCCTCCACAGTAACGGTTCTGATCAGTCTGCCAAGCCAGCTGCAATCTGGCAGGCTAAGCAGAGCTGTTAATGAGCACAAGGAATTAATACAAACTGTCTCATTCCCAAAGGTTATGATGACCCTGAATACTTTCCGCTGGTTAAATATTATTCCCAGCGTGCTAGCAAATGCTGGCCATTTGGAGCTTCAGTACCCTGCTGTAGTTTGGAAATTACTTGATTCCAATTCCTCCAGCTTGTCAAAAATAGTGCATTGTCTTACAGCAAGAAAAATCAACCAAACTAATTCCCTAAGGCCTTTAGATGATTTCAGTGTTTTTATTTCATTTTGTTTCAAGATTTTTTTGTTCTGAAAAGAAAATGTATCAGACATAAATCCAAATATAATTATCTTTTATATTTATAGTACTGTTGAACAATTTCTGTCAAGCAAATCTCTGTTATTCTCAAGTTGTGCATGTTATTTATCACTTTACTGAGGGCAAGGGTAGCATTTTAGTGCAGGCAGAGACATGCAACAGCTGTGTGTGGCTGTGACTATATCAGAGGGGAATGAACGGCAGTAGCTTGAAATAAGGAAGGAGGATAGCTGAGGCCCTCTTCTCCCTGATAAATGTAAAATTCTAAAGATATGGATAACATGGTATTAAACATGGTATGGATAACATTAAGTATTAAAAACCTTAAAACAAAATAGTGAAAATAACCTAGCAGCAGTTTCAATCTTCAGAAATCTTGTATTAGTATTTCTTTCTAGATGGAGATACCAAGGATTTTGGTAAAGCTGGCCAAGAAACATGGGTCAGTAATTAAGTACTTGGGGTCTGTAATTATAATGAATTGTGCTTCAGGTTTCTTTGCGTTTGGTTTACAGTGTAATAGGCTTCTGCATCATAAAGCATTTTGTCCCAGTCTTCAGCGAAAATTCTTTGTATTACATAATGTTTGTATCGGGTTTCTGTGGCAAGGTTTTGGTAGCCGGGGCGAGGTGGGTTACAGGGGTGGTTTCTGTGAGAAGCTGCTGGAAGCTTCCCCCATGTCCGACAGAGCCAATACCAGCCGGC
>JANZLQ010000079.1:4140271-4161912 GCA_026212715.1 Elanus axillaris | reverse complement strand
CTCCCCTGTCCAGCGAAGGAGGGGGGAGTGATAGAACGGCTTTGGTGGGCACCTGGCGTTCAGCCATGGTCAACCCATCACAATGTTGTATTGAAATAAGTTTTGTCTGAATTGTGTATTCTGCAATGGTACTAAAGTAACCATTTGTCTGTTAAATATTTATTTGTTTGCAATGGATGTGCAAAATTATCAAATAAGATAAAATGAATTTCAGTGCAGTGTTAAACGATAATGATAAATTAGCCTCACGGGAACCTGTAAACTGGCACTCTGTCCTCAGATACCTTATTGTAGAAGCAGAATCCTTGTGATGTCAAGAAATTCTGAAGTCTTTTATTCTCTTAGAAGCAACATGGAATGACTTAAGACAAAGATAGGAATTTTGGTACGTTTCCTAGGCTTAATTGAAGTTTGAAATGTTGAGGCTGAATAACACATACTAAATTCTGTTTATTTGAAAATGGGTGTATAAAATTCTTGTATTACTTCTTCACAATTTTATATTTTAATTATTTATATTAAGGTCTCTAAGTTAGTTGTTCATATCTCTGTCATTGGTAGCCAATCTACATACATCTCTCTAATATTTCCTTACCTAAAAAAGAACACATCTTGAAAATATTCAAATTGTTCCTGCAAGTTTTAGCTGTACAACGCTGTCCTGCAATATAATATACTGGAATAGCCAGATAGCATCCTGACTTGATGCTCTTTAAATTACATAATCAGAGAGACTAGCTAGGCTGCTTAGCTCTTTGTGCCATGGAGTAAGAAGCCACATAACACCACCTCTTCTTTTTCACCTTCATAGATGTATCTTAATGTTTCTCAACAGGGTTGCTTCTAAACATGTGTGTAACACAAATAAAAAGAGGGAATTATCCCCAGATTTTGCAGCAGTGAAAAAAATTCAAGTCATTTTATAGCAATACTAAGAAAGACTTAGTCAGTTGGGGATTGAACAAAGTTTGTCAGATTTTTGGTTTTGCATCAGTAAAATGCATTTTGACAAATTTTTGTTTAGTTTACTCCATTCTTCAGTAAGCAAATAAAATACAATATATTACTATTTCTAGACATCTCAGTATTATAGATTTTTGCATATTTCATATGTTTGAAAGCCAATGCAACTGGCAAACTTAAATTATGCAGACTTGAAAAATGCTGTTGACATATAGATGTGATACACTTACATATTGTAAATAAACATCTGTCCTCTAAAGTGAACGTATTGCATAATATTACCAGTTTTACCTGCTGATCTATTTCCTGTTGATATAACATGTTAATTTCACAGGGCCATATTTAAAATATTGAATATTATATATACTATGTAAATTTTATAAATTTTTATAAATATTTCATATTATAAAAATCACAGATATTTTCTTAATTAAAAAAATTTCTAAGGAGTTCACTCTTTTTAATTAAAGTACCCATTGGGTTAAATGCTACAAATGTGGAAAATACCATAATTACTTCTTATAGATGCACATTGTCAATTGATACCAGTTATCACAGAAATTATAGGAAGTTATTAAAATTTATAATATAAATTATTAAATGTTATTTTAAAATATGTTATTTAAAATTATTATTTCTTAAATATCATTTGTGGGATATTTTTAAACACTGATAATATTTATAAGTTCAAACTCATGTAAATGGAACTTACAGGTAATTATAAGCATTTTTCTGCATGCACTGTCTAAAGTCACAAGACACTGCAAATGTTAGGAAAATGTATATTGCTTGCCAGTTAGTTGTTGTAGAAAACTATTTTGTGTTATAGCTGGTGCTTACAGCATTTACTGTTTTGTGGAGTTCACTGAGAGGTATTGCTCTTCTGTTTGTGCACGTTTTGATGGGCATTTACTTTCTAAGTTATTAATCTGTGCCAGGTTCCCTCACATTTTGATAGTTCTTTCCATCAGTAGACTAAATCCAGAAAAACCCAGGAGGAAAGAGTTTAGGTTTGCATTGTTTGTTTCAGTATTAAGAACAAATGTGTTATACACATAATATTAATTTCTTTAAGAAAAATTATTTTAACTGCGATGCATGTTTATGACTTCTCATTTTTCTATTTGGTATGTAGGAGAGGAAACCCCAAAATATTGTGTCTTATCCTTTGTTCCTAGGAGAACAACTGCAATTCCATATTGTAAGAACTGCCCCAGGGCTGGGAAATGTTACTGTTGAGTGGAAGATAGTTGGGCATAATGTAAATCAAAATTTTGAAAACTATTCTGGAATACTATTTTTTCCTGAGGTAAGTCTATAAGCAAAGCTAATGGCTACAGGAGAATATTGTAATTAGAACTGAGCTGAGAATATGAGTGTGCTTTTATAGCAGGCTTTGTTTCTTGGTCTGGTTATTTACTTGCTCCTTTACTCTTGGAGTTTTAAACCGGAGCGAGTTTCTAGTTTTCGATACTTAAACTTAACATTTCTTAAAGGTGTTATTCAAAATACATATGATAGAGTGGTATCACTTGTATTTTATACAATAATGCCTAATCAATTTATCAATAAAATAAATAGGAGACATTGAATACAACATTGTATGTTCACTTGCTGGATGACCATATTCCTGAAGAAAAAGAAGAATACCAGATCATCCTATACAACATCAAAACAGAAGGTAATGCAGAACTATAGCCTGCTATATCTTAACACTACCATTTAGTAGTGTAATATTTTTATATCTGTTAATCCGTTTTGGAAGTGTAGGACCAAGCATACTGCAGCTGGTGTAAACTATGCAAAGTTCATTCATGTTTTATTGAAACAGGCTTGATCCTTATGTGTATATGTGTGTGTGTGTTTATATATATATATATATATATATATTAAAACTCCACAGTGTCTTTGTAGTTTTCCTTAGTTGGTTTTAAACGTGATTTAGCTCTTACTGTTTAAATTCAGTGGCTATTTGCCTCTCTGTAACTGAATAAAAACTGGAGCTTACTAATGTGGTCTGGATACAGTTGCCATGAAATAAGCAGATATTTTTATCTTTTAAAGCAATCTTGTCAGGGCACAAGCTGACTGATCTGTCTCTGAATTCAAGGAGCTCAGAATATTTTATTCTTGCCATTCAAATTATAATGAGAAAAGAAGCACGAAAACGCATCCCTTCGGAACTACTCTTCGTTAAATTGAAATTAATCTCTAAACACCAAACTAACTGGGCATAGTTTGTGCTGCAGCTGGGTGCCTTACCAACTGGCCAGAATCATTTGTTGACTCTGTTAATCCAGGATAAGCATGGATTAATAGAACAACAATTATTCATTAAAGCAACATTTGGAAAAGAGAGTGATTTCTTAATGGAATCATTGAGAAGTTGAATGTAATTTTAACTTTTGGAGTTAATTCCTGGGAAAACTTTCTCTTTTGTTTTATAATGGAGGAAGTTTAGAGCAGTTGATACTTGGTATTGGCCCATTAAGTTTCCCCATTTCTTAATACATTTTGTGACTGTATACTTAGTATGCTTACGATTTCTGTTGTGATTGTATGTCCTTGTGTCTGTTATGGAACATAAATGTATGTTCCACACCATCCATAAACTTCAGTGAGCACATCATGCGTTTCATTTAATTTCATTTGCACAGTTACTGACTGTTATTTGGATGTAATAATAGCAGTAATATAAGACAAAAAAATTAGTTGCATAACACTTTATTCACTGTTGTCCATTGATTCTTTTGCAGGAGTTTCTTCTTCAGGTGCTGCTGTTTTGGATAGTCAAGGATATGAAGCTGTTCTGACAGTAGAAGCTAGTGATGAACCACATGGAGTCTTGAATTTTGCTTCCCCATCCAGGGTAGTTTTAATTCCAGAGGAAAACAAAACAGTTCAGCTTTTTATTAACAGAGAATTTGGATCTCTAGGTTTGTATAATAACTCCAAGAGAAAGGAAGTTCTGTTCTGGTAATCATTAGTCAAATGAAAGCCATGATAGGCTGGAAATTTTGAAAAATCTTGGATATGATTGATATTTGCAGAACTTCTAGGTTCTTACTGCAGGCTTGGAAACGAAGTTTTAGTAAAAACTAGAGCCATAGCCCTCATTTCCACAGCAAGGAATCTGGGAGCTGTGACATAACTAGTTGGCTACTAGGGTTACTACCTTTATGTCTAATGTATCTGTCTCAACGTGTTAGTTTCTCCAGAAGGAATAAAAAACATGCGAGAAAGGAGCTTGTAGAGAATCATCATTCCCACATATTTCCCCTCTAAACTTCCAGAAGTTGGCAGCTTAGTAATGTCCCATGGAAAAAGTTGCATTCAGACCACTGAATTCAGTTTATGTCTCCTCTGAGAATTTCTTACTCTGTTTTAAATCAGTTTGTCTTTTGCCTTTCATAAAATCAAGTGGTATTTAATTCAGAATTCAATACTCTGCTGTGTGCAAAAATATTTTCTTCTGTTTGTTGCCTGAGAATTTCAACTTACA
This sequence comes from Elanus axillaris, assembly GCA_026212715.1. NCBI lineage: Eukaryota > Metazoa > Chordata > Aves > Accipitriformes > Accipitridae > Elanus > Elanus axillaris. The sequence continues at coordinate 4,157,447 of JANZLQ010000079.1, read as the reverse complement.
TGGTGAGATAATGTGTAATCACTTCCTATTTACCTTTTAGACTCTATTGAGACCTCAGTGATAATCCCTTTTAGTTTCTTTGGTTATATCTGTTTTGAAATGAAGTGACAAGTTACAACAAGTGTTCAAGATCTGGACACACCACAGATTTGTAGAGGCATTTTAATGAAATTCCTGTTTTCCCATTTCTTTTTTAATATCAATCTGTATCTAACTTACTTTTGGAACACTACTTAGGAAACTAATGCTTTAAGATAAGTATCCATAGTTAATGTAAGATATCTTAAAGTCCCTCATTATTTATTAAAACTAAGATTCCTTTATACCTTATATTTTATTTCATACAGACTAGCTTTGAATTTCATCTGTCATTTTATCTCCAGGGTCACTCTCTTTAAATTTGCAACTTGGCTTACCCTAGCAACTTAGTGAGACAAGGCTTTATTATAAAAAAATTATGGCTAACTTTTTCCCTTGGTAACATTTATCAGTGTGTCCCCTAATTTTTATTCTTTATTGAAGTCTATGCAAGTCTGCCTGGGAAGGGAACTGGTTTTATTAAGCTGTATTTCTCAGCACTGTCTTTAGAGCCTTTCTTAGGTATTTTCAGTCATTCCTGAAACATTGTACTTCCCTTGGCACCAAACCTGATATTAATAATATATTAGAAGTTTCAGCTAGTACTACAGCAATGTAATATTGTGGTCCATAGTATCTCAATATCTGAAAACCTTTAGTCTGAATGTTTTTTGAGTCCTGTAATATTGAACAAATCACGAAAGGCTGGACTGAAAGCACATTAAAAACAGTAACAAACGTCCATTGGCTCCACATCAATTTTTTTAATCCTTTTGTTTTGCAGTTAGGCTTTTCATTTTGTGGATGAGCATTTGATCTCTTTTCTTTGTCTGTTCCAGTAAGCATTACATAAGAATTGAAAAAAAAAAAAAGTTTTTTTTTGTTATGAATTGAACAGGTGCTATCAATATTACGTATGCCACAGTTCCTGGATTGCTCACCTTAAGTAATCAAACAGAAGGCACCTTGGCTGAACCAGGAGCTGATTATATAGCTGTTTCTGACTCACTGATTTTGGAAGAAGGAGAAACATCAGCTGCCATAAATATTACTATTCTAGAGGTAAACTCTAAACCCTTTCATTCTATACTGATCTGTATGATCTATACTGATCAGAAGAGGAATACTTTGGAACCTGAAACTTGCAACCTTTGTATTACTTAAAGCTATATATTTCATTGTCGTTTAGAAAGGTGGCTTTTATCTTAATGATAAAATCACAGAAGGACAAACAATAACGGAAAACAGCTCTACCTATGCATAAATGAAATTAAGCTGTCTCGTTAGGACTTTACGATCTGATATTCAGAACAGTGTAATTCATTGCTTGCTACAGGCTCTTACTTCTTCGGTGGTTAGGGTTTATGCCTCTAAAACTGGGCAGAAATTTATTCACAAGAATAGTTTAGTTTCACGATGGAGTCTTTTTCATGAAATATAATGTCTGTCTTCATAATTTGTTCAAGACAGTAAATTTTACACCAAATAAAAGAATTTCAGGAAAATGGAAGAATAAATTAATTCTAGTGTTGCTATAATATTAGAGACTTCTAGTGTGTTGCTTTTTGGTGGTTTCTGTGACAGTTTCTTAGAGGAGAATGAAGAGGATGTACTGAATTTGTGTTTTGCAGGATGATGTACCAGAGGTGCAAGAGTTCTTCTTGGTTAATTTAACTTCGGTGGAACTCATCATGAACCATTCAACTTCATTCCCACCTAGGCTGGGTAAAACAACTTGTACAGAACTATCTTTGGTTTTCCTTTTATATGAATTGCATGCAGATTTTATTACTCTGGCATATTATCATTATTCCACCTACTTGCCCACTGTGCCAATGAGACAGGGTATTCTGAAAGAAACATTGTAGAATATCAAACTTTTTCATTATTCACTTGCTTCTTACTTTTTTGAGCTCTGTAAAAATTATAAGGCAATTTTCATAGAAGAGTTAGTAATTAGCAGTTGGAGAGAACAATTTTCTGAAACATTTTATTGGCACGGTGTTATCTGATTTTCATTTCCAAGTACATAATGGAAACAAAAATGTAAAAAAAATTATGTGATTACTTTGTTCACTCTTTTAAAAGTATGTTTTATTACTTGTTATCAGATTTACTTTTAGGAGTCATATCCTATGGTTTTCCTGCTCTTCCGGTGAACTTCATTTATAATTTTCTTAGTTCTTCATTCTGCTTCTGAATTCAGTAGCATAGCTGCCATTGGCTTTAAGGACACTTGGGTTATCCTGTGGTACTAGAGACTAGTTACACTGATTATTTCTAACATCTTCTTTGATTCTTTTCCCTTTTCTTTGCATGCCTATAGAAGTGACAGAGTTAATTCGTTACAGATTGAAAGGTAACTTGCACAACTCATTGCTGATTTGTAGAGACTGTGATTAGTTGAGTCTAAAATCTAAAGCATAAACGGAGTAGCATATAGCTACAAAGGATTTTTCTTAACTAAATTGTGTTGGTTGCCACATAGTCTCACCTTCTACTGTAAGGTCTTGGCAGTCTCTTTGAATTGTGACTATTCAACCCTGCTGTAATATCTGTATTGGGTTAAATGTACTTAGGATGAACAGATAATAGTTTTAACACGAGGCAAAAAATTGTCCTCATTGTAAATGTCCTACAAATGCTGTTATCAGACTATTTTCTAATCTTATTTTCCCTGTTGGTATATTTTGATTTGTTATGATTGACAATTTAACTTCTTGTTGGTGCAGTGCATTTGTTTAGCATTTCTAGCAATCCCATACCCTGTATTTGAACTATTTCTAGGAGGTGTCTAACACCAAAAGAGATGGGTGTTCTGCAAACAATACAGGCACATGCAGTCAATGCTACACATCTGTAATATATTGCATTTGCTGTTCCTATCATGGCCATATGCCTGCAATATGTGGAGTGAGTCTGGTATGTCTGTGATGTACAGTTGAACACACTGAACTCAGGTGACCTTTATTTCTTATATGAGGCTTCACTGATAAGGAGCAGAAACAGCAAGCATAAAGACAGTTCCGTTGTTTTCTCCATGCTCCTCTTGCTCCCATCTTCCAGAAAAGGTCAAAGAAAGAGCCTGACTCAAATATAAAAGGGCAAGGAATTAAAAAAAAAGGCAAATTATCAACAGCTGAGAATGGTGAAAGAAAGAGGAATTAACCTAATGCATACAAGAAACAGCTAAGCTGAGGAGGGGGCAGGGGGACATCAGGGGAGGTAAAGGATGCCAGACATGAAATAAGACGTCTGATGTTGAAATCAAAGTATTACAGATCCTAGGTGAACTGATCTGACTATGACAGGACAAGGGAAAATGCGGGTTAGGAGTGAAGCTGGAAGGTTTGTAGTTGCTACCGCTCCCTCTGGATTTGTAAACCTCAATAACATTTCTGCTGTTTGTGTAGGGGTTTTGCAGCTACTTCTATTCTTCATCACTACCTCCTAGTGGCAGGTTTGAATTCATGGCAATGACCTTTCACTTTTATTCAGTTTTATCTGAATAGATAGAAATCTTTCCTATGGATCTAATTATAGTATATTTGCTATGGATTCAGTGGAGTCAGTTTGGCTGTAGAAACTGTCATTCTTTTGTTCATTTCTTTTTCAGTCTTATTAAAAGTAAGTTGAAGTAAATTAATGTAGTCACGCGGTGGTGTTGTCCGAACAAATCAAAGCACTATTTTCTCAGAAGAATCAAGTTCTGACTGTCAAGTTCTGGTCCCTGAAATTAGTGGACATTTCTGGCTTTAATCTATTATCCAGTATTTTCACAGTGCAATACCTACAATAATCTTCAGAGTTATTGTGAAGGTACATAAGTATTAATGGAGCCATAGAATGTTACAGTACATAAGCAGCCTACAAAGAAATTATTAATTCTGTATTTGTAGCAGTATCTGAGGTGTTATGCCAGTAAGGTTTATGATCAGGCACTGGAGCATGAATAGGAGATGAAATACTGCATCATTTATTATTCGTTCTTACTCATTTTCCCTCCCATATTCAAAATGGCACAGTCTGCAAAATGTTGAATGTTGTCATAATAAACACACACAATGAAGATAAATTAAGATTCTATGACATATCTTGCTTTTGGTATTTCCTAATTTTTCTGCATTGTTCTTTGCTTTCTAAATTTTTAGTCTTTTCTGTATGCATTATTAAATTTAACAGTGGTAATTCAAGGCACTATGTTGCAGTTCTAATAATAAGGTAGTAAGCACAGATTTTCTTTGAGCCTTTCCAATTATCTTGCCCACTACCATTTTCTCTTCCACATTTTGGAAACAGAAAATTATGTATTTCTTCTACAAAACTAGTAGAGATTTAAGAAACGCTTCTATTATTCTTGAAAATCATGAAAATGTACTTTATTGTTCTTTCATTTTTATCTTTCTGTTTTCCATTTTAGATGTGGAAGGTTTAGCTTCTCAAATTATTATTGATGCTAGTGATGGAGTAAGCGGAGTAATTGAATGGGAAACTACCAAGTAAGTCTTGTCTCCTTGAAGAACTCACTGTGTCAGTGATTGGGGTTGCTGGATTATTTTCATTTTCAGTTAACAGTAAAACTCCTGTTAAAAATAGGGCCAGATCTTTGAGATGGAAAAGCATCATTCACTTCAGTAGAACTGGAAAGTGTTAAGATAATTCCCACACTGAAGCCCAACATTTACAGTATTTTTACTCAGAAATCTTTTGGTACCATGTACTTAACTTTCATAGCTGTCCTTTTGTATTGTGAACTTGCCTCACTCCCCCAGCCTCCATCTGGTGTTACAGCCTCCACATCCATGTATATTCACTGGCATCTACCAGATCTTTTTCTCTGACTGACTTCCAGGAGCTAGGAAGAAGGCGTTCATGAACATAGATGGGCTTAGTCTGCCACTCATAAGCAGGAAAAAAGCACAATCTCCTATAGCTTAATTCCATTTAGATTAGAAACAAAAGTTAAAAGGTTGTATTAGACGATTGTAATGATACTGATACTGTAATGATACCCTTTTCTTATAAAGCAGAGGGAATGATGATGAAAATAACTATCTGCATCTTATTCAAAAGGACATGCTCAGTGAGTCCTCAGAATTTTTCCTGCTTTTTGTTTTAGTTTTGAAGTTAATGAATCTCATGGGAATCTGACAATAATGGCATACCGAAACAGAGGATCATATGGCAATGTGTCTGTTTTTTTTTATGCCCAAAATTTGGAGGCACAGCTGGGTTTGGATTTTAATGTGACCTCGAGGGTAAGAAGCAAATCTGAATCTACTACTTTTCTTTCCTTCAGCTTCCTCAAAACAATGTCTTTTTGTCTATTTGGCAGAATGATCAGTAGTGCAGCTAGATTTTTTCAAATTGTTTCAATTGCTTTGGTCATCTGAATACAATGAGATAAAATTAGTCTTTGTATTTTACTATTTCATTCTTTTAAAATATTGAAGTATTTTTAAATATAAGACACATTGTAAACTTTCAGACATCTAACTCAATAGAGTTTTGCTTAGACAAGAGCATATAAGATTTCATAAAAGGTTTCATATTTCTTACAACAGACCTGTCAAAGTAAATTGCTCTTGCTTGTCCTCATTCTACAAAGTGTTGAATTTTTTTTACTTCAATCAGTTTATAAGGGACAGAGAGATTATAGCTCTTGTCTCATTTTCCTTCCTATTTAAGACAATTTTTTCCCTTAGTTGAAAAATCCTGTGTGTGTTAACAGCTGTTAAATATTCAATGTTTTCTGTGTTTCAATGCTAGACTCTTTTTTTTGCTGATGGAGAAAGGAATAAATCTGTTGTTATTATAATTTATGATGATGATATTCCTGAAGGTGATGAGAAGTTCCAGTTGATTTTAACAAATCCCTCTCTGGGGCTGGAATTAGGAGAGAACACAACAGGTAAAACTTAGTTTTAATATTCTTGTTCTTTGGAATTGTATGACAGTCATTTTAATTTCATTCCTCTGCATAATCATATTCCAGAAAACACCATTGCCCTGTGTCCTGGTTTCGGCTGGGATAGAGTTAATTTTCTTTCTATTAGCTGCTATAGTCCCATGTTTTGGATTTAGGATGAGAAGAATGTTGATAACACACTGATGTTTTCAGTTGTTGATGAGTAGTGTTTAGTTTGAAATCAAGGATTTTTCAGCTTCTGATGCCCGGTCAGCAAGAAGACTGGAGGGGCACAAGAAGTTGGGAGAGGACACAGCCAAGGCAGCTGACACGAACAGGCCAAAAGGGTATCCATAACATGGGGCATCGTGCCCAGTATATAAACTGGGGGGGAGTTGGCCTGGGGGGATCACTGTGTGGGAACTAATGGGGCATCAGTTAGCAAGTGGTGAGCAGTTGGACTGTGCATCACTTGTTTTGTATATTCCAATCCTTTTATTACTATTTCCATTTTATTACTGTTATTATTATCATTATTATTTTCTTCCTTTCTGTTCTGTTAAACTGTACTTACCTCAACCCAAGCGTTTCACCTTTTCCTTCCAATTCTCTCCCCAGTCCCACTGGGTGGGGGGAGTGAGTGAGCGGCTGCCTGATGCTTAGTTGCTGGCTGGGGTTAAATCACGACACGCTGCTATGGTAGATCTTCATACTCCTTTGGAATGTTCTTAAACATCCATATGAAGTCTATGTAATTAACAAGATAATACATAAAATAAGGAATCAAAAAGTGTGAAAGGGAGCTTTTCAGTAAGGCAGTCTAGATTCTTCCTGCCTAGAAATGTTCCTAGATAAAGTAAAATACTTACATATTCCCTTTAAGTAATAGCATGGGCATAAAAACCTTATATATACACTAAAGGAAAAATGGATTTGTGTTTGTATGTATTTTATTTGTATATGTGTACAGTTACATTTTACTATGTTAATTAAAGAATATTTCCATTATTTATTTCTCAAAAGCCACAATTACTATACTTGCCAATGATGATGGCCATGGAGTTTTGTCATTCAATAACAGTGATCACTTCTTCCTAAGAGAGCAGACGGCTCTCCATTTGATGGACAGTGTTGCAGTATTAAATATTATTAGAGAACCTCCTCAGGGGATATTTGGTACCGTGACTGTTCAATATCTTGTAAGTGAAATTAATTCTTCAGAGGCATCAGTGGATTTGACCCCTTCTCAAGGATATATTGTGCTGGAAGAGGGAGTCAGATTCAAGGTAATATGATAGTTACTACCAGAGAAGTGAAGAAAGCTTTTTTGAAATTGTTGGAAAGATTTCAGAAATGTCTGTGTTTGTTCTTGTATTGATTTTTTTTCTTATGTTTTCCTTTATTCTTAGAGCAAATTGAGTCATGGGAGTGGGACTGCCTAAAAAATAAATGTGCTCTTCTGTAGATAATTCTCTCTTTGTAGTAGTTGAGGTAAACTGAAAACAATATAATGGCTATATAATGTTTATGTATACATAGGAACATTTCTTTGCATGTATTCAGCATGTAGCTGAAACACGAACTTTGAAATTATTTGATAATAAGTTAAGGTTGAAGTAAATTCCCATTCTGTAATGTGATACTTGGGGTGGTCTGAACTGAACAGGGTATGCTGCAACAAATGCAAAAAAGTGAACATATCTCAATGTCCTAGGGATAGAAAACAACTTACTCTTCTGGGAGTATTAAGCCCACTGCCTCTGTACTGTCCCCACAAGAATGTCAGCTAGAAAATGAGCTAGCTTATGTTTGTGAAATCCTGACCCTTCTAAAGTTTAATGGCAGTTTGTTTTTTTTATTTTATTTTATTTTGTCAGTGAAGCTAGGGTCAGTAACAGGTTAGCACTGGTGGGGTAGAATCTGAAACAAGCCTTTATGGAAACATATAAATGCATTTGGAACCGCAGTGCTGGCCAGTGCAGCAGATCTGTGGGAGATCAAAGACTTCTTAAAACAGTCTGTAAATATGGTTTATTCCAGGAGTAAATAGGGTTCTAAAAGGTTGTAAGCTTCAGTTTAGTTCCAGATCAATCACTACTACCTTTTTTTTTTCTATAGCAAAGCTATGCATACCTCTGTAACTTTTGCCTGCTTGGGTAGTGGGAAGGATGACAATGAGCATGAAATGATAATGAAAACACCTACCTCTTTCTAGATATTTCTCTGCTAATTTGAGACCACCTTGAGAGGATCCTATTCTCATCTGCAGTGGTGCAGTAGAGGGAAAGAAACACCAAGAAGAGAGAGAACATTTCAAATATCCCTCTATTCTTGCCTTTTTTCCTTCTTTCTTCCCAGCACCACTAGTGGAATTACCCTGTTGCCCTGGAGCTAGTTTGGTTGTCAACTAAAGTAAATTAAAACCAGCTTGACTGAGCTGCATTAGGGGATCAGGTAGCTGTACAGGGACTATGAATTACCAAGGAATGTGTGGAATAAGTAGAGAACTGAAGTATGAAAAAAGGGATTAAAACCTATTACATTTCAGAGGGTCTTAGGATGAGAGGAGAAAAAAAGAGAAGGAAAAAAAAAATGTGCTTGTTTTAGTGTTGCACCAATGGAGGTCACCATAGTGATGACTTTAGAATCTCAACCTGAACCACCCTTGCCTCACTTCTGCCCTTTCCAGTTTCAAGAGCTGCTATTCTCCAGCTGTGCTATCCAAAGGCATACAGAAAAGGAATAGAAAGAGTAGCATGGTCTGATAGGGTAGCATCATCATTAGATGTCAAGTCTCAACAACTTTCTGTGCTTGTTTTCTTGTCAGACACTGCATATTTCTGCAATACCGGATGAAGAACCAGAAATGGATGAGCACTTTATTGTCACCCTGTTCAGTCCAACTGGAGGAGCCAGACTAGGCACAAGAGTGCAAACTATGATTACAGTATTACAGAACCAGGCTCCACTAGGGCTTTTCAGCATCTATCCAGTTACAAATAGGTACTAACTACTGATTCAGTTAAAGGGAAGTTGTTCATATTCAATAGAGATGGTATCTCTCTACAATTTTTTTAATAAATAAAACCCTTTAAAGAAATTAAGCAATCCAATTGTAAAACATTGGTAATTTTGAAAAGTACACTATGTGTCAAATACTATTACTGCTATACAGAAGAACAGAAATACCTTTAAAATGGACTACTTATCATTAAAAAATTTCAGTTTCTCTATGGATTTTTTTCATAAACCAGTACTTCATTAGCCCCTAAACACTCCACTAATAGTAATCCATGTTAAGAGCTCCAAACCTCAGATCAGTGGATGGGGAATCATACGTTTTTGAATTTATTTTTGTTTTTAAGCTTGTGTGAAATAGACTTTCACTCAGGGCTGTTTTTCAGAAGCAAATGAACCATATGGAATGACATTTTCAAAAATCATTCAGCGTAAAGCTTACAGCTGGTGTGTTATATTTAGTCTGGTTTAAGATTTTGTTGAATTTCCTATGATTTTCCCAAGGTCTTGTCATAAGAGATATTGGACAACCTACATTACTGTAGTTACCAGTCTTGTCAGATGGCAAAACCAGTTACTAATATTTTCTTTTTATTTCTGTTGTATATTCTGCACTGGAATTCTACTGTAAGAATTTTATTCGTATACAATAAAAATAATACAGTTTTTCTTTATTTTCACAATTCTCATATTCAGGACAAATTTCCTTATAATTGAAGAAGCCAACACTACAGTTTATTTGAAAGTTTCACGAACTAATGGGCTCAACGTGTCTGTGAGTGTTGAGTGGGAGACATTGTCGGATACAGCATTTGGCATAAGTACGTCCACTTCACTGAGTGTCCACAGCTTTTGTCAGAGTGAAGGTTGGAAGAGACTAGCCAAACATATAGGACATGTAACTTTGGAATGTAAATTCACATATTCAGACTTGATCACACTAATTAATATTTTTCTGAGCATGTCAAAATTTATTAGATAAAAGAGCTTAGCTGCTTAAGAGTCATTTTGTCATCAGCTACTTCTGCCAGAGTTTCACTAATATGTATTGCTGTCCTTGCTGCTTATATGAACATTGTTGTCACTAGACTTGTGTTTAGTAAAATCTATTCTTTGCTACTAGTAACTTTGGATTTTTCTAACACAGTATAAGAGACACACTTTACATAAACCTGACATAGCCGTAGCCTGAAAAAATGCTACCTCATGTTTTGTGTTATATGTCCCAGTGTGCCTACTGAGATGCTTTCGTGGGAGTCTCAGAATGTAAATTCATGAATACTTTAATCTGGCCCAAGTCAGCGCTGCCTTTGAAAGAAGCCATCCTTCCATCTCTGCCCACTTGTTCCCATTTCCATGCTAAGCATTTTTTGTTCTGATACTGATATATGTATAGCTGCTTACTAATACAGACTGAAACTAAGAAGGCAAAACACGAAATGTCTGACTTTGAACATGGATGAATACCATCTCTGGCTCAGCAGCTAGTCTAACCTATGTGTGGGATTGGGAATTTAGCTCTTGGAGTTTAATTCTGACAATGCAGTGCTTTTTCCTGTAAGCCAATCAAACAGCTTAGGCAGTTTAAGAATCTTAGTGCCATGACTGCTTGTTGTGATGGGGGTGAGAAGGACAAACACATACATTTTGTAGTCTCTTTGTCACTTTTTTCACTACTTGCTATCTAGCTAATAATTTTCTCACTAGCTAAATTCCAAACTGAATCGTTCTGAATGAGACTCAGATTGGCTGTGCATCTTCCATATGCAATTGTAATATATGAAGAATGCATTTATTGCTTAAATCTCCTTACATCCTCAGTACTGAAACATTTCTGTGCATTTACACTTATACCAACTATTTAGAGACAACTTCAACGTTCCTGATAATAAAACTGGTTTTGGCAAGTAAATAATGAAAATGGCATTGAAAAAGTCCTCAAGAATAAACAGTGTTTTCTTTTACTATATTGCAGGAGGTAGTATCAGTGTCCTGTCTGTCTTGCAAAGTTTTGTGGAAGAGTCAGTGTCTAGCTGGTGTTTCTTTACATCAGGAGAAATCCTGTATGGTATTCTGTTGCGTATGCCTCCAGCTACGTTTTCTACTGTCTACCAATGGAAGGGATTTTTTGTTCCTGTCAAGGTAAATATTTGCTTGCAAACACCAAGCATGCTACTTAATAAAGAATTTAGGTCTCAATTTTATTTTTTATTCCTCCCTCAGAATTTCAGTATGTGGAATCCTAAAAGCTGTGTGTCTTTCCAAATCCGTGCCTCTCCCTACCTTGTGATTACTCATGGGGAAGCCACGGAGGGAGCTTCCAACAACAGTGTGTATGCATTCATGCCTGGACACAGACTGTTGAAGGTAAATCTGTTTTACTTAAAAAATCATAAAATAATGGGGTTGGGAAGGACCTCAGAAGGCCCTCCAGTCCAGCCATGTTTTAGAAAAAAGCACTCTGTGCTCAGCTAGTTTGGGACCCCAAAACTCTGCATGACTCCAGTGATTTAGTATTTACAGCTGTTTGTCTACTGTGTTTTTATACTTGTATTTTTGGGCGTGGGGAAATAACCTGGGAAGTGAGGAAAGAAACTGTGGAGCAATCAAGTAATAAAACATTATCTGAAAAATGTATGCTAAGTTATATTAATTTTGTAAATTAACCCCACATATATAGACATATTTTGAAAACTGTAAAATTACATATATATGTTATTTTATATTTTTTATATAAAGTTTTATATGTAATTTTGCAAATTTTAGAAGTACATGTATATATGGATAAACTTGTCACTTGAACTGACTTCCAAACACCATTTTTGTCATATTTCCCTAACAGATACAGTCACTTTCTATTCTGGATACCAGACATGTGAAACATTTTGCTGTGGATGAAGAAGACTATTTGATTTTTGTGAGTCACACAACCAGTTCCAGTTCCATCCAGGTTAGAATACACTTGTCTTCACTGGCTTTGATGTGGGTAGGGTAGTTTGGTTAGTTTTGAGTTCGAAATATGAAGGATAATAAAAAAACCTGTAAGTACATTTTTCTGAAAAATTGCTTACATTTCTATTATGGACTTATAAGGCTTAAAATTCTAGACTTGTTTAAATGTAGCAATACTCTCTACATGAATATATAATTTACATTTGGTTTGATTTTATTGGTAGTGTTATTTCTGTTTTGACATCTAGCATGTTAACACATATAAGAACAGTAACATCTTCTGACCATAAACCTGTTAATCTGAAGAACAGGCACAGCTGCTTGCAGTAAGATAGTTACTTACCAGTGTGTTTCTGCCTTAATGTAGGGTCCACCTTAGAAATGAGGAATTCAGTTCACTGTATTCCCAGGTTTTCATCATGACACTTAATTTCTCTTCTCTTGGTGCTAATTACAAATATATAATAAAAAATGTATTTTATATTTCCACAGGTGTTCCAGTGGAATAAAGATATATTTGTGCTGCATCATCAACTTCCACTTTACAGAGCTCTGAACATAGCCTTGTTTCCTAGAGGAGGCATTATGTACCTATTAGTTTCTTTATCAAATACCAGCCAGAATGTGATCTTGTACCAGTGGATGAATAATGAGTTTAGGAATCTTCATCAATTACCAGCAAAAGAAATTAAACATATGGAGGCCTGGATTTCTGGATCTGATATCTATTTAATTATTGCAAAAGGTATTTAGCAGAAGCCAAACACTTGAGTTTGCTAAGTATATGCTGGCTTGTTTGGTAGCAAAGGCATTTGGGGTGAAGGAGTTTAGATGGGGATTAGAGTATTACTGGGGAGTGACAATTCACTGATAAGCATTTTATCAAAGAAATCTCTGGTTTGTCCCTCAGAAAATAAAAGCATTTTGTTTGTTCTCAAATACTTATGAAACTAATGAAATATTTTCCAAGGAAACAATAGGAAATAGTAACTATTCATCTAGCTGCTGATTGCACCCTTTCTGAGCTTTTCTGAGTGTTGTGATATGCAAAGAACATTGGTCAGCAAAGCACATGTGTTTTTTATTACAAGTATGACATTTTAGGCATTGTTTTATAACTGCATCCTTATGCCTATTGAAAAGTATATGTTTAAGTCCATAGGTTTCTTTGCAATTGGCTGTTGTCTACTGGCAATCTTAGTGTACTTTTATGTAAAACTGTGCAGAAAAGCCCTTAAATGATGTCAGTGGATGAATCATCCCATGGAGATAAGTCATACTATGGAGTTATAGAATCATAGAATCGTTTAGGTTGGAAGAGAGCTTTAAGATCATTGAGTCAAACCGTCAACCATGCCCACTAAACCATGTCTTGAAGTGCCTTGTCTACACGCTTTTTGAACACCTCCACGGATGGTGACTGTACCACTTCCCTGGGCAGCCTATTCCAATACCTGACAACCCTTTCAGTAAAGAAGTTTTTCCTAATATCCAACTAAACCTCCCTTGCTGCAACTTGAGGTAATTTCCTCTCGTCCTGTCACCAGCGACCTGACAGAAGAGACCAGCACCCACCTCGTAAAGCACCAAGTAAAAAGGAAAATATGATAATTGATCTCACTTCATAATTAAAGCTGCCAAACTCTGCCTTTTGAATGGCCACCAGCGTACGATTTAGCTAACAGGTAGCAAAATAATGAAAGTTTTGTCATTTTGCTCCTTTGCAGAATCTGGAAATTCTTCTGAAATTTTCATCTGGGAGACAGGGCAGTCTACCTTTAGACACTTTCAATCTCTTCCAGTCTGCTCTGTAAGAAACATCCATGTTTTCATGCCTCCTTCAGGTTTAGGTGAGACTTAAGTGAAAATATTTGTTCAAATCCTAATTTATAATGCTGGAATTGCAGAAATATGTGTGCTTATTTTTTTGAATTATTTATCAGACTTTAAAAATTACTATAATTATTGTACTACGAGTGGCATTTCTGGCATTACAAGGAGAACTTTTAAATGTATTGGTGAATATTTCTTTTTTCTCCTCCTTGCTCTATGTAGTTCACATCCTTCTATCTGGTAAGGACACAACAGCACTGTATTCTTGGAATTCGGAAGGGAACCAGTTCTCTATAATGCTGGAAGCCCCATATGCAGATCATATCACTTCAGCTACTGCAAGGTCTCTGAATTCCAGCAAAAGCTTGATTGTTCTGTCTGTACAGTCCAGCTCCCACATTTATGAGCTGACCACTATCTCCAACCAGTCAGATTTTATACCTAGGTAGGTTTTTTTTGGTTTATATAACTTTTTGCCAGCTCTTGTATTTCTTTTTCTGTGATACTGTTTTTGTTACAATAGAGAGCATTGTATACTTCTGTGTGTGGTGTGCTTATTAACACCAAAGAGAATTTTTCACAAGTAGATTTAAGATAACCAGAAGTTGAAGAGCCTCACAACTGGTTTTAAAACACAGTAAGAAAGGATGTGCAGTTATGACTTGATTTTTTAAAAGCTTTTGTTTAGCATAAATTAAATTACTTTCATAATTAATTTCAGTAGCTCTATGATCTATTGTAATTTAAAAAAACTCCAAAACAACAGAAGCCCCTCAACCTTTAAACCTTATTTACTTCCTCAGGATTATAAACAATAATTTCACCTCCAAAAATGCTTGTTAAATTTACACCAGTGCTTTCAAAGTTCATTAATCAGCTATTCTCAGTTTATAAGTATTTGATGTGTGTGTTTTTATGCTAGTTCAGGTGAATTGGTATTTGAGCCTGGGGACATGGAAGCTGTGATAGCAGTCAATGTCCTGGATGACATCATCCCAGAGGAGGAAGAATGCTTCAAAGTGTGGTTGAAAAACCCTAAGGGAGGTGCAGAGATTGGTGTTCATGGTTTTGTTAACATAATTATTCCTTCCAATGACAATGCCTACGGAGTCATTGCATTTGCTCAGGTAAAACTTCTAAGGTAAATCACTAATATATCTATATATAATTTCTGAATAATGAAACACAAACGTACAAAAACTGTAGACTCGAACATGTGACAGGAGAGTTAGAAACTTTTTAACATCTATTCAGCATTGCTGTGTGATTACATAGAACACAAGGTGATAGAAAATAGGTTCCGCAGTCTGGACCTTTTGTGAGATTTTTATAATCCCCTTACATTTAGATTAACACTTGTTTACCAGCTTGGTCTTGCAACATCCTAAAAATTCAGTTTTCAGATGGCATATATGATATCACCATAGAGTTGCTACTGGTTGGTTAATCAAGAGAATTAAGTAAATAAGTCTGAAGATCCTTTTCTCCTGAAAAAGATACTATTTCGGTTACATCATATGAGGAACCAGTCTGCCAGAACAGAATAATTTCTTTGGAAAAAATGTCACACTGAAGGTTTTATTTGGAGTGGTTAATTCTTAAATCATCAAACACTGTAAAAGTTATCTAGACAGCTGTATAGTATATGCATACTGAAGATGTAAAACACAGAAGAGTCATTACTAAATGAAACATTGCATCTGGACTTGTGTGAGGAGGGTGAATAACAATAAAGTAACAGCAGTAAAAATATGTTACTCTTGAAGGTCCACTTGTTTTGTTATCTGCTTCATACAATTTGGACATAAAATACTGTATAAAAAATAACACAACAAAACCCATTGGTTTTTTGGCCTTAGGATAAAGAGGCCTGACATTTTAAATTCTTACATCAATGAAATATGGGAGTATTGAGTACCTCTGAAAATGAGGACATATAAATTTAGTCAATGAACATGTATTTAGCTACTTAATAGTAGATTAACTTATTGACACCCAATGTCACTGTCCCCCATTGAATACCCAGATCCCTAAAGAAACTTTTCTTTTAAGAAAATAATATTATGGTTCTGATACTTTATGTTTTCCAGAGTTCTTTAGTTAAGCAAGTTGAAGAAATGGAACAGGACAGCTTAATCACCTTGAATATTGAACGTTTAATAGGAACATATGGACGAGTTACTGTAGAGTGGATTGCTAATGGGAGCATAAGTGATGTATTTCCAGCTTCAGGAATGGTATGTAATCACATTACTGATGTTAGAGAAGCACTGACTGTATTGTTTCAGACAACAGGTGCGGATGTACTGAGGGAGAAGGATGGTGCGTGTTAGACTGCCCACTCTTCTGTTAATTCCTGCTTCCTGGTCCTTTCCTCTGATTCTGGCTGGCACATAATACCACAGCATCACTCTCACTCTTTTAGAACCAGATACTGCAATGCTGGCCAGGCACTAGAAATGTGTATCTGTAGTATCCTGTTCCCATCTTCCTCTCTTCCTGCTGCAAGACCCAGCTACTGTGTCAAATCATTTGCATAAGGTGGGAATCTGGGAGTGTTTGTTCTTTGTCCTGACCTTGTCAATACAACTGAGAGCTTCAGTGGCCCAGGAGAATACGACAAATCCCAGTTTTCTCTGTTTCTGAGACTGTTTAGGTTTCCAGCAGTGTTAAAACCCGGTGTTTCCTGCTAGGCAAAGCTCTTGGTATGGCTTAGGATGGACAGACACCGGGTTCTTTAAGTCAAGGGCCTCCACCTTGTGGCCATCTGTAGAAGACACAGTGGGCTTTGAGGCTGTAGACCTGTAGCACAAGCAACAGCTGAGGGAAGAAAGGGCCAATAGACTGTGGAAACAAACTTTACACCTGGAAATAATGGGTCTGAAGTAATATAAAACATTTAGAGAAAAATTAACAGAGGGGAAATCAGGTCTGCCAAAACAGTCATACTGAAATTATTAAGCTAGCCCTTGACCATTCCAGATGTATGCTACGTGATTTCCCTGTGTACATTTGTAGGTAGGAAGAGACAGAAAGCTGAAGTAAAGGTATAATGTTGTCCACTGGAAATTTCTATTTATCCTTCAGCGTAGGTGTAGCCTAAGTGTTTATAGATGTGTCTTCCTTGTTGAGGGAGACCTAATCAAGTGGCTGGCCCTTTGAATTTAAAAATAAGAAGAGTATAGATAGACAAAGCATTTCTCAATCATTTTATCTGGGGGAAAAAAATATCTACAAACTGTTGACTAGACATTTCTTCAATTAGCAGTGATTTTAATACATATTATATGTTCATCATTCTTTTGACATATTTATATGTGGTAGGTTGACCTTGGCTGGCTGCTGCCTCCCCCCCCCCCCCCAGCAAGTTGCTCTCTTACTCCCCCT
>JANZLQ010000079.1:4116746-4140171 GCA_026212715.1 Elanus axillaris | reverse complement strand
CCCAGCAAGTTGCTCTCTTACTCCCCCTCCTCAGCAGAACAGGGGAGAAAATAAGGTGGAAAATCTTGCGATAAAGGTAGTTTAATAAGAAAAGCAAAAGCTAAGCATGGAAGCAAAGCAAAAAGTGGAATTTACTCAGTACTTCCCATCAGCAGACAGATGTCCAGCCTCTCCCCGGGAAGCAGATCCTCATTACTTGTAGCAGTTGCTTTGGAAGACAAATGTCAGAACCACAAATAGTCGTTTATGTGTGTGTCCTCTCTGTCTCCTTACCCTCAGCTTTTATTGCTGAGCATGATAGATACTATGTGGCATGGAATCTCCCTTTGATGAGTTTGGGTTAGCTATCCTGGCTGTGTCCCCTCCTAACCCCTTGCCCAGTCCCAGCCTATGACACTGTGAGTTCACTGCTCAGCAGAGCCAAAATACTGCTGTGTTACCAACACCATTTCAGCCACAAATCTAAAGCACAGGGCTATATGGGCTGCTGTGGGGAAAGTTAACTCCAGCCCAGCCACACCCAGTATGCTGCTGAAGAAAGTATGCTGAGTTGTCAGCAGTTTACTGATACTGCTTCTTTTTAATCTTTGAGAGGGTCTTAAGTGTGTTATGCAAGAAACCTCAGTGAAGACATGTAATTTTGAATAATTTTAAAGGTATATAACAAAGGGCAATAAGTTGAACATGAGCCAGCTATGTGTGCTGGTCTGAGGCAGAGTGTCGCCAGCAGGTTGAGGGAGGTGATCCCTCCCTTGTAGTCAGTACTGGTGAGACACCTGGAGAGCTGGGTCTAGTTCTGTGCTCCCCAGTACAAGAGACATGGACATATTGGAGTGAGTCCAGCAAAGGGCCATTAAGATGATGAAGGGATTGGAGCATCTGACATATGGAAGGAGGCTCAGGGGTGATCTTATGACTGTGTATAAATACGTGGCGTCAAGAGTAAACAAGGTGGAGGCAGATGCTTCTTGGCTGTGTCCTGTGCCAGCAATGAACATAATACAGGAAATTCCATTTAAACATGAGGAAAAATACTGTAAGGGTGGTGAAATGCTCAATCAGGTTACCCAGAGAGATTGTGAAGTCTCTGTCCTTGGGGATATTCAAAAGCTGACTGGAGATGGCCCTGAGCAGCCTGCTGTGCTTGAATCTGTTCTTAGCAGGGGCAGTTGGACTAGGTGATCTCCAGAGGCCCTTTCCAGCCTCAACCATTGTGTGATTCTGTGATAATGAAGATGTATGATCACTTTGAAACAACTGAGCTGTTCTGCCTGAAGTTGGAGTGTAGTTGTCATAAAGAGGTCTCAGGTTGAATGCCTGTTTATAAAGCAGCTATAGGTAGCTTGATTATACAAAACTAATTTGCATAGAATCATAGAATCATTTTCAACTGCAAAAATGGTCTCTCTGGTTATTATGCTTCTGATTGAGAATGATTTCTTGCTTTCTGGCCTGTGTTTTGAATTTTTTTACCACATTGCATTTTTCTGAAAGCATTTCTTTGTGTCACCTGTCTCTCTGGGTCTCATTTTTATTTTCTGTACAGTTCTTTTATATATATATGCAACCTGAGGGCAAACAGGAGCAACTGGAGCTCTGTGCCCAGTCAGAAAGTTATGATATCTTAGGAATAACTGAAACATGGTGGGACAGCTCACGTGACTAGAGGATTGTGGTAGATGGCTATAGGCTGTTTCCTAAAGGCAGGCAGGGAAGAAGAGGAGGAGGAGGAGGAGTCATGCTCTGTGTTAAGAAGAACCTAGAAAGTATAGAAGTCAACTGTGGTGATTGTGGAAGCTCTATCGAGTGCCTCTGGGTCAAGATCAGAAGGGTCGTCTCCAAGGGAGATCCAACAGTAGGCATCTGCTACTGACATCCAAACCAAGAAAATAAGGCCAATTAAGCAGTATTTGGGTCACTTAAGCAAGCTTCAGGTCAACAGAACATGCTTCTTATGGGTGACTTCAACTACCGAGGCACTTGTTGGAAGGACAATACAGCAGCTTACATGTCACCCATCAAGTTCCTGGAATGTGTAGAGGACTGCTTCCTCATACAAATGTTAAGATGTGCCAACCAGGAATGAGGCACTGCTTGACTTGCTACTCACAAACCCAGAAACCCTGCTTTGTAACATATATCTTGCTTAGTGATAGCCTTGGCTGCACTGATCACGATATTGTGGAGTTTGGGGTCCTGCTGAGCATACTGAAGGTTAGTACTAAGACAAAGGTTTCAGATTTTAGAAGAGCAAACCTCAGCCCGGTCAGAGCTTGCTTAGGAGGGATTCCGTGGGAAGCTTCCATGGACAATAAAGGAGTTAGCAAGTGCTGGGAGTTTTTCAAGAATGCTTGATAGGAAGCAGAAAAACATTTCACCCCCTTTAAAGGTACGGGAAGTAGGTAGAGCGAAAGATCCCTTTGGCTTAACTCTGAGCTTCTGAGTCTGCTCAAAACCAAAAGAGAAGTCTACCAGAGATGGAAAAGCAGACAAATACCCAGTGAGAACAAGGACATTGCCAGGGTGTGCAGAGAGGTAGTTAGAAAAGCAGAAGGTCAGCTCAAATCAAAACTGGCCAGAGATGTCAAAAACTACAAGAAAGGATTCTTCAGGTGTGTAAACAACAAGCAGAAACAGAAGGAAAATACTGGCCTGCTGTTAAACAGGAGAGATGAATTAGTCACCAACAACACTGAAAAGGCAGAGGTTCTCAGCACTTTCTTCACCTATGTCTTTACCATCACTGTTGGGCCCCAGGCCTTGGGAACAAAAATCCAGGTTGATGCATATACAGAGGTAGCACTGGTGAAGGAAGAGTTGGTACATGAACTACTACAGGAGCTTGACCCCTACAAATCAAGGGTCCCTGACATTATCCACCCAAGGGTGTTGAGAGAGCTGGCTAGCATAGTTGCGAGGCCACTCTCCATAATCTTTGAGAAGTTGTGGAGGTTGAGGAATGTCCCGGAAGACTGGAAAAAGGCTAATGTCACCCCTATCTACAAGAGGGGCTTAAAGGAGGCTATAGGCCCAATCAGTCTTACTTCAGTCCTTGGAAAAGTTATGAAACAAATCTTCCTGGGGGCTATCACAAGTCAAAAGAAGCACATGACTGGGAAGAGCCAGCACAGATTCACCAAGGGCAAATTGTTCTTGACAAATCTGATTGCCTTCTATGACAAAATAACCTGCTCAGTTGATGTGGGGCAAGCAGTGGACATTGTCTACTGGGATTTTTCCAAGGCTTTCAGTACAGTTTCCTACAGCCTCCCTCTACAGAAACTGATGTATTACAGTCTAGGCAAGTGGTCTGTGTGATGGGTGGGGAACCGGCTGACAGCCCGCACCCAAAAGTTGGTGATAAGTACTTCCTTTTCAAACAGATCACCCCAGGGATCAATATTGCGCCCAGTGCTCTTTAATGTCTTCATAAGTGATCTGAGTGAAGGGATCAAGTGTAGCCTGATGAAGTTTGCTGATGATATCAAACTGAGTGGGGCAGTGGACACTTGGGAATGGAGAGCTACTCTGCAGGAAGACCTGGATAGGCTGGAAGAGTGGGCTAACAAGAACCTTTGGAAGTTCAGCAAGGACAAGTTAAGGTCTTGCACCTGGAAAAACATAATGCAGGAGTACAGCAGAGGCTGGGATCTACCTGGCTGAGGAGCAGGTCTGTGGAAAGGGACCTGGGGGTCCTGGTGGACAACAAGCTCAGTATGAGCGAACAGTGTGCTGCTGTGGCAGAGAAAGCCAACAGGATGCTGGGTTGTGTCAACAAGGGCATCACCAGCAGAAAGAAAGCAGTCATTATCCCACTCCACTCAGTGCTTGTCAGGCCACACCTGGAATACTGTGTTACGTTTTGGTCCCCGCTGTGGAAAAAGGATGGGGACAGGCTGCAGAGGGTCTAGAGGAGGGCCACGAAGACGTGCAAAAGACTGGGAAGCCTGCCATATGAGGAAAGACTGAGAGAACTGGGTTTGTTGAGCCTTGAGAAAAGAAGGCTTAGGGGAGACCTTATCACCACATTCCAGTATTTAAAGGGTGGCTATAAAGAAGATGGAGACTCCCTTTTTGCAAGGATTCACATGGGAAAGACAAGGTGTCATGGGTACAAGTTACTCCTGGGAAGATTCTGATTGCACACAAAAGGAAAATTTTTCACAATGAGAACAATCAGCCATTGGAATAATCTCCCCAAGGAAGTGGTGGATTCCCCAGCATCAGACACTTTTAAGATTCAACTGGGCAGGGTGCTGGGCCATCTTGTCTAGACTGCTTTTGCCAAGAAAGATTGGACCAGGTGATCCTTGAGGTCCCTTCCAACCTGGTATTCTATGATTCTATGATATGTATGTGTATATGAATATGTGTGTATATATGTGTGTATATATATTTTTTTAATTGATAGGCTTTTACAGAATAAAACAGTTGCTATAACAGCATTGAGAAGAGATTTGACTTTTTTTTTCCCTCCTTCTAAAACTTTAGATTACATTTTCAGAAGGTCAGGCCCTGTCCACAATCACCCTGACAATTCTTGCAGACAGTGTTGCAGAGCTTTCAGAGACTGTGGAAATCATGCTCACTGATGTTACCACTGTGGGTGTTGAGGACACTACAAAAGGAGCTGTCATCGATCCCAAAAGGGCAAGAGCTGTACTCACCATTTTACCCAGTGACTCTCCACATGGTGTGATTGGGTGGCATATGGACTCTCTCTTTGTTAAAGTCACAGAGCCAGAAGGTAAGTCTGTTTCTTGATTCTTAGGGAAAAAATATATGTTTGTTTCAAAGTCACTGTTGCTGAAGCTGTAACATTGGTGTTTTAGATATATATTTAAAAAAATATATATTTCATATATATATCAGCATTTTCCTATTAAAAATTGTAGCAAAAATATCCTTCACAATATGTAATTAAGCTATTTCATACATATATTTTAGGCTGTATTTCACATTGCATATATCAACATTATCCAGTCATTTTTGTTTAGGGGGTAAGCTATTAAAATCTTGGCATCTTGTGTTGCAAATCACCAATACATAAAATACTTCTGTTGAGATAAAAAGCCGAAGTTACCCATTTAATGGGATTAATATATTGTTTAAAATAGCTTAGATAGAAAGACTTTCCTCAGGAATTGGGTCAAAAAGTGAAGCTTTTCATTCTGTGGGATAGGGGTAGGAAGGAAGCAGAGTAAGAGTGAATTCCATTTCAAGGAAACTCAATCAGGGTTTTTCTGCTTGCCAGCTGTGTGTTTGATTGGTTTTCCTTCCAAGCACCAATTGAAATTGTAAAGGACCTGCCAGGCAGTTAGCCAGAGGCGGGCTGCCACAGTGCTCAGGCTCCTGAGCCCAGAGCTGATTGCTCTGGCATCCTCTACAGCCTGGTGGTTTTCCAGCAGCTGCCTGATGGGCTATTCATACTTCAAAAGCCCAGTTGAGATTTCCTGGCAATTTAATATACTGTCCATATTAACAAATAAAATTTCTGAAAAATACATTTTCCATCAGAATATTATTGCAGATAGAACTTCCTCACCAATTCTATTTCAAAGTGAATTAGTGTTGCACCTTTTTTTAGCACCTGAAGGTATTGTGAAGGGATTCTGTTGTTTACTTAGATAACACACACACATGAATATTATAAACTTTTATGCTTTGAAGTTAGGATTCAAGGCATGTTCTTCGGTTTCATTTCTTGCACAGTTTCTTTTCCAATCTTTAAACGTTGTATTTTTCATAAATTATGTACAGATGCTAACTGTGAAGCAGTATCTAGTTAATACAAGTAACAGAAACTAGTCTGAAGTACAAACCCTGTTGCCTTTTATGTGTTTCTATTTCTCCAGTCATAAACCCAGCCATTTAGCCAAATGTCAGGTTTGGTGGTTTATTGGACAAAATTGCAAATGTGCTTTCCCCAAAGGGCTCTGAACCTGACGGATACAAGTGGATCTCATTTTCTTCAATATTTGAGTTAAGGAAATGTAAAATTTACAGCCAGAGTGACTGCCTCCAGTGCTGCTTTCTATAGTGGAATGAGTCGTGATCTCCTGGGCATGTAAAGGCCAGGCAAAATTGTGAGATGGGAGTTTTGAAGGAAAACTGAATAAAAATGGCAATGTTGATGTAACAGTTTGTGTAGTAAACATTTTAAACTGTAAATATTCCATGCTTTATTCTTCCTCTAGATCCAGCTTTAAAATGCTTTCCAAATGTACACACTATGTGTTGTGTGTGTTCACACCACTTGTATGTGCTTATTTGCCTAAGTCATTGAATTATCCAAGTATTGTTATGTTGCTAAGCAGAATTGAAGTGGGGTCTAGCAAACAGCTCCAGTACAATTAAGTGAGCTGGAAATCAAACAGGACAAGGGTTAAAACTATCATGTCTTGATTTTTTTCCCCCCTCGTTGTAGGGCAAGTCAATTCAACTACTCTTACTTTACAAATTGTTCGAGAACAAGGGTTTGTTGGAGACATTGTGGTTCATCTGAGTGCCACACCTAATTTTGAACTCCCCCTCTCCAAACAAGCAACAGAGAATGAGGATTATCTTCTGGAAAAGAAGACAATCATTATGGCAGAGAATGCAACAATAACTTCTGTTGTAGTCACTATTTTGCCCGTGAGTAGTCTTAACAACAAATTTAGCTAATAATGTCTTTTAAGGAAAGGGAAAATGGTACAGAAGTAGTTTTTAGCATTCTAAAAATAGCTAAGGTGGGAGTCTTGCCTTATCAGGTGGTTGTATATCAGTAGGAATTGCAGCCATCTCTTTCAAAAAAATTCAAGTACTCATCACTGGGAATGAACCAAATTCTTTGTTTTGTTGTAGTCCCCAAATCAACATATAATAATGACAAAGGAAAAAATTATAAATGTCTTGGGTGCTTGCTGGCTTTTCAACTTGTTGCAGGTTTTTACAGAGGATTTATTTTACTTCACATACCTCTTAATGGATTTGTTTTGTAGTTCAGGAAATGTTAATTTTTCACCAAAAAAATTTATGTTCTTTAAATATATTCAGAACGGCAGTATTGCTTTTCAAGTTCTGGCTTAGTTTCTGAAATCTAGCCACCCTTCTATAGATAGGAAAAGCAAGTGACAGCCAGCAATATTTTCGACAGTTCTTACAGGTCTGGAATCTGACTGCCAACTGCAGTTTCTAAAGCTCAGCAAAGGTAGCCTTTTTTACCTTTCATATGGTGTGAAGCAAGGGATTGGTTATATGGTTCCAAGTGCTAAGAATTTTTGAACAGTAAGCAACCTAGAAGTAGTCAGCTTCCTGCATGTATTGTAACTTAGAGCGTTTTATTGAAAAAGTGATATTTAAAAATATTTTTGCAGGACAATGTTCCAGAATTACAGGAAGGATTTTTAATCAATATTACTGATGTACAACTGGTCGATTCTCCCACTGGAGGTCAGCCAAGTGTGAAGAGGCTTGGGTTAGAAATAGCTGAAATAACAATTGAAGAAAATGATGATGCCAGAGGAGTATTTAGTTTCAATGTTACAAAAGTAAGTATATCTGAAAGAAAAATATTTAAAGTAGCATTCCAGCCAGAGAGTCTGTGTTTTCAGACCAGTTTTTATAGTGTTCTAAGAGGGTTTATGACGCTAAGTTGTTCTGGATAAAAAGGCAAGGTACCAGACAGACAATTCTTTCTTGAAAGGACCTTCACAATTAATATATGAAATTTATTAGGGAGCTGGTGGTGCTAAAACTGGTGTTGCAGAATATTCTGAAGGGGACCTCAGGAGGTCATCTAATCAAGATTTCTGTTCAGAGCAAGGTCAATGCTAAATTCAGACCAACTTACAAGTGCTTATGTATTTCTTCATTTATTTTTACCTGCAAGTCAATATGCAAGAGAGGGAAAAAAAAAAAAAAAAGGTTATTACACTCAGCAGTTTCTTGTTTAATTTACAGGATATAACTGGAGCTGTTGCTGGTTATGAGTTACCACCACCACAGAATATACTGAAACTTCCAGTTGTTCGTCAGGCTGGAAGGTTTGGGTCAGCAACTCTGTATTGGGAAGCCATTCATTCAACTGCTAGCTTTGAAGACTTCACACCATCACTTGGAAACCTTACATTTGCTGATGGGCAGGTGTGTGCTTGCTGAAATTTTCTCATGTTTTCTTCCAGCAGAATTTGCATCTTTTTATTGAAAACATTTTATTTAGAGCCTTATATATGTGACTGATGCTCCTGATTTTAGTTCTTTAGTATGGAAAAGCAGTATGATCATAAGCATTGACCAAATAGCGTTGTATGCCTTTGGTACCTCCACAAGTGAAGACATAATTTCTAGTAATGAAGCCTGTTACACTGAAAATCTGTAACATAAACTCTCTTCTCTGTAAATTCTCAGAATAAGCCTGTATATTTTCTTAGCTATGTTCTAATCATAGAAATTTTAAATTTCATGCTGCCCCTGACAATATGTAGTGTACACAAGGGGTTTGGATTTCAAGTGGAACATAACTGGTCTTTGGCAAATAGAAGCATACACTTTGTGAGCAGAATTTTGGCTTAAACATGATATTGTCTACCTGCACTTTCTACTGAGTACCAAAGCAGAGCAGTCAGCTGTTTTTAACATACAAGATTTGCATTGATGGACTTAAAAACCACTCTTGAAATTTTGTTATTTCATTATAAATATACAAGTATGATAAGAAATAAGCACAACTGAAGAATGTGTTTATCTATTATTAGATAAATTTTACATATTTTAAATTTCAGATTTTTTTCAAGAAATTCACAGAATATTATAAATGTAACTTTGTTGCTCTTGTTTTTTTAACAACTTCTGCAGGCTACAGGAGAAATAGAAATTACAGTCATAGATGACAGTGAAGTTGAATTCCTTGAGATATTCAAGATTGCCCTAGTGAGGGTAACAGGTGGTGCAAGACTTGGGGATGACACCCTGGTAACTGTCGTTATTCCACCAAATGATTCCCCTGTTGGAGTATTTGGGTTTGAAGAAAAGAATGTGAGTTTGATTTGGATTGCACGCTTTTCTACTAAAGCTGGATAGAGGGTTTGTGTCACTAACACATAGCCAATTTTGGTAAGCCTTCATCGCAGTGGAAGACATGACTTCATTGAAAGGCATGTTAGTGCTTGTCTTCATCTAGCTGTGTAGGTTGGTAACAACAATGAAAGTGCTGCTGGATAGATGTAGATTTCTGCATGACTGAATCAATTTAATTCAGTATAATGACAATCCAGGACATCCCAGGTAGGAGTTTTTGTATGTGTTGAATATTAAAATGATTT
Organism: Elanus axillaris; assembly: GCA_026212715.1. Taxonomy (NCBI): domain Eukaryota; kingdom Metazoa; phylum Chordata; class Aves; order Accipitriformes; family Accipitridae; genus Elanus; species Elanus axillaris. The sequence continues at coordinate 4,130,866 of JANZLQ010000079.1, read as the reverse complement.
TGTAATACCCTTTATTACTGAAAGTAAATTTTGGAAAGAAATTACGAAATATATCTCATCTTAGTCCTTGCCAGTGAATGATTCTTCTGCTTTCCATTTTTCTGGTGCTGTGCCTGCTTGTGACTCATTGTCTGTAATTGTTTTGAATCATAGGGCATACAAAAATAACATGAGTGACTAATCTTTGCTAGCAGATTTCAAACACATTTCTTACATCTATTATCTTCCAGTTGATGTTCACTCTTGTCCTTGTTTTACATTGTCATTCATCATGTTTGTTGTTTATCTCAAGTCAGAATCAATGCCTTTTGCTACTGCGTTTTCTACTTCCTCCTTCTCTTTCTTCATCAGGTAACAGTGAAGGAACCTCAGACACCTGATGACTCTGCTGCAGTTGTATTGCTGACTGTAAGTCGAAGTCAAGGAGGACAGGGAGCTGTTAAAGTGCTATGGATCCTTGAGGAAGCAGCCAGATACGATCTGACCCCTCTGAATGGTACCCTTCACTTTAACGAGGTAGATTTGATATTGCAATAAATTATTTCCTATTGGATTTGTAAATACTTTCTTCTTATGTGTGTTTGCATGGTTTTTGTTACGTGTTTATAGAAGTAGGGGGTTACTAAATATTGCAACACTAGAAAAATGCCAGTTTGAACTGGTGGAGTTAACAGTATGCAGTGTTTTTTCAAACAGAAAAGGAGAGCTGACATGCTCTTTTTAAGGCAGCATAATGTAATCATTAGGAGGATAGGCTCTTCACATCTGAGTTGCTTTTACAACTAAGAAAGAGGAACAAAAATGTACTGAATGTGAAGAATGATTACAGAAACAGTTATTCCATTGCAATATCAGATGACTGAAAGAGGAAATTGATATTGAAAGGATGAGAAGGATAAATGAATGCTCAAAATTTGCAGGTTTTAAAAAATAAATAATAAAACACCCTAGTGACTTTCAAACTGGACAGTGTTACTTGATTTGTTTCATAGGAAGTTAGAACTCTGAAGTAGGAGCCGAAATACTGGATATCGTCACACTCTTGTTATCTTAATCTTCTTTTAGAGTCTACTCAAAATACTTAATGAAGAAAAGTGTTTTAATATAAAGTATAATCTATCCTGTCTGTACAAAGCTGTTTTGTATTAAATAAATAGGCATACCATTTGGGTTTTTTTTTTACTTCTAATTAGCTGGAAAACAGCTTTTTTGGTAAGACCACCAGTATTTGGCAAAAGTTTGCTATCATTTTGCTATGTTTGTCTACTGATAGGCCTGAACATGGTTTTTTCTTCCTGCAGTTCTTATGTATGCATATATGTAAGAATACAAGTATGTATGCATGGTGTACTAAAGTTCTACAATATGTACCTACTTTTTTTCCTCTATTCTTATTTTAAGCAGTTGCTACTGCCCACTGACAAAAATTTGGATTAGACAGGAATTTGCTATGAGCTAATATAGCTAATCTTAGTAATGTTAATCCTTAGAATGTATGTATTCTATTGAATATGCACTTTGTCATGGAAAAGATTTTATATAGAAAGTTTCCTCTAAGTTGAAAACTTCCATGTGAATACAATTTCAAAATAATTTCAATCATTCAGTCAAAATAGCCAGGGTATTTTTGAGGTGGCATACAATGTTGGAGAGATGATTTTTCCTATTTATTATCTGTAAGAAAACATTTCAGTCAGATCAGAAATATATTTTAAAAATATTACAGAATATATCAAGCATATACATGCTTAACACTTGATTTGTTAAAAAACCACCTTTTTTATAATACTGTGTTTTGTTTAGTTTCACTTAATGTGTATATATGTATATCTATCTCTCTATATGAATATCTGCCTGTCTTCTGGTCTTTACTGATGCAGACTGAATCCCAGAAGCTGATTGTTTTACGTGCGGTACAAGATGGGCTGCTGGAGGGGAATGAAACCTTTACCATTGAGCTAGTCTCTACTGGTGATGCAGAGATATCCCCTGTAAATGGTAAACAATTAATTCATTACACTGTATTTTGAGACATTTCATATAAGAATTCTAGTAAGTCTGTTCATATTGTTTTAGTCTGCAGTGCTTATATATTTTGTGTGCAGCTAGTTTGTAGCTGTTTTGACTGTCAGTCTTTTTCCCTAAGTTGTTTCCTTGTCTGAAGAAATCAAGGAGAATTATAGATCATAATTTTTCATCTTAAGTTAATTGTTGGTGTAGACTTTTGTGTTCAGATAGTTAACATTGTCCATAATGAATTCCTTAACAAAAAGAAGCAAAAACCAAAACCAGGTTCAGATCTGTAAAAATCATAGAATAATTTCATTTGTAAGGGACCATCCAAGGGGGGCATCTAGTTGAAAACCTTGCTTAAGGAACAGGAGACTTCACAATTAAATCAGGTTGCTTTGTGCCTTGTCCATTCAAATACTGAAAATCTCCAAGGTTGGGGATTCCATGGGCTCTCTGGGAAGCCAGTACTTAACTCATGTCACAGAATTTGCAAGTTAGTTCATTAGTTACGTTTTCATTTACGATGAGAAGCTTTGTTCTGTTCATAGGTGTGGCAACCATCATTATTGTGGGCGATGAAGGAGCTTCTGGGGTGGTAGGGATAGCCCATTCATCCAGACATGTTCTGATGGGAGAACCTTCAGGAAATTATAATGGAACTGCTCTTATTAGGTGGGTACATCACTCATTTTTCCAAAGGAAGGGCAACAGCTCAGTTTCAAAAGCTATGAGACTTCACATTTGGCAAGAATTTCTTGAATGCTGCATTTCATTATCAGTTCTAAAATCGGAACTAAGTTTAAAAATAGATGCTTATTTTTAAAGAAGGGCAGAACATACTATGTATGTGTCTTTTCAGTATTACTGGGGAGCTCCGAATATTCCTCTCAGACCTCCAGTTATTTACAACATTGATACGTTAAAGGGAAGAGGCTTGTAATCAAGAGAAAAGGGGGAAGGGAATCAATGACATTTGAAGATGCTTTGTGCTTTTTCAGGATTCAGTTCAGGATTGGTGCCTGAACTGTATTTCAGTATATTGATGTGATGGCTAGGAGAACCAAAGGGCCTACCGGGTTTTTAGTTGAAACAAGATGAAATTATTTCAGTGCAGTCAACTGAAAACAGGACGAAGAAATGGAGATTACCATACCTTATAAGAGTATTGTAAAAAACAATGATGGCACTTGCCCTTGGCGAACCAGCAAATATAAACAACAGAATAGCTTGTCATGCTGCCCTGAGAAGCTAAAAGACAAAGTGACACTTTGCGCAGCAGTAGTTGATCATGTAGTAGATCATGTTAGGTATAGAGAAATTTTTGCCATGATTTAGTTCACTGAGGCTGATGTCATGAGTAGGATTAGGCTCTAGGTTTTCAGACAAGCAGCAGACAGAACATTTCTCAAGCAACCTTATAGTAGTATTTTAGTGTCCTTCTGCCTTAAAAACCAAATTGCCTCCGGGCATTATCTTTAAGTCCCATTTCACTTCTGGTTTACATGTATATCTCCTGAAAAACAGAATGGAACCAAGAGTTTTCAGTCCCCACCTTTGGGCTATTTGTGCAAAAAAACTTTAAAGGTCTCTGTAAAAATACAGCTCAAGATGCCTTCCAACACAGGGAAATTAAACAGAACTGTGGAAATGTTATTGCCCTGAAGAGGAAATTGTAAAGATCTTAATAGTGACTTAATACATTAAAACCCAAGCTTCACAGTGCTGTTGACATCTTTCATACACAACAATATGGTATGCTGTCTGTCTCTGGATTGGATATCAAATATTAAAGGTAGAAAATGAAATCCGTGTTTGTGTTCTTACCTGCAGCCTGATACGTGGCCCAGGGATTTTTGGTGAGATCACAGTATATTGGAATATAACACCTCCTCATCATACAGAATTTATTGAGACATCGGGGACCTTGACAATGCGAGATAGGCAGTCTGCAGCAGTTGTTCTAATACAGGTATATGGGAGATTTTATACCAGTAGCTATTACAAGTACTTCCTTTTATTTAGCTATTATCTTAGAAATTAGTTATACCTCTCTCCCTGGAAAAGGTTTAACTCTTTTTAGCTTTCATTGGTTCTTCTTCATAGGCTGTAGATGACAACCGTCCCGAGGAGAAGCATTACTACCAGTTTCAACTAACTGGAGTCAGTGATGGAGGACTCATAAATGAATCTAGCAGCACAGCAAATATTACCATGGCCGCCAGTGATTTTCCATATGGAGAGTTTACATTTTCACGTGAACTATTGCAAACAACAGAAGAAGAAAAATGGGTATTAGATTAAAATTCCCTCATGCAAAATATTGATAGATACCAATATTGTTGCTATATTCATGCTTAACTTCAGAAAAAAAAAAAAAATCAAAGATTTATTCTGCATTTATCATATCACAGTCTCCGGAATGGCTGTATGAGGCTTTTGGAGTTTTTTTAATACTCTGAGAAAGAAGGCTATGTGCTAAGTTACCTGTACTCTCTACTTACTAAAGCAAATTGTTACCTGACAAAACCATTGAAAAGGTGCCTTTAGAACAGGCAAATCTCCTAAAGGCAGTTTTAACAGAAAAACAAAGCCACTTTTTAAAGAAAATGTCCTCTTTCCCTCAGGTTAACATCACTGTTGTGCGTTCCAGGGGATCTTATGGCAAAGTGCGTCTTTGCTTTCAGATAATAAACGGGACTGCAGAGGAGGGCATTGATTTTACTCCTACAGTAAGGGAATTGTTGTTTGAACCACATGAAGAGACTAAAATGATTTTGGTTGAAATTCATGATGATGACTTTCCTGAAGGTCCTGAAGACTTTTCAGTGATAATTACCAAAGTGGAACTTCAAGGAAGGTAAAGACAAAATTCTTAGTTGATTGATTACAAACAGAACAAACTATATTTGGAATCTGATCTACCTGCATAAAATCACCACTGAATTCCATCTGGTTCACTATAAAATTCCATAAGACAGCTGTAATAGTAATCATAATAGAAATTGGATTTATGGGGAACCCAATTATTTTAACATTAATATAAAGATTTTGCTGATTAAGATCTGTTAAAGCTAAAAGTCCATACATTACATACAAGTTGTCAAATTGCATGAAATGCAAATAAGAAAATAAAATGAGAAAGAAAAAAAATATTTCTGTGAATAAATTACTATTTTTGCATATATAATAGTTTGAAAAAGTGTGACCAAAAAGTCTTCAGTGGTAACTGTCAGAAGATAAAAGTATTTGTGTTAATTGACAAATTGTCATATCTGAATCTTAATACTTGCACAAGAATTTTTTGTGTGATTTTCTTTTTTATGTTCTTGCAAGTGGATTTGATTTTACTATAAAAGAAAATAGTCTACAGATGGATCAGCCTCCAATAATAGGAAATATCTCCACAGTGCAAGTCACTATAGCAAAAAGTGATAATGCAGAAGGAATCATAGAATTTGATCTACGGTATATCCTTCTACAGGGTAAGTTTACCTTTAAGGTTTCACTGTGATTTAGAAGATAAGTCTCTGGCTATAGCATAAATTTTGAAATAAAATAACTTTTTCTCAATTATTCTTGCAGTGGAAGAGGATGCTGGATTGATCATGATTCCTGTTGTGAGAAAGCATGGAACTTACGGCTATGTAACAGCTGATTTTGTTTCTCGAAGTATTTCTGCACTTCCGAATGGTGTTGACTATGTTGTCCATAATAATTCTGTCATTTTTTATCATGGCCAGAATGAGACTTTTATTTATATCTCTATTATAGATGATGAAGAAAGGTAATTAATTTTTCAGATATTTATTCAGTAATTTACTTCTGAGAAATCCTTTTTTAACAAATGCAATATGCCTGTGTGTAGAACTGGAATTGAAAATCAAGTTTCTGCAGTGCTGAATAATCATCTAAATTTAAAAGTAGGAAAAAAAAAAGCTATTGTGAGAGTTTCATAGTTTCTCTTAAATTTTATGCAAACAATACTCTTTTAAAACTAGATTATCAGAAATTTTCCGTGTTTATAGTACTTCTGTAAATAATAAAATATTTTGCCTTTTTAAAAAATTTGATACAAGTAGAAGATAGAACATTATTTTTATTACAGATATCACCATTCTATGCAAATGGGAGGAATCTTGAACTGTATGCTTACAGAGATTATTTCTGTATATCTTTAAACAGATCCGGTTGGATGCATGATTGAATTAATAATATAGTTTTAATTATTCTTCTCTTGGATATCTCAGAACCTCTTTTTCTTTTTCCATGCAGTGAGTTTGCAGAGCAATTTGAAATTCAGCTGACAGGAGCCACTGGTGGAGCAGTCCTTGGGCTCCACCTAGTGAGCCAGGTCACTATTGCTAAAAGTGACTCCCCCCAGGGCATCGTCCGATTTCTCAACCAAAGTCGAATTATTCTTCCCAATCCTGACAGACCCACGGCAGTGTCCCTGGTGCTGGAAAGGACTGGAAGATTGTTAGGGGAGACACAGGTGGGCCCTGGCTATCAAAGACTGAATGCTTTCCAGGGACTAGGTCATAAAGCTCCTGCATTTTCCTTCAAGAGCTTCTTTGTGATTGATTTCTAATAGGATAATTGCAGCTTTTCATTAAGCGTGAATTGCATATAGTTGCAGTATAACAGAAAATACTGCTACTACTACTTTTAATCTTCTCTTTCTCCTCCTGCGTTCTTTCTTTTATTATTGTCTGGTGTAATTTGTTTTGAACTAGCTCCTAATCCCACTGAAAATATGGTTAATTTCATGCACCACTATAAATTAAATTAATTCAGTTGAATTACTTCCTAAAGCTGGTCAAATTTTTTGCCGTAAATACTGAGAGTTTCCTAGATTTTTTTCTTTACTCTCTACAGAAAACTGACAAAGTGAAGGTATAAATATGAACCAAGGCAGGCCTTTCACAGTCCTGGCAAATGACTGTAAAATTGGCAGTAAAGGCCATCAGCTCCTCCTCCTCTCTGTATAAAAAAATGCCTTGGCCGCCTTTGACTTTTTCTAGAAGTCATCTGAGAAAACTGGAGAACAACTAAAAAGGCCAAAATAATGATTTTAAAGTGGTGAATATGACCTCCTCAAAAGCAATATAAATTTGTGGGAATTTCTGAAAATATTCTAGCTTTTAATTAGGCTGAAGAAATATGAATCATCATTTGAGGGATTAAAAACTTTTATTGCAGACTCAAGAAAATATTTGTCATTTTCTGTCTTGATATCATACTTCACAGGGAATGGTTTTGGTCATGAGTAGTCATTTGGGGAGCTTCGCAAAACAAATTATGAAAGGGAGAGAAATGGATACTGGCCTGTGTGTTTGCTGTTATGTGCTAAAGAAATCTAATTTTTTCTTCTATTGCTAATATCTAGAATTTCATAAACTGGCATTGTGGCTAACTAACACTTCAAAATTTTCATTTGTAATTTGTCATGTCTGTTTTTCCAAAGGATTATATATTTTCACACATAGTATTACTTATGAATGTTTTATATTCTGTATTAACAGCGAAGATTTAAACATAGCTGGTTACCAAATAGAAGAATTTTTGTCATTTGTGGTACTATGTCATTTCCGCCCCTGGGAGGCTATTATATCACTACCCTAAATCTGAAACTGGTGTCTTTCACAGATTAATTGGGACATCTTGGGACCCAATTCAGAAGAGGTGTTATCACCCCTGAATAGTGACATTGGTGACCCTGTGAATGGATCGTTCTATTTTGGAGAAGGAGAAGGAGGTCTGAGAGCTATTAATCTACAAATCTATGCTCATGAAGAAGCTGAAGTTCAGGAGATCTTCATTATTAGACTGAGCCTTATGAAAGGTGAAACAGAAATAGATCCTAAGGCAAACAACATTACACTAATTGTAAGTCATTATTGCTTTTCTTGCTTTTGAGATCTCTGTTGGTATTGGTATTTATCGTGCAAGGCTTTTAAAAATTAATAATTATTGCATAGTTTGTCATTTGGCTTTTTTGTCCCTTGTACTACTTAGGTGCATTGTTACAGCCTCACGTCTTAAAAAAGAAGGCAAAAGACCTGCCAGTAAAAACTGGTATATAACTCCTGACCTGGCCCTCTTATTTGCAGGTCTCTGTGGTTCTCTTTGGAGAGAGCACGGATTGGGTCCTCATTTCTAAATGTCAGTTTGTTGTTCATCCCTTCTTAACCTCTTATTCTGCTCCAGCTATCATATATAAAAGAAAGGAGAGAACTGACTATTGCAGAGCAAAAGAAATGCAAAAATTTGTGGGAGAAGGTAGAGGGAGTTGGCAAAGACAGATTATTGCTTTAGGGGTACTGCAACTAAGGAAATATCTGTAAGGCTTTTATAAGAAGCCTGCAAAACAATAAATCTTTCCTAGAAACTGGTGGGGTTTTTTTCTCTTTATTCTGGTCTGTGGAGTTGATGGAATTAGCTCCTGTTTCCACAGAGGCCTGAATTTCAGGGACCTAGGTTTATTCCTTGGACTTAAATGTCCCACCCTGCACACGTATGAATTGGCTTCTTAGTTGGCACTGATGTTACAACTCTGTTGTAAGTCAGTTCACCATGAATTCTTGTTGCAGGTAGTGATTCATGCAGATGGATGTGGATGAGCTCTATCCCAGAGGGCTGAGTTTGCAAACTGGTAATGATAGAAGAGTTTCTGGACACTAGGCTTGCCTGGGCATTTCCAGCTTTAATATCAGAATATTCAGATAGAGCATTTGAAATTAAACTGTCCCTTTCTTCCTTGGATAGTGCTGTAAACTTGAAAAGGGGACATTCATACTTTCTCTGCTGTGTCTTGTATCTATGGGATACATTTTCCAAATCCTTTCAAATTTACTCTCTGAACTGCGTTTAGACCATTTATAATTTACAAGTTGTTTAAAGCTGAGTGGGCTTCAACTCACTGAACAGAATCATTGTAATTGCCTGCATTTGCTTACATATAATGTGTTTATTAATCCAAGCCTGAAAACTTTCCATATTTATTTGGCAACATCATATATTGACTCCTGTTCAGTTTAGATCCTGCTTAAACTTATTTATGTATCGTTGTAGGATTAACAGTCTTGGTTTGTGTACATGTACATGTTTGGGGGTAGGGGTGGGGCATGGGCTTGATATTACTCCCTCGTGATACCTTGAGGGTCCTGTCTGCTGGGTTGGGTTTTTTTATTCTCTGTCTCAGTTCTAACTACTAATGTACTGTTAAATCTTCCTAAGAGTGGAAAACTCAGCAGGAAGAACTAATAGATATGTGCCCTGTAGCATCTAGCAATGAGAATCTCAGTGGTTTGAACAAGAATACGACTCATTCTACATTTCTGATTTTTTGTTTGTTTGTTTGTTTGTTTATAGATACAGAAGTTTGGTGATCCCAATGGAATTGTACAGTTTGCTCCTGAATCACTAACTGAGAATAACTATACAGAACCCTCAACAGTGGAAGGCCCACAAAGTATTACACTGTTTGTTAGACGAATTCAGGGCACTCTGGGAAACGTAACGGTATTCTCACTCTTTTCCTAATAAACATTATAATTTGAATTCATCCTCAGTATCAATGTACGGAGGAATATTTTTTGTGTGCCTTTCAATTGCTTGTTTCTGCAATTCATTTTTGAAATGTTGCCTTTTAGACTGAATTTAGCAAGGACTTGGTCCTAGTACTTGTGGTTTGGAGATTCAGATTCAGCCTCCATTGGTCAGGAAAAAAGAAGAAAACCAGTACGGCAGTGCTTTTCTCTCTTTCTCTCTCCCTCTCCCCCTGGGCTTTTGATAGGAGAGCAGAACAGAACATAGTTACATAGTGAGCTTTCTTTGAGATCATCACAATTTGCTTTTTTCTAGGCATACTTAAAGGTAAGAATCAGACTATTTTTAACACATCACTCACATTGTTTTTTACCTAAAGTTGCTTAGAAGTCAGCATTTTAACACTTATTCATTTAATTAAAAATACATCTATTAGTAAAAGCATCTGCTGTCTTTAATGAGAACTGTTCACCCCTTTCTGATGCAAGGAATCTTTGAAACAGAAAACCCAGCAAGAATGTGTTGGTGTAAAGACAGAAATAATTTCAAAAAATTGTTCAGAGATTCCATATAGTTTTACATAAATCTTCTGAAGATATACAGAGGAAATCTTTACATTCATAGTAGTGTTAGAGGAACAACACACGTTTTTATAAGATAGTCTGTGTGCTTCTTTCTCTGCATAGCTAAGTCCACTTAAAACTAATCTGTTCCATATCCTATCTGGACTGAATCCTGAACTTGAAAGTTTCCAACTCTGTGGGTAATTTTGCTTTCCTTTGTTTTGTGCGTTTTCTAAACTCATTCCAGGTTTACTGGGAAATACGTAGTGAATCTGACATCACAGGTGACTTTCTTCAAACAGAGGGATCCATTGTCATTGCTGACCAGCAGAGTACAGCTGAGATAGTTATCTACCTGTTACCTGACAATGTTCCAGAACTGGATGAAAACTATGAGGTGCAGTTGATTTCAGTAGAAGGTGGAGCAGATTTAGACCAAAAGAAAAGAATTTCAAAGATCAATGTGTTTGCAAATGATGATCCTTATGGAGTGTTTGCCCTGTACTCGGATCAGCAATCAGTATTCATAGAGAGAAACCTGGATCGGTATGTTCAGATGAATGTAACTCGGCATGCTGGGGCATTTGGAGAAGTGATAGTTGAGTATCATATCAAGTCTCATCATGAAGAAACACTAATTGACCCTGAGAATGAGGTGGGATACCTCACAGTAAGAGACGGTGCCAGCTTTGGAGTGAAAAGAGTGCCAATAAGCAACCAGGTCTGTATGGTCCTTTTAGCTCCTATGATACTGATTGTTTCCATTTGTGTTCATCGCAATACAAACGTGCTGGAATAAGTACTAAACTCTCAATAGCATCCACTGTGAAGAAGCAGAAAAGAGAGTTTTAGTAATACGAATTCCCTATTTACGTAATAGAACTGGGTTCAAATATCACATTTTCAGATAATAATTGCAAATTCACTACTATGCATGTGTTCAAATATTCAGTGTTTCCATCTGTTATTGCTTTTTCTTACTACCAGTTCAACATTTTATTATTATAAGCATGCAGATATTTTCTCAAGTTTCCCTTTTGGATTGTAAATAGTGATGTTAGTGCTGACTTACGAAACAGCAGATAAATTTACCTGCAGTTCTCTGTGCTCCCTGGTTGTTTATTATTATTATTACAGTCTTACATCCACATTTACATCCTTTTACATCCATTTTACGTCTTTTTAATCCTAAGGATTAAAATCAACCTGAGGCCTACTGTGTTAGATACAGTTTATTAAAAAGGCAATAGTTGCTCTACAAACTCACATTCCAACAAACTGCTGGTAAATCACATTCACAATATTGATATTTTAGCTATAATTCTTTGAGAAACATAATAAACAAAACACTTGTCTTGAAAACACTGCCTTTTGCATGCAAGTAGAGCAAAACCTGCAGATTGTTCTGCTACTTAATTCTTTGAACTAGTGGATAGCATGTTTTTTAGTGGAATTAAATGTCTTCCTTTTTAATTAAATTCTTTCTCTCAAAGGCATTTATTTTACTGGGCTTGAATTTTACTCTGGAACTGATTAATGTAAGCCTGGTTAGGGGAAGTGCCAAGGATGTGCCTAAAATATTAGGAAAAGCAAAGTCAACTGTTCTGCTTATTCCTGAGGAAGCTGCCAATTCACAGGTCAGTAGACTGTCTGCAGTGTAACATTACTACCACAGAAGAAAGGTATGCACTTCATTACAAAAGATAGCTGCTATAAGAATTCAGTTGGCTCCTTAAAGTTTTCATCACTGCAACCAATTTAATGACTGACAAGACTTTTCCAGTTATTACTTCTACTGTATATTATCTTTTCTCTAATACAAATTCTTAAAGAAATGTGTTAATAAAGTTTGAAACAATGTCTCTTCATCTATACAATGTAAATAGTGTAATTATTGTAGTTAATTTATACTTTTTTTAAACATGAAATGGATTTTCTGAGACTTAAAGGAAAATAACTGCTTCTGGACAATGTTATTCCTTTAATTATAGCAGCCCCAAAATAGATAGCAGCATGTATGCAGCATTACATGCGAAAAGAGATGGAGGTCATGCTGGGTTTTAATGCAGTTGACAGTACGTTTGGCTAACCACTGAGTGGGAAAATTTTAATTTGTCTACTTTGTATGAGAGTGAGAAAAGAGAACTTGCCTATTCTCTTAAATTTTATTGAAGTTTTTATTTCATGATTTTATTTGTCTTGAAGTGCTGTTATGCATTTTAGTTTGTAATTGAACTTAATTCAAATGGTCTTTCTGTAAGCATTGTTTACTACCATATATCCATTTATCATTGCTTTTAGAATGTGTGAATTATCCTTTCAATTATCCATTTGCTGCTCAAAGAAAAAGAAAAGTAGATCATAACTAAGCAAGAATAATTTTGTGAACAATGTAATGTAGCAACAACTTACTTTTCATTTGATACTCAATTAATAATTTCCTTTAGACCTATATGTATATGTGTAGTACTACAGCTATTGCCTGTGGGCATTAAGGACAGGTTGTTTTTTTTTTTTTCTTTTAAACAGACATAGAATGCTATATTCAGTGTTCTAAGTACTGAAATATCAGTCATACTGGTTCCTTTTCCCTGAGACTTAATTCTCAGAAATCTAAGATTTAGAAGTATTGTTAAAGAGTTTTGAAGAAAGTATGTGTATCTATACACACATGCATACATGCATGTACATACATACATCTGTACGCATGCCTAATTATTGTAAAATGCCTATTTTACAGAATATAGTACATTTTCACATATGTTTTTGCCCATTTTTATTCAGTTTTCTATAACAAAATCTACTATGATTCCACAGGTTGGTTTTGAATCTGTGATTTTACGACTTACAGACATTGTAGCAGGGACAGGCCAGGCTGTCATAACCAGAAAAGGAGTTTATGGCTCTGTAATAGTTAGCTGGATTTCAGGATACCCACCAGACCTAAGCACTGACTTTGCTCAGCCAGGCAGTATTGCTCCTCCATTTGGTGAGTACTTGTCTGAGGAAACAGCAATGAAATTTGCATAAGTGATGACACTGCCTTTTAGTTATTTGTACGTCTGCATGCTTCCTCTATTAATGAAGAGTGAGTCATTGGAACAAAATTTTATGGTCTAATTCTTATCTGCAAGGGATACATTTATTTTATGAGCAAAAAAAGAACTAAGCTTCATAGATAGGTGTCTGGGAGGTAAGCACAATGCTGTGCCCCTGAAGGACAGATTTATATAGGAAAGACCCTTATCATGCAGCTTTCTTCTTCCTTAAAGGGAGTGGAATTGTGATTAAAGTCCCTATCTCAGGACATTGTCAGGTAAAAAGAGGATTCCTATTTAGTAATCTTGACTTGTGCTCTCTCACTCTCTCTTTTCCTTCAGGTACTGTTGTGTTTTCTTCTCACGAGCAAAGTAAAGTAATTTCATTTCAGGCTACTCCAAGCCTAAATAAAACTGAGTCATTTGCCATCACTTTAACAGCAGTGCACACCAATGTGTCTGGTGGGGCTCGCCTGAGGTAAGGATATTACTTATAATTTTGAGTCACACAGATGCTGCAAGAATTACGACCTGTGTACAGGCATACACCTTATACAAATCCCTATTAAATTATAGGTAGCTAGCAAGTTGTAGTGCCTTCTTTGATAAACTTGTATGTCTTGTCTCAGGTGGAAACAAGTGTCAGTATTGCAGATCTGACCTGATCAGAACTGAGCCTTTTCACCAATTCCAGTCTGTTTCATATCACTGGGATCCAAGGTGACTAGAATGTGTCTGGCATGATGGAGACAGTTAAGGAAATGAAGAACCAGGATCAACAGTTTTAGCCAGGAAGCTGAAGAACGAAAGCAACTCTTAACAGTTTTAATTAGTGTCCCTAAAAATCCATATTTAGAAGATCTTGGACACCAAACATTATTTAAAATGAATAAAACGAAACAAGAAATGCTCTGAAACTACCTAATTTATATACCGCCCCCCCCCCCCCCCCCCCCCC
>JANZLQ010000079.1:4104234-4116538 GCA_026212715.1 Elanus axillaris | reverse complement strand
CCCCTTTTTATTTTTAAAAACAAGGCTTGTCTAGCCTGTGGACTGGTGTCCTCACAGCACCTGTTGACCCTGTGAGTCAAATACCTTGAGTATACAAGAATCACCTTTCCTAGAAAACTTAAAACTACATTCCACAGGAAGTGAAGCTGACAATTATGTTGAAAGGGTTTTGTCTCCCTGAGTGATGGAAAGGGTCTAGTTAACCAAAATCACTCACTGTAATCGTAGTGCCATTTGGTAGCTTCTAGCACTAAAAGGGTCAGTTCTAGAGGTAAGTGAAAGACCCCAAGTTTAGCAAAGTGTGTGAGTCTCTATGCTTATTTTCGAAGAAGGGGATATATTTAATATGAACAGTAGAGCTTAAATGGACATTGATAATAGGGCTAATGGATATGAGTAATGTTGTGAGGGGAAAGGCAGTATTTCAAAGCCCCATGGTAAGTTTTAAAATAGCTTCCTTTCCTTCTCTAGCTTTTTGGCTAAAACTGTAGATCTGCTAGCATCTCTCTATTCCACAGTTTTCCCTTGGTACAGGAAGTTTGGTCAATAGTTAAAACTGGTATTACTCAAAGTGGCTGTATTGTGATGTATCTCCCTGCATTGTGTCCACAGTAGAAAGACTTCATACTTCCCTTTGCCTCTCTGTTTTCTCAGGAAGACCTTATTTTATTTATCCTTTACTCTGTATCCTGTGCTGACTCAGGATGCGTTAAGCCTGTGGAGGGCTGTTCAATCCAATTATTGGAAAAACATTTGTCAGGAAACATCTTTACATCTTGCTTTGTATGGTTGCTATTTCTTCCCTCTACTGTTACACAGTTTTTAAATCCACTTTCTTACAGCCATCATTGGTTGTTCACTGGAAATTATACTGCTTGAGTGTTTTACTTTTCATCCTTCATATTTCCTCTCTCAACTATGGTAACTTTCCTGTTTCAGATCAGGATTTACGATAGCTGAAATTGAGCCAATGGGGATCTTCCAGTTTGCTCTTAACTCAAGATCTGTTTCAGTTGAAGAAGATGTTCATGCAGTCACACTACATGTCCAAAGATTGTTTGGTTTTCAGAGTAATCTCACTAAATTGACATATCAGACCATTCCAGGAAGTGCCAAACCACTAGAGGACTTTATACCCATCTACAATGGAGAGCTTATGTTTTTACATTTTCAGACAAGTGCTGTGATAGAAATATCAATAATTGATGACACTGTGTCTGAAATGCAGGAATTGTTTTTTGTAAATTTGACTGCTGTGGAAATTTTGGATGTTCAACCTGTGAATCCTGCCTGGAGTCCACGTTTGAATCCAGCTTTCAGTGTTGCAACAGTTAATATCCTGGCTAATGATATGCTTCATGGAATACTAAGTTTGGGGCCAGAGTTTATTTATGTTGAGGAAGATGCAAACAACAGTACGCCCAATACAGTGATACTTCATATCAGAAGGACCAAGGGTTTTTCTGGTGATGTTGAAGTAACTGTTAGAACCTTTGGAGGAATGAGTGCACAGAGTGGAGTAGATTCATACCCCTTTGGAAACGTTTATGGAAAATCAAACTTCACATGGGCAATGGAAGGAGAAGATTTTGAGGAACAGTCAGTCCCTCTGACTTTGCTGGATGGAGAAAGGGAAAGCAATGTGTTCATAAAAATTTTTGATGATGATGAGCCCGAAGGACAGGAATTGTTTTATGTGTTCCTCTCAAATCCTGAATGTGGAGCTCAGATTGTGGAAGGAAAGGATGAATACGGATTTGCTGCTTTTGCAACAGTAATTATTGCAGGTAATATTTTTTCCCCTAGAAGATTAGTAAATACATCTGAATTCAATAGTAGTAAATAACTGTATGTTCTCATAGCAATTTTCATGTAAAATTGGATTTCTATTTAATAATAAGTAGGGTATTCTATTCCCAAATCTTGAGTTTTCCAGATCAGAGGAAGCATCTAATGCAGCAAACCCACCATGCATCCCTTAGCAACATTGTTCAAAATACATTTATAGATACTGCTTATCTCTGTCCTTGTCCTGTTTTACTACATGAAGGGGAAATACTAAGCTTGAGTGTTTTTCTTGCAGATGTAGTAGCATTGCAGGCTTTTTTGTTTTTCTTTGCCATTTTGTCACTTTCACATTGTATGGAGTTTGTACAAAGTACAAAGAATAGTTTCTGTTTTCGTTCTGTGATACTATGCAGTTCTTGTCTGCAGTGTTGTCATCCTCTGCTTCTGGGGATGGAGGGTAGGAGTAGGCTTGCATGGACATCGGGGAAGAATTTTTCTTTCAGTCACTGCATTTAGCTTTTAGATATCTATCAGACTTATCAATTGAATATAAACCAATTTAACCACACGATAGATTAAGTTTTAGAATCAAGTGGGAAATTGGAAGAGTTTAGGCTAATCAAGAAAATTGTATGTCAGGTCCAACATATACTAGAAGTTTTGTGTATTTAGGTAGTCTTAACGAAACAAGGTGGATATTGAGAACGAGGATTAAACTGTGCTGTTGGATGAGTGTATGCAGCAACCAAAATTAGGTATGCAAGAGTAGACCATACAAAACAGGTTCCCTTCATATGCATTGTCTCTGGGATTCACCATACAAGTAACCAGTTGCCTGTATGTGCAAGTTAACTGAAGAAGTATGTGCATAGGCACAGGTTGGAATTTGAACTTGTATTGAATCACACAGAAATGTATTAACATGCTCTAGAGTTACACCCTGATTCCAAGTACATAAAGTAAGGTCAGAGGACAACTTACATTAAGGAGAAGGGTCAAAGCATGTGTCTGCAATTAACTGTACAGATGGAAAGATACCACAGGTTAAATATTTGTGCATACAGATAAGCAAACACACTGTTTATGTTAATCTTCAGTATATATATTGACATTTAATAAGCACTGGGTTGCAAGTCGATTGCCTTTTCAACTGCAGAGTAAAGCCATCAGTACTTGTAAGGAGAAATCCTTTAGAAGCAAGATTTAATGGGACACTGTGAAGACATTAGTTTCCCCTCATTAACCCTGTTTTTTTTTCTCCTCCACTGCTCTTTTGCTGAAGTTATTTACATTCCCATGAGAACAATGCAGCATTTTGCAGCTCCCTAGTTCCCCACACTGATTTAAAGATGCAGGAAAAAAGGTGATTAACAATTTGAGAAAATGAATGTGTTCAACAACATTATAGGTGGGATGAATAAGAAAGCTAAAGTCATGTCCTTGGAAGCCCATCTTTATCCCATAACCTAGTATGGCAATGCTGTCCATCTAGGGGCATGCTGAAACCCATTTTTGTTAGGAAAGAATATGTTTTAAGGGTTATGGTAAACATAAAATAATAATAGCTGAAGTGATATCTCATAAAGGCATTATAAGCAAGGCATTTGGCATGGTTCTAGACTATTGTAACACCCAGTCTCTTGAAGTTAAGGGACACAGAATTTAGCCAGTTTGCTGAATGCTGCTGAAAATACAAGCTTATGTGCAGGACTCTCATAAGGAATTTACTTTCAAAAATACTTTTTCTACTAGTTAAAATAAAATATAGAAATGCCAACATTTGAAGTTGTAGAAAAATATGGAATGTAAATTAAGAATAGAAATATTAAAATAATTTTCTTGAGGTGTCCCCAAGTGGTACTTTGCAGCATGCTTTTGATAACTGATTTTTACTTTAGCAGTTATTCTTATTAAAATTACAATTTAGTCTCAGCCTAACTTTCTTGCTAGTTACTTTCATGTAATTACTTTCATGTTTCCTGTATAGGAAGTGATCTTCAAAATGGCATTTTGGGATTCATTCCAGAAGTAGAAAGTGGTCTTGTACTTGATGAAGACTCAGAAAACAGAGAGGTGCTGCTGATTGTCACAAGGCAACCAAACAGGTGCAGGCAACAGCTGATTCAAGTGCTATTCCCACACACTGTAATACACTGTGTTGAATCACAGAAGCTGCTGTTAGTGGAAGAGTTTATCACAGAATTTTATAACAAATCTTTGCCTTTCAGCTCCTTTAATAACTTCCCAGAATTTGGCAAATGGGCTTTTAAGTTGAGAATGTGATTAGGTCTGTCACTATACTGTTACAGAGCAGAAATAGAAAAAAAAAGTATTTTCCAACATATACCATAAGGCAGCAAGTGTGAAAGTTTTGCTTAAGGTAAAGTATTTGCACTGCTAATGGTGTAATTCAAATTCTCATCTGCCTGTGTAACATAAGTAGGTATGAATACTAAAATGAGCAATGAGCAAGTTACCTAAGTGTCAGTACTATATTTATGTCTTCACTCACACAGATACTATGTTTTTTCTAATTAACACATACATATGTTGTGCATTTATGTGTACTTTGAACAAATATGCTTAAGTGCACTAAGTTCCTTAAACTTATAGGAAAGACAAATCATTAGTACAGTACTAAGAAAAGTACTCGGGCACATCCCTGTCTTCCAAGCACCACTGTCCCTTATTCAGCTAATCAAATGTTTTCTGAAACAAAAATTGAGAAGAATCTGGGTGTCTGTAATTGCTTTATTTTCTTCCTGTGTTACTTTTTTGGTAATCTAAACAGATTTTAGAGCAAGAAATTTAAATAAGAAGAGAGAATTTTTCATCCTAAAGCAGTTTGTTACCTAGTGCAAGTTTTGAATAACACAAAACATGTTACCTCTGTAGTTTCTGTTTCCTAAAGCAATAGTGCTCTCCTTCAGTATGTGTATACTCTTTTGATTTGCTTATAGGGCTTTTGAAGATGTGAAGATCTTTTGGCGTGTGACCTTTAATAAAACAGCTGTTGTCCTTCTGAAGGATGGTGTGAACTTGGAGAATGAACTTGTATCTGTGCTGGGAGCCACTACCTGCATGGCAGGTCAAACAATATGCAACATCTCCATTGAAATAAAACCTGATAATGTAAGTAATTATCACTCATATATGTACAGCATTGTGATGTTGAATTGCAGTTTATCAAGATGAAAAAAACCTTTCTGATCCAGAGGATCTGATGTGCAGTTTGAAGATGGTAGCTTGACCTCTGCTCAGCTCCTCTGCAAACACATGTTAATTTTAAGGCTTGTGCTACCTCCATTGTGACTGGTAGAATTTTGGAAAGGAGATGAGTATTTAGTTTGAAGAGTAAATTGCAGATCTCAGATTTTTATAGAACAATAAGAAAAAAAAGAATGGAGTTATTTCAGTGAGATGTATATTTGTATACTTACTTTTGTTGTTCATATGGTAAATTTTTCATCTATCAAAGTACTTTTCAGGGTGGCTTATGGAAGGCATATTCTGTAAGTAATAACTTGTCATTCAACAAAAAAACCTTTTATTGCAAGTTTTGTATAATTTTATGTGCCTAAATCTAGCACAATGATCTGTGAAAACTCTACTCAACCATAAAGCTGCATAAGAATCTCTGAGTGTCTAAAATTCTGTCACTGTGTACATCCGTCTTGTGAGTAGTGAAGTTCAATTTAGCAGCTACCATCCACTGAAACCATTTAGCATTTTTCAGTTGGGTATGCCTATGAGCTGGCACTCAAAAATGCAGATGTCATTGAATTAACACAAAGCACAGCATTCAGTCATTTTTGTTGAAAAGAGAAGGAAAAAAATATTTCTGTATGAACACCTAGTGTTTAGTGTAGTCCCTTAAGAAAGTAAGGATTAATGTTTGCCATTCTTTGAGAATGGAGAGTTTGAAACTTTACAAGATATCATCATGACAGCCAGGCTAGTGGCAACACTGAGGTCTGGGGAATAGAAAATGCGAAGATGAGAAGGTTTCTATGTTTTTTCTGACTACATTCTAGAAAATAATGCAAACTGGAGGATGTGGGAAATAGTGATTTCCCACTGGGGAATAGGGTACATTCTCTTAGTTCATTAAGAGGGCCATTTTCCTTTTTCATCTTCAGATGTTATTTTTACATTACACAGCCAATAAATAAAATATATACAGGAGTGGGGCACAGGCTGCCTTATTGAGTAAACTGGAATTTTGAACCTGTTTAGTGCAAAGGAGTGATATCATTATTTAATGACAGCAGTGCAACAGCTGCAGAGACAGGCAGTTGTGCCACATGAAGCACAAGCATGTGCCACTGTAACAGGTGCTAATGGAAGACTAAAGTTCCCTCTGGCATTCCAGTAAATTTCTGCCTGTCATCAATTAGTCAAGATCATTCCATTTAAAGAATTACTTAACAACAACTCAATTAAAAATATATGCTATTTAACCACCCAAATATTTCCTAATTCTTCTTCCAGTTCTTATTCCATAAGACAGCTTATAAATTAGTAACAAATACATTATGAAATGATGAAGTAATAAATCCATTCAATAAATATTTTACATTTTTTAGGGCATATGGTATGACATATTCTAGCTTTTGAAAGTTTTTACCTAGTCAGCTGTACTGACTTCATTAGCTAAGAGCTGAATCCTGCTTTCCTAGAATTAAAGTAGGATTTAAAAAAATCCAGAGCTGAAACAAAAAAGCTATATTTACTAAAAATAAAATTGTCTTCAATGATCATCATTTTTTTGTAATGCTATTGTCTTGTAAAGAACTACTTTTTTTTGCAAGTTCCTGCTTCATGACTGCATGTAGTAGGTACAAATAACATATTTCCAATGATTTCTGGAATCTAGTAATCAGATTTCTATTTCTAAACATGTTATGTTTGTATTGTAGGTACAAAATAAAGATGATGGAGAATGTCAAACTGTAATTTAATACTGCTACCTTATTTTTATTAAAGAACCATTAAGAATGTAGGCTTGACTAGGCTAATTCTTTGATGTGTGAACACTAAAATTCAACAGTCCGTATTTCCAGACTAATAGATTTCTCTATATCTTAAACCTCATGAAAGTCTATCAGGTAGTATCTCTAAGCTTTGGGAATTTCAATAAATGCAGTTAAGCATTCAAGTCTACTGAGATTTGCTTGTAAAAACATGCATAAACATGTTAGTGTTTAAATAATAAGGCTGTATGTAAAATGTTTTTCAGAAATTTACTTGAGTTCAGCACTCGAATACAGTCAAGTTATTTAAATGCAGTTTCAGAACTGCATTCTTAGACTTCTGTGCAGTTTTTTTCCACAGGTGAGTAGGTATGTACATAGCTTTTGTAAGGCAAGAAGAAAATGAAAGAGCAGATTCTTCACAAGATGTACATCTGTGTAAATTCATTATGTGGAATTTAGAGCTCTTGGAGATTTTACTGTCATATATTATGGCAAATTTACAGCCACAATTCATGTAGTGTATAAATAGCTACTTTACTGCAATAAGTTCAATGTGGAAACCTGAGATTTCATTATTGTACATGACAGAGTGGCGTCTGTTGCAATATTATGTTTAGGATATACATCATTGTACTTACTGCACGTTTCAGGAAGCATGCTTGTGGTAAGTATTAGTACAAGTAATCATTGGGCATACAAAGTAATATATTTTTTAAAGCTGAAAGTAATTAGCAGGTCTTACAATAATACGAAAATCATTCCTCATTTACAGGTACCTGAATTTGAAACATTTTTTTTTGTTGAGCTGTATGCTGTAAGCACAGGAGCTGCATTGAACAACAGTGCCAGATTTGCTTTTATAACAGTCCTTGAAAGTGATGATCCTCGTGGTTTAGTATATTTTGCTGTGGGATCTCGTTTTGCTGTGGCTCATAAAAAGACAACTTTAATCAGTCTGCAAGTGCTTAGGGATTCTAGTACACTCATAACCACAATGGTCAGCTACAGCATGCAGGTAAGACTTGTATTATTATAATTAAACTTAATTTTATTATTATTTTTATCATTAAATCATTGTTCATTCCCTAAAGTGACTGTAACGAGCTTTTTTTCAGGAAACGGACAAACATTTGCTGGGCCTATGTGCTCTATCTTCTTTGGTTTTCCATTAGTAAAAAGACCTTGTTCTCATTGCATTGTCAAGAGCGATTTTGTTCACAGTACCTTCCAGTAGCCTCAAAGACTATGGTCAGTCAGGCATTAAATAAATTTCTTTCTTTGTTCTAAGGTACTTATGAGACTTCAGTTTTTTAGGCTTCTTTCTGTGAAATTAAGTTTTTATCATGATTAGTATGACTACAAGATTCAGATATCAACACACTTGCTGCGTTAGGTCACAAATTTATTGTTACACAGAGCACACTTAGGGAAAGAGAGAAAACTTTCATCAAATTTTATTCCATGTTCTTGAAGTACTAAACTTGAAAATTGTTTTTCTGAATGAAAATCTCATGTTCTACAGTTAGTTTTATAATTGCCATTCATTTTTGTTATGTTTACAGCTGTAACACCAGGCTCTTCTAACTGTTGACTCTTTTATCTCTAAATGAGTACCTCATTATTATTGACAGATGATGAAGATTTTCCTTTGGCAGAAGTAACACAGCTGCAAAACCACGTTTCTTTCCACTTCCTTATAATTGTGAATCCAATGTCAGGGCACAGGCTGCAAGAGGGTTTCCTCCAAGTTTACCATTGCATTAGAATAGTTCTTAGCTTGATCTACTTTGAATATGTGGGATTTTATGCCTACAAGCTTTATTTCAGGGGAGGGTTATTGTAACAAGGCATTGTACTCACCTTTTATAACAAAAGGGTTTGCATTCTATTGTTATATTGCATGCATATCTATTTTAACTGCTTAGGTTTACATGGTATTTCCATGCATTTAGTATACAGTAGCTGTCCAGTGTTTTAGTTAGATTGTGTGGTACCAAATTTTCACATTCATTCCAGCCAGGAGTTCATTATAATTAAGCTGTTAAATGGAGAAGAAACTGCTACTGCCCAGTGTATATTTAAACTAAAATATAAAGGGCAATTCATTATCTGTGTATTTTTTATATAACAGCCCTTTTTTGGACAGTTTTGGGTTTTGGGGGTGCATGGGCAAGTACCAAAGTTTTGGTACTATTGATACTTGTGAAATAAGAAGTCAGGGCAGACAGGAAGTGTGAGGCCCTAACTGGAAACAGATGTTTATCTCATTCCTACAAAGGTTTCTTAAACATTGTTCTTGTCACTAACACTTTTATTGCCACTTATTTCCCTGTTTCCTAATTCTCAGTTGGAAGGGATAAACAAAAAGAAACTTCTCACTGGAAATTGCACAGATGATGTGATTATGGTATAGAGCAATTTTGAACAGATACACACTGCATTGATGTAACAAGTTGACCAGTGAACCCCAAAAATGTCTGATTTATTCTATAAGTAAATTGATAAAAGCTAAATGTTTTCAAAAGGGGTCTAGTATTTCACAAATAAAAATCCTTGGTTTTTACAGTAGGAGACCTGAACTTAAGAGTCAGTATAAATCTGTACTTACTAAATGAATAGATACTATTGAAAAATCATACATTTGAATAATAGCCCAGAATGTTAGTTTCCACTTAAGGAAAGTTTATTGTATTACCAGATATAATATCAAGGTTATGGCAACTGACAAAAAGAGCAAGAATGTGAAGAGTGAAACAGTATCTGCAAACCTCATGGACGATAAAAATAGTGCTACTTCACAGGGAAATGAGGCCATATAGCATTCCTAGATAAGTTCATCTGTCTGCTTTGCACGTGTGTTCTATAGTGTTTGCTTTGCCTTTGGACCTAAATGGATTGCTCTTCTTTTAAGTATTTATACTGGGAAAATATCATGAATTGTTACTAGCTTGGGCACAGATTTCCAAAACCTTTGCTTTGCTTTTGTTTATTTTTTAAGTATCTGTAATGTCTATCTGTACCCTGAACTTAGGAAATTCATGCTGCAGACATAAACTTACATCGACCCCTCTGGAATTCAGCTTACAGATGTGTTAACATTTCTATAATATCTATTCACCCAGAAAAGCTTTGTGATTTTTGTTCTGGAAAAGAAAGAGAGGGATCCTGTTTACTATTGACAATATATATAATTCTTCCCCTAGGTTGTCACTGACTACAAGTGACAGATTGCTTTTTCAGGGAGATACTAATTTAATGTAATTGTACCATTCTTAACTGCATTTTGAAAGAGAGCTTCTTTTTTACACATACAAATTTTACACATTTTAAATATGTATGTTCTACAGCAAAATATGTGTGTTCTACAGCAGCTGGTTTTGAACAAATGTATCTATTATAATGTCACCTAAAACTCTTTGGTTTGTTTTAAGGAGCTACAAAAACCTGAACCTATTGGTCGGACCTTCATATCTCCAGCTGTGGCAGGACAAGATTTTGCCAGATCTGAAGGTTTACTGACTTTTGAACCTGGACAGAGAAATACGTTTCTGGAGGTGACCCTGACTCCAAAGACAGGATCTTTAAACCCATTTCCTAAACGTTTCCAGGTTGTACTTTCTAACCCCACAGGCGGTGCCAGAGTAGGTGATGTGTATGGTATTGCTAATGTCACCATTGTCTCAGATTTGGACTCCTTGCCAGTTTGGGGGCTGATTGATCAACTGCATCAGCCACTTGATGATACCATTTTACACAGAGTCCTACAGAATCTGAATGTCAAAGTGGCTACAGAAACTACAGAAGAGCAGCTTACTGCTGTGATGCATATAATAGATAAGGTAAACCTTTCCTGCTCTTTCTTGAATGACCAATGACTTTTATAATAGCAATATAATAACATGTAGGCCTGTGATAATATCAAAGTTAGCATCCACAGCAGTGACTCAGGGGCACAGGCCGCAAAGGTAAAAATAGAAATTGTGAAGCCCTACAGTCAAGGAAGAACTTCATCTGCCACTGGTTAGGATGATGGCAGGAAATAAAAATCAGATAGGTTCAAAAGAGCAACCAGTATTAATTTTTTGTATGTATCTGTAACTCAAGATTTTCTGCTGTGCAAAATTTTCCTTTTGGTGCCCATACTTCCATAAAGCTTTTTATGGTTTCTTGATTTTGAGGCCAGATCTTTACTGGTTTTAGCCCTGGCATAAGACAGTGAGGCTCAAGGTTTGCTCATATCTTCACAGCTGACTGCAGTCAACACACAAGCAAATCCTACCAGGGCCAGCTGGAGTCTGCTGTGCTCTTAACTGCGCATGCAGCTTGTCTTTTTTTCCTGCAGTAGCTTTGGGAATTGGGTTGGCAGGGTAGCTAAGCACTTCAGCATTGCACTAAGTTCTATGAAAACTCTGGGACTAGTTTTACAGCTTTCTGGCTCTTCTGGACTTGTGGAATAATGCACAGGAGATGGAAAATGTTTAAATACCTAGACACAAAGCAGCATAACAGTATTGATGAACAACAGTTCATTTGTGATTGTTGCCATTTTGACACAGAAAACAGAGAAAATAATATAAAAAAAATTCTCAGGACTCAACAATCTTTGATTTGTGAAAGAATGAAAAAATGCCACATGGTTTCTTTAATAATCAAATCCCTATTAGTAAGCATATCTTTATGTAGTTTTGACACAGACTGCATGTCACACATTGGCAGCAGTGATCAGAAGGTGGAAAAAATATTCTGAACTTTAAGAATTACCACTGGGATAAAAATGGAGGTCTTGCTAAACCACTCAACTTGAGGAAATGTTACAAGCAGATTTTGTGCATAAAACATTTGATTTCTTCTCCTCCTCTCATTAGGTTACAGATGTAGGTGAAAAATGGTTACTCACTGATAAAAGTAGAAGTCTTTTCTATGAGATACTCTGTGCTCTAGCTAGCCCGAAACGTGAGGACACACGAGGATATAGCCTGCTTGCTGAGGTGACTGAGAAATTTGCTTTTTCCTTGTTGAATGGGATAATGTGTGGATCACCAGGAGAAAGGTTAGTAAACTTGAATTCATAGTATGTTTTGGAAATACCTGACAACTTTAGATGTCAGTTTAAATTTAAATTTAAATTACATTTTTAGAAAAGGTACTTGTCCATCATCTAATATGTTACCTAAGTAAAATGTGTTGTACTGTCACAATCTAGCAAAGCACTACACTGGCAGTGTGAGCTGGTGTCACAAATAACTGGTACACTGATTAGGGGGTTGCTGTGGCAATACAAGTCAGGAGATCTGGGTTGTATGAATTTACCTTTAGCTTAAATATTGCCTGGAAAAGTATTCATTAATCTTTCTGTCGACGCGGAAGTAATGGACACTGCACACAATCAATATGATCAAGCAAATGCCACTTTATTGCCCCAATAGCTCGACTTATATATACATTTTAGTTCCTGTTCATGCATAAGCCATTTGTTGATTGGTTAGCATGTGCTGTCCACACGCCTAAAGCAATAATTTGATGGGTTAAGGACTTCCAAT
>JANZLQ010000079.1:4080865-4104134 GCA_026212715.1 Elanus axillaris | reverse complement strand
TCTGGCTCACAGCATAATCAGTCCCATTGTGTCTGGATTGTTCACTATGTGCCCATTGCTTTCCAAGTATCCCACACTTACTAAGAAAATAATATGTAATTGTATGATGGAGAGCTATGTTCTAACACTTAGATGAGAGTACGTAACCCAGAATTTCTACTGGCATTTTGTAATTTCTGCGTGCTTGGTTTTGCTCACTTGAACATTATTTAAATATTTTTAAAAGCTACTCAGAGTTTTTACATATGGTTTCAAATTGCTAGTTATGTCTGCCAGTGCACAATACATGGTGGTCAGGCTAATGGACAGGGGAAATAGGTGACTGCAGAAATAGACGACACTCTTTTGTGAGACAGGTGGTTTTAAACAGTGGGTTTCTCCCACTGTGAATCTATTAAACAATTGGTAGTTGAATTTAGGAACAAAAAAACAAACAACTTTTTTTTCTTCTCAGAAAATCAGCATAGTTTAGATTTCTATCTCATCTTCTTTTGGAGATGTAACTTTTCTTGCCATTTCCTAAGTTTTAGGGATTATGAGGTCCATCTCAGCCAAACAGTAAATGGCATAAATATCAAAAATATCGTGAACAGTGTCACAACTTGAAAGTTCATATTCTTTATTTCAAGTTTTTTTTGCATCATCTGTTGAGAAAAAGAGGTAAAGCAAGGTCATCCATTTTAATGCCTCTCCTTCTTGTAGACTTATCTCTACATGAAGTTATAAAGATGAGTATTATGATAAACCTAGTTTATCATGGAGGGGTTGCATGTCATAGTGAGAAAAACCCAGAGGGGAAATAGAGAAGCTGAAATGCATAACTCAGCCCCTGTTTTTTCCCCCAAACAGAAACTGCCTGTCAATTAAATGTCATAAAGCCTAAAAATGATGGAGGAATGAAGTATTAATTACAACTACATTTTAGAGTCATTCTGTGAAGAATAGTGAAACTTAGTTCCCCTTACCAGCCCTATTGCTTTTCTGTTTCAACAGAGGGAGAAATATCCTTGACAGCTGCCCCTACATCGCAATAATGGCTCACAACTGGTTTCCTCAGCAAATCAATGGACACAGATTTGATGGAAAAGATGGGGATTCTATTCAAGTACCTGAACGTTTACTAGATGTGTCTGTTGTGTTATCACATCCTCAAGAAGAGAACTGTGAATCTGTACAGTTCACAGAATACAGCAGTCAGCAGTGGTTCCTTACTGGAGATAAAGAACTTGCCCTGAAGAACAAGGTTTGAAGATAATGCAATTTATTTTTTCAATAAATTACTTTAATTAAGATATTGCTCAAAACATCTTAATGTTATTTAAAATAATGTGAACATTTTTGTTTGTGTGTCTGATTAAAATGAGCACCGAGTGTTGAATTTTAATACTAAATTTGAATTTACGTTGTACGTGTTGTTTCAGGTTTTCTCTATGAGTTTGAAGGGTCGGAGTTCACACCCTTTGAAAGATAACAGAGAAGTAATTTATCGGATTTATGCTACAGGAAGTCGGATTGTTCCACACAAGTCCCTATGTCTCCTCTGGAATCAAGCTGCTGAAAGGTTATTTTATTAATCTGTTTAGTTTTCCAGTTTCTACCGTGAACCTGTGTGTCTGCCTGAGATGTGATAACTCCAATTAGATCATTTGCAAGTATAAAATTGATCCATTTCTTACCTGTCTTTTTTCCTTAATTTTTCTGGCCTTTGTATTATATTTCAATAATAAAACGCATAGTTATTCTAGCTGAGACATTTCTCAGACTTCCACTCCTGACTTTTTCACCAAAATAGCATTTAGATTATGTAATGATGTGTTGGGCAATGCTGACAGGCCATAAATCCCAGAATCGCATCCCTTCATTAATTTTGATAACTTTGTACTTTTTACAGTTGTTATCAGACAATGCTTTAAGTCCATTCTTTACAAAAGTAAAGAATTAAACCTGCATCTCTGGTATTGCTTCAAGTCACTGGCTCAGAATGTTCCTAATCTGCTAATATCCACTCTTTTCTTTGGGTCTGTGAAGACACTGTGTAAGTGAAACACAAAAAAAAAAAAACTGTTAAGGGGCAGACTAGGGGTTTGTCTAGACCAGTGTCCTGTCTGCAGTGGTGGCTGAAAGTAAATGCCCAGGGAAGACTTAAGATCAGGACAAGCATAAATAGTGTTTCCCCTAATACTATTCTCTCCAGTGACATTCTGAACTGAATGTGTTTTTGGGTATTTCATACCCCAAATGATTTGTCTACCACAAACTGGTCTAGTCTTCCCTTGCATCATCCAGAATTTTAGCACATCTTTTGACGATGAACTCTACAGGATGATTACTTTTTGACAGAAAAGCCATCTCCTGTTGTATTTTTTTTTAATATTGCTCCTACTAGCTCAAGTTGGTGTCTCCTGGTTTTTAGAAGAAATGGTGACTGCTGATCATTTTTCATTCTTGCTGCTACTCATACCATTGCAAACCATGGAAAAAAGTATTCTGTATATGCTCTTCAATACCCCATTATTCAATTAACCTGTGTCTTTCCTGTTCACACAGTATAAATGAATTTGGAGAGAATTATGTTCTGTATACTGCTGAGATCTACTTGGTTTAGATATGATTTTGTTAGACTGACTGGATTATATCCACCTGTCACTGATATAAACTATTTCTCTTCAGAAGGGAGATCCAGCAGAATTTACCTGTATGCTCTCTTTTTATCTAGACACTATATCACAGAGCAGATGTGATTTCCGCTAGAAATGGCTTAGGACGTAACCTGTAGTATCCTTTTTCGAAGTCATTTCAGCAATACTGAAAGAAAACAAAACATGAATTTTAGTTTCAGAACAACAAATAGCAGTATAAAATGAAGTGTTCTCCATAACAGGCTAAGGTATTGTGCAACTTAAGTAACAAACTATTTGAAAAGCTAGGCAGACCTGTAAACCCTGCAGAAATTTTAAAAACATAGCCACAAAAATTCTCTAGTGGAAAAAAAAATGTTCATTGTCATATATTTACAAGTATTTAAATCATAAAAGTAAAAAAAAGCTATAAACAATATTTTAATTTCATGTAAATGTGCTATTCGAAGAACTGGACCTGTAAGATTATACAAAACACCTATGCAATCATTTAGAAAACTTGTTATTTCAACAATTTTCAAGCCTAATTACCATGTAAATTATACAAGTCCATTTCCAACTTTGTTCATCTTTTGTTTTGCAGCTGGCTGTCTGATAGCAGCTTCTGCAAAGTGGTTGATGACACGTCAGACTATGTGGAATGCTCTTGTTCTCATATGTCCATTTATGCAGTTTATGCCCAAACAGATAACTTGTCTTCATACAACGAGGCTTTTTTCTCTTCTGGATTCATCTGTATTTCAGGTCAGTTGATTTAGGACAGTTTTATTCATTAATAACAACTGATGACTAGTTAAGACTGACTGATTTTTAGCGATTTTAGTAACCGATGACAATTTTTTATTTGGAGGGGTGTTGGAGGAGTGTTAACCAACTTCATGGTATTAAAGTTGCCATCTGCTCCAGTATCTGCACATTGACAAATATTGCCAATGAAAAAAAAGTCCAGCAAAGAAATATGTTTCCTTTTAATGTTTTATTGAACCATACAAAAGAGAAATACGTCATTCATTTGGGGGAAGAAACTTAAAAATCCTAAATTCACCTGTGTCTCTAGCAGCAGTACAGTTGTTCTCTTTGTCAAATCTTTCAGACACTTTTCTACCTAGCCTGAAAGCTCTTTGATGATTTTGGTTGTCAATTTACACTCAGAAATTATAACTTGAGGGAGATATATTCCATATCACACATGCAGATCTCCATTACAGTCTGCTGCCTAACTGTTACCCAACATCTTCGGAGAAGCCTGAGCGTTTAACTTACGAGGATCATAACTCACTTCGTTGACAGCTATGATAGCATTTGCAGAAATGCCAAAATGTCAGACAGGAAGTAGGAGATCTAAGTTTTAAACTCCACTTTGTTTCTGAAAGAAATGGAAATTACACCTTTCACATGGGAGTCAGTTTCACTATTATGTTGCAGCCAATCACAGATGAAAGTAAATTTTTCTTCTTGTTTTGATAGGCAGTGTGCAAGCAGGAACTGTAGAGTAACGGGGTCACTGAGAAAACATACTAAAGGGATTCTTAGTTTGACCGTAAGTCACTTAAATGGGGTTCTCGGTCTGCTCCTTGTGAGATTTATGACTTCTATACTAGGTCATCACTGTATGAGTAAGAAAAACAATACAAGCAGCTAAATCCCCTGTTTATCCCCTCCCAGCAAACTGCCCTAACAGACTAAAGCTAGGCTCCTTAATTGTTTTAAAACCCTAGCCATAAAAAGAAGACAGAGAAGAAAACCCTCTGGTTTTCAATTACTTCATGCAAATTGATTGTTTACTTAACAATAATGAAAGACATTTTTAGCAGATAAAAATAAGCAGATTTAAAAATATGGTTCAGCTTCTAACTTAGATTGTATTAGTGAAAGTAAAAAAATAATAATAAACAAATGTAATTACTGGTTTACAGAAAAAAAAAAGTAAATTGATGAGGCAAATATTCCATAGAATGCAAAATACTGTAGAAACGGAAGAAAAAACCAATACAATGTAATCCAATATGCTGTAGAAACTGAAGCTAAGAGAAATATTTTGCTGAATGGGAAGTAGTAAAGACCTACAGATCCTGTGTAGCACTAGTTGTTTACTCTAGTCATGTGTTAATAAGAATGTATTTTAAAAATTAGAACAGCTTAGCCAGGTTAAGGGTTTACCTTGAATATAACTGCAGTTCCGTTCAGCTTCTTTGGCTGGTTGAAGGTGTTTCCTTAAATTATTATATATTTAAATCTAGTGATTAACAAATTGCTTTAGATTAAAGAGCTATAAGATTATTATTTATTTCTGTAACATCTCCATCTAGGTGTGAAGATAAGAAAAATAATTAAAAAATAGCACAGTAGAGTGAAATAGAATATTATTTCTAAAGTTTTCTTATGTAGATAGTTGTATAAATATCACTAGCTAATTTTTGAAATGTTTAGAAATTATTCTTTCTGCAATGATCTGATTTATTCATATCTTACAAATACTTGTAGTTGAGCAACCAGTCTGCCTCAAGATAGAATAAAAGATCTGCCCTATGTATCCAAATTCCTGCCCCTCCTGGGGTGTGGAAGTGCACAGACAATTAACTCTAGATGAACTTCAGCAGTGGTTTCCTTAGTGGCTCAGCTTTCCCAGGGTCCTTCTTCCAAGAACTACTTACTGGTAGGCAAGGGGCCCTTCTCACTTCTGTTCTGTTTGTGTTCACAATGAATTAGTGAAATGAAAAGTGGTGTTACTCTTTCTGAGTACTGCTGTAATAGATTTCTACGCTGAATGCAGATGAAATGGCAGACTGGCATTTAGAAGGTTATAGATATCTCCTAAAGGAGTGCTACCCAGCTGGGGGAAATTTTTTATTTATTAATTTGTAAAAGCATTTTTGGATGCAGTAATATGAACACTGAAGAGTTACCTTTGCTTTACATTTAACTATTATGACAATCATCCACATCATGCAGGAATTAAAAACCCAAACCACACAACTTTGCAAAAATGACTTGTTTACAATACTGCCATGATTTCAGCCCAGCTGGTAATAAAGACCCATGCAGCTGCTCGCTCATTCCCCCCACCCTGCTCTGGTGGGATGGGGAGGAGAATCAGAAAGAGAAAATTAAAAAACTCAGAACCTCAAGGGTTGAGATAAGGACAATTTACTGGGGCAACACAATGAGAGAAGTTAGAACAACAATGATACAAATAAAAGAATATACAAAACAAGTGATGCACAGTACAAGTGCTCACCACCCAGAACCCAGTGCTCCACCACTTCCCCCACCAAAAGCTGAGACCCACCCCCCAGCCTGCTTCCCATTTATATACTGGGCATGATGTCACATGGTATGGAAGAGCCGCTTGGCTAGTTCAGGTCAGCTGTCCCGGCTATGCCCCCTCCCAGGTTCCTGTGAAAATTAACTCTATCCCAGCTGAACCCAGGACAAATACACAGTTTTTTAGCTCCCAAGCCTTTGTAAAAGTTAAACAGATGTTAGTACTACAGTAAAAAATTCATGAATGATCCCAGTGTGAACCAAAGTGAACATATTCTGTCTCTGAGGTTTCAGCTGGGTTTTTTGTTTGTTTTTTAATGATATGCACCTTAAAGAGATCCAGCATTGTTGTTCTTATCTAGCATCACTTATTAGCCTAAGCTTTAAATTTCCTTTTTTTTTTTTCTGTGTAGGTTTCACTTTGGCTATTACGTCCCACCTTTTCTGCACCAGGTGTGCCATGTTTGCAGCTAAACTTCTCACTCACATGATGGTTGCTTGTTTGGGCACTCAGGTAAGAAAAAAGGCTGAAGTCTTTAACTGTAAATTAAATTCATCTTTACTTTACTTTTCCTCACTTCCATGGCCATGTCTGAGCAGACCTCCTTTTCCACAGTGTAAACATATTTGGAAAATGTAAAATTTCAACATATGATACTTACAATTAATGCCATATTCATATCCTATGTTGGGAATTCAATTGAAATTACACATTTTCTGAAAATATTTAGGGAAAATTTATGGATGATATAGCCACATGAGAACATAGTTCTGTATGTGGAATAACAAATATTTTGATGATGAGGTATATAATTGAGACAAAAGAGTTTCATCATTAACATCATTATTTACTAAATAGATTAATGTCAGTAATCATAAATTCTGTGGGAAAGTTTTAAGTAGTAGATGATGAAAGCTCTTTTGCACTCTAGTATTTGTAGGAAGGTATAGTTATGAAAAATTTAAATAATAAAAGAGAATAAACTGTAGACAGTCTTCCTATATCTCTCATACTGCTTCAAATAGTAGGTAATAGAATATCAGCAAAACGAAGGAGCATATAAAAAGAGAATATGTCTCTCTGTCCTACAAAGTATAGCTTCCTCAGCTTTGGTACATCTGTAAAATGGAAAGCAATGAACAACCTTAAGTATCTTAAAATTACTTTATGGAAATATTCCTTAAGAAGGAGATTTTATGTATATTTTTAATGCTATAAAGATGATGTCAATAAAAATGTAAATATATGCTGAAGGCAGGGATGCTGAGAGAATTTAAGCATATTAGCAGGCAGGTACTTAGAGAAATATGTCATATCATAGAAATACACTGTAGATAATTGAAACAGTCCTCTGTAACCTGTAAAAGCTTAGCAACTGGTGTATCTCAGACAAGCTTTTGTATACTGCCATGGTTAGTATATAATGTTATTCATGTTACCTCATGATACAGTTCTTTATTGTACAATGGACTGCATTGATAATGTTCGTCACACAACTGGACTTAAAATATGAGGCAGGAAAGGTCTTCACAGCACTTCTAGTGATCACTGGATACCAGCAGGTCTCTTGCGTCCTAGGGTGTAAAAGTATTCTGACATCTCATTTCTTGATTTTTGAAGCACATAATGTTTTTTAATAGTTCTGTGTAGTTACACAGCAAGCTAGTTTGTTCCAGGCACCTGTAATGTGTATGGTTACTGGCGTACAAATGTGCAGACTTAATTTGGAACACATAGCTCATAACACAGGTAAGGGCTTGCATATGATAATGTCTCAAGATTATATAAAACAAGATTGCTGAGATCTTTGCAGTGCATTTTACAGTCTATTGATAGGTTTTGCAAAAGTTTTTTCTACTTTTCCTTTGCAGTGAACGTTGAATTGTCTGTGTTCCCAGAATTGTTTGATATTTGCATATAATGGATCTATCCTTATTTATGTTGCATTCTTTCTGTCTTCAATAATTTTTCATTTCTTTGGCAATATGTTGCATTTCCATTACAGAGAAGCTTGTTTCTTTTTACAGTGAGTTTCTTTTTACAGAATTATTTTCTTTTTTTCTATAAGGACTTCTTACCAGGTTTTTGGACCCATTAAAACATCTTGATTTATGCACAGAATCACACAGAATTATTAAGATAGGAAGGGACCTCCAGAAGTCATCTTGTCCAGCCCTGTGCAGGGACACCTATAGCCAGTGGCCCAGGACCATGTCTAGATGGCTTTTTGTCTAGATGGCTGGGCAACATGTTCCAGTGCTTGGTCACCTGCATAGTAAAAAAGTGGTTCCTGATGTTTAGAGGGAAGCTCCTGTACTTCAGTTTGTGCACGTTGTCTCTGGTCCTATTACTGGGCACCACTGAACAGAGCCTGGCTATGTCCTCCTTGCACCCTCCCTACAGGTATTTATATAATTTGAGAAAATCCCCCTAAACCTTCTCTTCTCCAGGCTGAACAGTCCCAGCTCTCTTAGCCTCTCCTCACAGGACAAGTGCTCCATCCCTTACTTATCTTGGTGGCCTGTTGTTGGACTCTCTCCAGTATGTCGCTGTCTCTTTTGTACTGGAGAGCCCAGAATGGGACTGAGTATTCCAGGTGTGGCCTCACCAGTGCTGAGCAGAGAGGAAGGATCCTTAACTTGCTGAGAATGCTCTGCCTGATGCAGCCCAGGATGCCATTGGCCTTCTTTGCAGCAAGGGCACATTGCTGGTTCATCTTCAGCTTTGTGTTGTAAGCACTCCTAGGGCCTTTTCTGCCAAGCTGGGTGGCCTCCAGCATATATTGGTGCATTCATTCAAGCAAAGTTAGTTTGCTATTTTGATGCTGATAACATAGTTAAAATCATAGAAACATGGAATCATTTAGGTTGGAAAAGACTTTAAGATCGTCGAGTCCAACCATTAACCTAACACTGCCAAGTCCACCACTAAACCATGTCCCTAAGTGCCACATCTATATGTCTTTTAAATACCTCCAGGCATGATGGCTCAACATTTCTCTTAAGTCTGTTGCATATGTTTAGATCTATTGAGTAATTTTGGTTAGAAGCCACCTCTGAAAGCTTTATGGTTTAAACCCCTGCTCAAAGCAAGCCCAACTTAGGTCAGGTTGTTCAGGGCCCTGTCCAGATGAATTCTGAGCATCTTCAGCAATGGAGATCACACAAGCTCTCTGGGCAACCTGGTCCAGTGTTTGACTACCCATTGTGAAAAGTGTCTCCCAAGATCTAATTTAAATTTAATTTGTTGCAACTTGTATCCATTGTCTCTCATGCTGTCAATATGCATCTGCAAGAAGAGTTTGGTTCAGTTATTTCTAGGCATTTCTATGAGGTAATATATAACAGTGATAACATTTCCCTCTCCCATGCTCTTAAGACTGAAGACTACAGGTCTTCTGTGTATTTTGTGGTCTGAATATCTTGGTGGACTTTGACTGAACTTGCTCCAGTGTGTCAGTCTCCCTCCTGTAGTCGAGATCTCAACTCTATCCAGATGTGGTCACACAGGTGCTGGAACAGAAGGAAGAATCACTTCCCTTTAACTTTTGCTAGCTTAAGTCAAACAGCAATACTAGGCTGCTTTGCAATAAGGCATACTGCTGATTCATGGTCAACTTGCCATCCGCCGGAACTCCAGGTCTTCTGCAGGTCTGCTGTCCTGCCATTTGGCCCCCACCTGTGCTGTTACATGGCATTATTCTGTCAGGACCTGTATGACTTTACATTTGCCTTTGTTGAGCTTTGTCAGAAGTCAGCCCATTTTTCCAGCCTGTTGAGTTTCCTTTAAACAATAGCCTTACAAAACATTTGCACCCAGATTTTTGGGTCCTTCTCAAACTTCCATTGCAGCCCTCTGTCCCATCATCTATGCACAGATACTTTAAATAGTATCAGCCACTGTATCCCAACTCCTGAGGAGTGCCACTGGTGACCAGGCTCCACCTGGACTTCATACTGTTGATCACAACCCTTCGAGCCTCATGGTGCAGGCAATTTTTCACTCACTTTATAATCCGTCTAACCAAAGCATGTCTCAGTATTTTCATGATAATGTAAATACCACAGAAACCGTGTCAAAGGCCTTGCTAAAGTTAAGGTAAAAAACATTTGCTGCACTTGCCTAAGCCGGTCATGTCCATATGGCAGGAGACTGGGTTAGTCAGGCATGATTTTCCGTTCATAAATCTGTGATGGCTGCTCCCAGCCACCCTCCTGTCCTTGCCCTAGGTACAGCTTCCATCAGGATTTACGCTACAACTGCACTGGGGACTGCGGTCAGGCTGGTTGGTATGTAGTACAGAGGTCTTTTTACCAGGAATTTAATGATTCATCTCTATGCCTCGAAGTCAATCAGAAGTAAAATAAAAATAAAAATAAATTGACAGCTCACCAGTACAAGAAGCATCTTTAAACGTAGTACTAAGGGTTGTTTTGGTAACTATCTATACCTTAGGTGAAGAGTTGAGGTCTAATCTATACCTTAGGTGAAGAGTTGAGGTCTAACTTCATGTTCAAAGTTCTCAAAACCCCCAAATAAGTCATATGTTAAGTAGTATTCCAAATCAGAATATGTTGCACTTTGAGGCATTACTTGTGTGACCCGCCTTGGTTCTCAGTTTTGGTCTCATTACTTCATAAGATATTGTTACCATCCTTAGAGTTACTTAGCTGCAGTAGTAGTTAATGAACTTACTTCTGAAGATACCCTGATTTACTGATAGAATTTTAATTCCAGGTCTTAACAAGCTGCTGAACTTGTGTTCCTCCATTCTCAGTCCAGTGCTATGGCTGCTTTGCTGTAAAATGAATGTTCCTCTGTCACAAACACTTGCCAAAGAATGTATAGTCAAAGCAGGGACAGCTATAGGAAACATTTCACTTGAACAGCATATTTGACTGAAATTCAGTTTTCATGAAAGTGGTCTAAGTCAACTTGTCTCCAAGATATGTATGGAAGAACCTAAACAAAGGCGTTTTTAAAGCTTGGGCTAAATGGGAACTAAAAAAAAAAATGTTGCTGCATTTTCTGTTAAATGTGTCCTTATTTAAATGTCATACCAGTTTTAAATTTTCATATACTGATGTGCAAGCATATTGGCAGTAGTATGCCTAGTCTTTCTTACCTGCTGACAATTCCAGGTTTCAAATAGTAACTATTGTAATCTCATTGGTTTCTTCTCAAAGTTGGGCATGAATACAGGCACGGGCATGGGTATGGGTATGGCTGGAGACCAGCTCAGATAGAGACTAACGGCACAGGGCTGAGGTTAAATATAGCTGCTGGGCCTTGGAGGAGAGGGTGTAGGTGAGCACTCCAGCTGGGACTGTTCAGTACCATTAAAGTGTATTAGTGCACTCAGTGCCCTGACATAAAGGCAGCTTTTCTCATTTTTATGTTGATCTCTAGTGAGCTTTTTAAGCAGGAAGCGAGGTTTTGAATGACTGTTTTTCAATCTTTCTTCTCATAAGTAGAAAAAAGTTTTAGAATTAGTAAAACTATATATAAAGAAAAACTATCTGAAAGGCATATACTTCATGGGTAGAGAAAAAATGGGAATCATTAATGAAGGAAAAGATTGCAGAAGGTAAGAGATTAAGTTAGAAAGGATTTTCTACTGAGGTATAAGAGCATAAAAATGCCATTATTACCTTTCCTTCTTCATGTACAAAAATAATATTGAAAGTCAGGTATCTCTGGCTACTGGAATACTGTGTTTGGTTCAGGCTGCTGAAAGACTTTGAAAGTGAGAACATTAACTTCAGCTTGGGCCCATGGGCTTTTCTGTCTGCTAGCTGTTTTTTTGTTTAAATACACTGCATTTAAACTTTTATATGAAATACTGATCTATGCAGAATAATTCTGGAGAATAGTTCCATGTGATTTATAAATATACTATTTTAGTTTATATATAGAGATACTACTTAAGAGTGGTTCTAAGTCCTTTTCTTACTCATCCTCAACCCCTAAAATCCATGGCTCTACTGATTGCTTTTTGCCATGCAATTATTCTGCAAGTTTAGAACAAAACTTTTGAAAGAGGATTTTAGCAGGGTAACTGCTTAGCTAGTTAGCTAGCTTGGAGAGGAAGTAAAGACAGCTTGGCAGCAGCTGTTGAAAAAAAGAAAGTGGCTTTAAGGTAGAGTGAAAAGAGGAGGGATATATTTGACAAGAATGAACAGATCTAGTGTGCTAGCTGTGCTGAACAGCTGAAGGAAAATCTTTATATGGTTACTTGTGTTGTGATATGTTGGCATATGTTCTGCCTACAGAGAACTAGCCTGATTAGGAAGCCTAAGTTTAACAGATAACTCTAAACAGAAGATGTTTATATAGCTATACCCACCTACAAGTATTTGGACAGTATACATATGATTAGATATTTACAATACAATTAAAAGTTTTGTGGTTTTGCTCATCAGTGACTCTGTATGAGAGAATTTATTTAAGACAGTTTAAACTGAGAACTTAATATGTGAAAATCAGCATTTAATAATTTCTAGTTCAAATACAAGGAAAATGTTAATACTTTGCACTTTTATCTAATTGGATTCGTACCTATTGGATCTCAAACCACTCTAGAGAATGAAGGAAGCTGGTGTTCCTGTGTGCAGTTGTATTTTTAGAGAAAAAAACCCTAAGAAGCTTTTCAGGTTATCTCCCTTGTTTTATACAGACATGACTAATTCCTTTTTCTCTAATACCTGCACTGGATGTTAGGCTTGGAGTATTTTTTTTTAATTGCTAGCAGTGCAGTAACTACTATTATCTGTAGATGGCAGTCAAACGTTTTCAGTACATTGCTCAGAGATTTTCTAATCTAAGGCTGTGCCTGCTTTGTGGTTGCTCACAGTAATTCATTACTCTATCAGTGATGGAGAATGGTGATTCACAATATTCGATCTTCATTTCATTCTCGGTGTGCCTGAAGCTTCCAGTATTAATGGAACATTTGTAAAGCATTCAAGAATGGATGTTTCACCAAGTGTTTGGTGAGACTCATTGGAAAGACATAAAAAGCTAGATATTTTTAAAATGTTTCTTATTCCTTTCAATTCTGATATTTACTCAATGAATCATGATGTCTCCAACGAAAATTATTTCTTGAATCTGTACATAGTCATAGTATTTTGTTTGTTTGTTTAACTAGCATGTTACAAGTTCATACAACAATACCTTAAATGCACGAGGGAAAGAAAAAATGGGCTGAGATTTTCAGGTTTGGAGTAAATTTAGGTGAAGATTTGTGTATTTGAAAAATTAAAGTATAATGAGAACATACTTCACAGTGTCTCAGTCCAGTAATACTAATCAATAAAATATCATTTTCAAAAAACCTATAAACCTAGATTGCAGTCTTAATAGGAACCATTGCTTATGGCTCCTGTGCTTTGCCTAGGAATTCCTAGGCAGAAATACATGAATAAGCACTTTGTACGTGGCTTCTGCATGTATACTCGGCTTGATGCATCTTGTTCACATTAAATTTCAGTGTGGATGCATAGGCCATTTCCACAGCACATGCCAAGTACTGCAAATGACATGAACATGTGCTAAGTTCACTATTTAGATTTTTTGTGTGTGTGCTGCTGAGCTGCTCTGTATATGTGCAGTAGCTATTTCTCTGGAATATTTGAACATTCCCAATCTGTTTACAGCAATAATTGTGTTCAAATGGCCTGCTATTTTTCTGGCCAGTAATGCAAAACTAAAGTCTGATGGTCAAATAGAAAAAAAGGCATATGAGAACTGTGTCATCCTATTTCTGTCAAACAGTAAATGTATATTTTCTAATTTAACCAGTCCTGAAGCTACAGTAGCACTTAGCATCACCAACCATCACTGTAATATCTGTAATAATTACCAAGTTGGCAAGTGAAATTCATCCTACCATTGACTTTGATAGAAATGCATGATGAAGAATTATACTTACTACGTTTAAATGTTTGGAAGCTGTGCAGAAATACAAACATACATGTCAATTATGTTTTTTAAGAACAAATTGTGCAAACACTCCTAATTTAAAAAATTGTTAAACATTTATTTGAAAATTATAAACTGCAGCCTTGCTAGAATTGTTGTTTTATTTTATGGACTTGCTCAGATTTGGAGGAAGATAGAAAACACAGTTCTGCCAGAACTATGATAAATTTTAAAAATGTGATGAAATCTCCAAGAGATTGTGAAGGAGCAGGGTATGAATGAATGATGATGTCGCTTCTGCCATTGTGTAGAAGTGAAACTTCTGCATTAACTGTGAAATGTTGCTTTTGCTATATTGTTAATCTTAACCCTTCTCTTCTGAACTAGATGAACTCTCCCTTTCCCCCCATACATAATCAAAACCCCAAGAAATTGTCATATATACCTGAATAGGAGGAGTTTGCAAAGCATATTTCAGGATGAAGTAGGTAGAGTGATCCTCTGGTACCATCCTCGCAGGGGCAGCTTGTGCCTGTGAGTGGTTGATTGAGTCCCTGCCTCCCTCCTGGCAGTAGAGAGAAGGCTTCATGTCAAATCAGTCCTCGCTTATGGTAAGCCTGCACTTTTTATTCAGCTGATGGGAAATACTAATTAAAGGGCTGTTTCTGAAGGAGCCTGATGCAGGG
This sequence comes from Elanus axillaris, assembly GCA_026212715.1. NCBI lineage: Eukaryota > Metazoa > Chordata > Aves > Accipitriformes > Accipitridae > Elanus > Elanus axillaris. Next base: position 4,089,621 of record JANZLQ010000079.1, on the reverse strand, counting down.
CTTCACTAAACTCTTTGTCCATATGAAATACGAAACTCTTAGGGAATAGGAAACTATTTTTATGCATTACCGTACAGTTACAGCCCACTTGTCCAGGGTGAGGGAATTTGCTTTATAAAACCTAATTGTCTTTGAGGACAACTAGACCTGAGATTTCCTTGCTCTGATTTACTTGCTGTGGCTGACAGCAGTAAATAATGCTGAACACGGTGCCATTGGCCCTTCATGAAGCTGAGCAACACATATGGTTTGACACATAGGGCACAGAGGAAACAAAGGAGAACTGGACCCAGTGATCCTGAATTGGTGCCCACTCTAGAACTTCAGCTCCATGTTAATGTGTTTTATCCTGTTACTCTTCAATGTGAAATGTTTCAGTAAGAATGATGAGTAGTAGGTAGTCTTCTTCCACCCCTAATGTCAGTGTTCCTATCTTTGGGATAATAATGTTTAAAAATTCTCATTTAAAGAAGGAGAGATTCTACAGGTGTTCCTAATGGAAAGTGGAAAGGATTTCCACTTCTATTAGAGGAATATTGTACCTTATTCAATAAAACTAGACATTCTTTTTATTTTGGATTATTTGATATCATTAAAGTGATCAGAACCTTTCTCAAATGAGTACTCAGCCATTAACTCCATAGGTGGGATATCATAATGCCTGGATTTCTTAAGGATGTTATGCAATCTCTCTGTCCCTGCATGACTTCTGTTAACACAGTTGTGGAATATTCCATTCATCCTGGGTAAGTATAGTTTCCCTAGGATGGGCAGATTTTCCTGCTAAGCCTTTCGATGCCATATTTCCTAATAAAGGAAAACAGCTCTTCTGGTAATCATTTCATTTCACAGGAATAAGTAAATGTTCTTGCAAGTCCTGCTTGTATTACTTCCACAGAGGCTGGGATCACACTTAAGAATCAGCATTAGACTTCAGTTGATGCCACATGATTTAATTAGCTGATGCAATGTAAGAAAGGCAATTATGTTTACCTGCAACTTTGTATTTACAGCCAATTTTCATTTTGTAGAAGAAGGGTAGACAAATCAGTTTAAATTGCTGCATTTCTGTTAAAATTAGAGTTCTGTACAGCATAGCTAGCTTAGACGTTTGTTGGTGATGTCAGAAGTGAAAGATGCATCAATAAGAATGTTTGTGTGGGTAAGCTGCTTTCACCAGTTCCTTACATGACTTCATATGATCACAGTAAATAAATGTTACTTGCTTTGCAACAACATTCATGCTGTTCCAGGGTATGAGATGTATATTCCCTAGTCCTACTGATAACATGTTCCAGTATAATACAACATGTAGTGATTTCTTGGAATCTCACCTATTTTCTTTGTTACATTTGCAAGAAGTAGTAACACCTAAACCTTTCCCCCCAGTGACTATGTTTGTAGGTTTCATACTGAATTAGTTAATTACTTATTAGCTGATTTTAGTCATTCCCACTAAGTCAGAGCACAGTGTTAAGTTTGTGCAGCTGCTTTCAGAAGCAGTTTCAACCTAGTAATAAGTAGAACTATTGGGGGATTAGTTTACATAAAAGACAGTTTCATAGTACAGTAATCTAAATTTAATGCTTTTATAGCAGATCAGTACAGTTTTATGGTCAGTAAGGCCCATCTCTGTTACATTATGTTACTACTTGTGAGTCTGCAATATCCAAGAAGAATCAAGTAGTCAAAGCTGGAGATAATCAGGGATCTGTAGCAGAAGAAATTATAATTTATCTCCAGATGTCAGTGACTTTATAAGATGTATTGATCGTATATATGCACACACATTTTAAATATGTATATAAAGTGTCCTCAGGTGATAGATAAGGTGTATGAGGTCATTTAGAGTTGCAGGGTCAAGAAATCCTTATCTCAGGCAGTAGGGCACCTGATCATCAGGTTAGGTATTATACATAATATAATGGTGAGGAATGACCGTTCCCATAGTACAACAAACAGTTTGTTACCTTGATCACCTAAACATCATGTGAGGAAGAGGGAAGAGTAGATTACCGACAGGAACCTTATTGCAGCATCTTTTGCTTTTTTCCAGTAGAGGGAGTTCCATCAGATATCAAATTGCTGTGTTTCTGAGACGCTTGATATAAGCATGATGCCATCTGCACCTACTTAAAGCTAAAGCTCTGGCAAAAGTAAAAGGCAATGCAGATGCTGTAAGAGCAGATCTTTAAGGTCTCAGTCTAGGGAGTGTGGAGATGTAGCAGCAGCTGAAATACCTCTGTTCCATGAAAAGAGGGCAAGAAGAAGTTCTCGAGTAGTCATGGGCAGCTGATGAGGCATGTAAGAAATAAATCTGAAATACTTATATAATTTAAATTTTATATAACATTTTTTCATCAACCAACACAGGATTTTGTTCTCTCACTGATAACTTATGACTATGGCAGTACCCATATATTTCTACTTTTGCTATTCATAGGGATAATGTTACTTCACCACCCTTGTTCACTTTTCTGATGTTGAGTCACCATGTAGTGTTAATGCACAGGCTGTTAGTATCTTCTTATAGATTATCTGCTACTTTTTGCCAAAACTCAGATATATGAGCAATACTATAACATATGGTAGAATGCTGCTACATTATTTCACACCTCCTGTCCTCATTGCAAACAGTCAAATGTTCTGTTTATCACTTTAAAGTATAAGAGTATGAGATTTCTATCAGCTAATGCCTTCAGGCTCTTTTTTCATTATTCTGTATTTTTTCCCAACATCACAAACAGTTAGGGACCACACATAGAGAGGAATAGACAGCAACATTCCCAAGTTGCCTATTCATTGCTTTTCTCTATATCTTACTGTAAAGCAGGTTATACTGCTGCCTTTCTTTTCTTCATGCTTTTCATTGTAGTTTTTCAACTCTTACTCCCATTTTCTGTGTCCTTTCTTCTCTCCCTTTGTTCTGTCCACTCATGCATGCCATTCTGCTTAAATAAAAAGGTAGATAACTATTAATTCTCCTAATTAGTAAATCTCCCATTGCTCATTTCCCTGCTAAAGGCTTTCTTCAGCCCTGTCTTGATGGAGAGAACCTCAGCAGTTGCTGTTACCCATAAATTGAGGCCCTAGCAACAACTGTGCAGTGTTAGTCTGAGGTTTCCAAAACATCCTTAACTTAGCTTATCTTTTGGAGGAAGAAATCCATAGGCTTTCATGAGCAATAGTGCCTCAATGTTTTTCCTTTACAGCTAATTAAATTATACTAACCATTGAAAGTTTAGCTTCCATTTTTATTCCACTGCTGTCACTTTGTTTGCTTACTTCCATGAGCAAGAATATGTGCAAAAGTATTTTAAAAGGGTCCTTTTTCCATTTTTGGCAGTTTTCTCATGACCTACTTCTTCATATCTTCCGTGCAGCTCATGTGTTTAAATACACTTGTATAATTTTTGATAGTTTAGTCAGCAGGCTATAGTAGAGTTTTATACACTGGTGGAAGTGATTTTGTTCACATGGTGATTTTTTCCATTGTATAGAAAGTGCCTTTTGAAAATAACGTTATGTGGATTTATGAGAATCAACAAACAGGTCATAAGACAAAGACAGGACAAACTGTTCATTTTGGTTATTCTTTTATTGTCCCATGTAGGTCATGTCAGTATTTTGTGCTAAATAAAATATTATTTGAAACAAAGACACTAATAAAAATATAGATATGAATAGCCTCTGAAGAATGACCATGAAAACCATAAATGCTGGGAATGATGATGAATGATCAGTGAAATAATTAATGAAGAGTTTGGGCTGTATATTAGCCAGAAGGAGAAACCAGGCGCATGTGAAGTATATGTTCATGTGCAGAAAAAAAAAAAGACTGATTGTATTCAGTCATGAAAACAGGCTTAAAAACCATGATGGTTGATCATAGACTATGCTATATTTCCATAGTTCCATTTTATTGGTAATCTTTTTTTATGTTAACAGATTTGGAAATTCAAGCAATCTAAAAGGTTACTTGCATAGGAGGACCTCATGTAACAAAATTGCAAAGTATATGACCAGATCATGTCACCTACTTCAAACCATTACACAAAACAGTTCAAACCCACTAAGGTGCTATTTTGATGGGAAGCCAGTCATTGAAGCTACATCATATATCAAATTCTACTCAGTTCTGTCTAAATTAATAGCTAGGCAGCTGGTGGACAACCATTCACTCAAAGAAAATGAAGGAACCAGGAAGGCTCTTTTGGAATAAGATAGATGAAAAAACAGAAACAACTTCTAAAAAACAAGGCACGTGCATCAGTAGAAATTAGTGTGGCTGGTACATTTGCTGGTTATGATAGAATTTTATATGTCTCTAGGAGAGAAGAGAAAGGGGAATAAGAAAACAAAAGATAATTAACTACTTTGTTTTACTTCACAGCTGGAATGGGATAGGAATCTTCCCTTAGTTAATAATTATGGGTCAGCGGGCCTGAAGTAACTTGGAAAACCAGGAATTCAAAGTCTTAAGATTGGCTGTCTGTGAGTAAACAAACGGAATTGAATCCAATGAACACCCAGACATACCATCATTTACCTAGGATATGAAATGTCTGCTCCACCCAAAGGATGGGTTTTCTGATGAAAATGTTGCCCCCTACCCCCAGTATTTATCCCTAGTCCTTGCACAGATAGTGTCCAAAGACATAGAGCAGTTTATTGTATTGTGCAACAGTTTTAGATGGATACTGCTCTAGTCCACAGTCTGGTTGAGAACTGCATGTTCCAGCCAGTCCAAGCATAGATCTTTCACCACTTTATAGGAGCAGGTGGCTAACAGGGGACATCATACAAATGTTTTCACTATGTTATACGAGGTCAAGCAGATCCTCCTTACATGTGCTTTTAGGGTGATTGTGCTCTACAGTGTCCAGGTTCAAAATCAGGAAAACTCAGCCTTGAAAGTAAGTCGGGAAATTATTTTTGGTTTTGAGAAAAAAAATAAAACTAAAACAATAACTGAAGCCCTGGTTCGTGATAGGTGACCTTTTTTAATATGTTCCCACAATGAGAACAAAGCTGGGTAGAGAGGGATCATGCAGTCATACAATGTAAATGTGTCCCATGACGATACATCAGTCCTCTAAATCTAACGTACAGTTATTTTATCTTGCCACCACCTCTTTCATAGGTATGCATGATTCAAGCACAAATTGAGACGAAGATAGAGAAATATATAGCTGAAAATTGTAGATACAGAACTGTCTGTTCTGTGTAAATTCACACGTAAAAGTGGCTCATAGTTACTGCTATTTGTTATTTCTGAAATATTTTTAAAATATTGCAAGTTGTGCTTGAGTATAATCTGTCATCTAGATACAGTAGTGTACTTCAATCAGAGACAATTACGTGAACATTTTCAAAAGGGCTCCACAGGAGATAAAAGACTGATCTCTGTAACAAAATCTATCCTCACATTAAATCATGCCCTTTAATTGGTGCAGATCCTTGCACTCTCTTACCTTGGAGCAGAGTTTAGGGTAGATGAGTAGTTAATGTGTTCCTAAACCCTCATCTTAACTGCCAAGTCATTAACTCATTGTAATAGACAGAGTTCTACCCTTGACGTGGGACAGGTTAAAGTGATCTTCATATATTAATCTTTATATTTTGTATAAACATGTACCTCACCTTCTACTTTATGCGGACCAATGTATGGCATTGATACTTCGCAGCTCATTACTAACTTTTAGCTGAGATCAGACATGTTGGCAACTAATCATTTCAAGATAATTATTAGTTTGAGTGTCTCAGCTTCCCAACTTTGAAGAACAAAAGCTTTCAGGATATATTTGATAGTAAATGCTATGTATTGTTAAAATAAATGTTGTTAACATTGGGCTGATTTCTTAAAGCCTTTCCTAAATGTGGTTTCACTGGAAAAGGAATGGAATAGAAGCAAATATGGAAGTTGGGTGATATGGTGTTCACCTTGTTATTAGTATGTCTAAAGCATTAGATCTTCAGCCACCTTCTGTATTACAAAATCCTATGAATCAGTGATGGAAAGGTCACATTTATCTTCCTCTACCTATGTGAAATTTTTCCTCCATAATGTACTCTTTGTTGTATTTATTTAATAGTTTTAAATTAATTTAGCTTTGATGCTTCTAGCATTTAGATTGTAAGCTTTCTTTGTTCTGTACCTGTATGCTCAGTACTACTAAACAGATAGAATCAAAGGTGAACTTGTTCTTAATTGTACTGGTAGATCATTCCTGACATAGGAAGAAAATGTAAGGCTACAGTAATCTTCTGTTTGGAAGCATGAATGGAAAATGTGTCTTTTTATCACAAGTACAAATAAGAAGTAACTCCTTTGAATTCCAGTGATAGCCGTGAACTGAGCCTGCAGCTGAGGTTGGCTTGCTCTGGCTTCTAGCAGGAGTCACTGGGAATTTCCCACCAAACCCTCACTCTCTTATTGCCTGGAAGATTTTCCTTCAGATTTATAATAAACTTTTACTAAGCTCAGCCTCCTTTAGAGGCCCAGAAAGTATGCATTGTAAAATAATAAAAAAAAAGTGGTAATAGACCTCTCTGAAGGCAACTGTTCACAGCTGTGAGTTTTAACATCCTGCTGCAGTATATGACACTCATCCACATGCACAGAGCTGTAGTAACTTTAACAGCATTTGCTAATGCTTTAGATCTTTCAGGTTTAATTTTTTTATCATCATATTGAGACCGCTCACTTTTGGAGGCAGAAACACAACATACCCCTTTGCCGATCATACAGTCTACCCAAAGGCATGTACCATTCTTTCCTCTAGCTTTAACAATGGCAAGTGTCCTTACTAAGCTTCACCACAGGAAAAAGCACCTTCAAAAACTTTGCCTGGAAATGCTGAGATGCACAAGTGTTATTAGTGAGCCTGATAAATGTCAGATTCCAGTAGATAGTCTGTTTATCAAAGGAAAAAAGAAGCAGTTTATTTTTTTAACCTCTGAAATTACTGACACGTTATCTTTGAACTTTTATAATATACTACAGGATTCTGCTAACATTTAGCTATGTATACCACAACAATTGTCCCCTTTTCAAAATTAACTGCCTAATTAATTAATATAGTTTTACAAAATTGGAAACTTTTTTTTGTAAAGCAAAACCAAGTGGACTTGAGCGTTTATTTTTCAGTAGTTCATTGCCCACTTAATTAGTCCATAGTTGTAAACACGTTGCCTACTTCTTTTTCATTAGTTTATAAAGTGCTGCACTCTTTGTGATGCTTACAATGTGCTAAATGTTATAACAGAAATTTGAAGGAAAGAACTCACCTGAGGAGTTTTTAGTATAAAGAATCCACTTTGGCTTTAGCTCCAGCAGACATCTTTCCTGCCTGAAGTTTCCACTGAACATTGCATGATATTACCGTTTCAGAATATTTTAAATTGCTTAAGCTTGTTGATTGACGTATATATGACTGCAGCTTTGGAAGTCATCACTTGCCATGAGTGATGAAAATGTAAGCATTATAGCTTCACTTGGCGTATTTCATATTCCTTAACAATTTAGTCTTAAATTGACCACAAGAAGTAGTAGTGATGCTGTCCTAACAAGCACTGAATGATCTTGGATGCTGAATAATCCCAGGAAGGTCCGTTACTTAGACAGTCTGGTATATCATACAACCATAGTCAAACATTGAGGGAACACTGAACTACAGAACAGAAATGCTTTGTAAGACTTCTTTTGGCACCATCCTAATTTTTGAGCTACTCTACAGGTAAAGAGTTGAAGTTGTAGCTATAGTAGCTAGCTTTCAACCGAGGTTCAAATTTATGCTTTCAAAACCACAGATGAATTTATTGCATTTATTTAAAGGGAGAGAAGAATAATTTGTAAATAGGATTGCAGTTCTGCAGAGTAAAATAGGTGGGTAGATTCCCTGTAACTTAATTTTCAGCATTTCTAGTCTGAAACAAAGGAAGTTGGGATTCATTCTCAAGTCAGGCTTCACATTCTGCTTTCTAATATTGTTTTATGCCCACTTCTCAAGACTTTCAACTAAGCATTGCAGATTATTTTCATCAAATGAAAGAAACAAATTCATCAGGTTAAGAATAGGCCTTTGTTTGATAATTACAAACTAATATGCTTTCAATAATCTAGCAAATTAGGAGCTGTCATTTACTCACTAATAAAGTGGGTTTTCTTAATATAGAATGAGATAGATGGATTAATTGTGGTACATGCAGAAAATTAAATTTATTTGCTGGGTCACATTGTTGAACATCATTTTTAATACGACCAGTGCTTTCTAAGATTTACAAAGCTTTGTGGAGTAGCTTTCTATAACAGACAGCACTGTTCAGAAAACTCAGTTCCAAGCTTAATGCCACTGCTAAGCTCTGGTTTGCTACGTGTCAGCCAGAGAGAGTTCAAAATTTACCCTGAACTGACTGTATAATAACAGTAGTAGCCTAAGGGGTAGGCCTTGCCCTGAAATGTTTGGTCTTCAAAATACTTTGAGAATGATAACAGGGAAAGTATATTTAACAAGGGGAGTAGTAAATTTACTGTCCCATTGAACAGATCAGAAATGTGTAAAAAGCAAATGGATTTTATCTAAATTCTATTTAATCCTACAGGTGTTGATAAACTTGAGCTGAGCCCATGTAATTGGTTTTTGTTCTATGTGATATTAACATATTATTCCCCTGTCATGGTTTAACCCCAGCCGGCAACTCAGCCCCACACAGCCACTCAGTCACACCCCTCCGGTGGCATGGGGGAGAGAATT
>JANZLQ010000079.1:4005067-4063798 GCA_026212715.1 Elanus axillaris | reverse complement strand
ATTCCAGCTCAGGGAGCTGGGTACCTGGAGAACACCTGGTCTTACTATTAAAGGCTGAGGCAAAGAAGTCATTAATACCTCAGCGTTTTCCTTATCCTTTGTCACTATTTTTGTTTCCCACTGCATCCAATAAAGGATGGAAATTCTCCTTGGCCTTCCATTTGTTGCTAATGTGTTTTATAGAAACCTTTTTTTGTATTTTACAGCAGTAACCAGATTAAGTTCTAGTTGGGCTTTGGCCCTTCTAATTCACCCCCTGCATAACCTCATGACATCCTTGTAGTCTTTTTGAGTTTCCTGCCCCTTGTCCAAAGGTGATAGACTCTGCTTTTTTTCCTGAATAATTTCATGTTAATGATCCTGAAAATAATACGATTTGAAGAATATAGGACCAGCGAGCTGAACACCCTGAAGAGGGAGGTTAATGTATCAAGAATTCTGTTCATAAAAGAAAGACCAAGGTAGTGAAGAAGGGTTAAGTGGCATTTGTATTGCAGTTGGTGACACAGAAATGTGACCTTCCTCATTGGTGATCTTACCCCTTTTAAGCTGTGTCATTGGTAGGTTCATGCATGTTGACAAGAGTATTCCTCACATGTCTGAGGTATACCATTGGAGGCTTCCACTGTCTGTTTTGCACATTATTTGAAATGCTTAACTTCTTAATATTTCCTGGGTATCAATGATCACCTTTCAGTTTGTTTTTTTCTATTTGAACGAGGTCTCTTCTGACCTCTCTTCATCATTAATATCTAAGGCATCAGAAGACTCTATGTCTGGGCTTCACAAATTTATTATCTTCATATTCCTATTATTCTGCCTCAGTTTTTATTCTAGGCCATGTCTTACTTCAACAGATTTACAAAAGGCATGATTATATTTCTGTTCTGAGATACTCTAATTTCAATAGGACAACATCAAAAATACTACATTTTGCTGAAATTTAAAGTATCTCAATCACTTCAGACATTAATTATGAGGGATCTTTACTTTCTTAAATGATGAATACAATGCTTAACTTAGTCTGAATAGGATTTGCTCAGCAACTAAGCAGCTAAGGCATTAGATTGTGGTTGATATGGTCTGCTCCTTACATGTTCAAAGCCCAACTCTGCAATTTTTAAAAATTTCTTAAACATAATCTGTGGTACATTGTCAAAACAAGGTAATCACAGATATTGTCTGGCAAATATTACTTTGCTGTAATTTACCACACTGCTTGCCAAATGGCTGCATTCTGTAACTTAAGTTATAAAAACAAGACTGTAAGAGTGCTCTGTCAGCAGTCAGTTGGCAGTCTTTTTAGATAAACATGAACAAGCGTGATGTTCCTTAAAACTGTATGCACTACAGCTAGTGGAAACATGGCATTTTCTTTATTTATTTTATTATTTATTTTAGTGGTGTTGCATGGATTTTTATTGTAAGGCAGAAATTCAGTATGAATATTTTTGATTGCAGATAACTGCAAACTCATGCAAACCAGTTTGTTTTCACCTTTTAAGACCAAATCCTTACTTGAATTAGTTGACATTGTCTCAGCTTAAAAAAAATAGTTTTTAAAAGTTTATCTTCTAATCACTAATACAACCATAATCATCAGTCTTTGTATGTGAGGTGTGTATTCTGGGATTTACTGTGAAATCTTCCATCTCCTTGTCATGCATATTAGGCTGTGATCAAGTGTAACATTCTAAAGATCCATTCATTAATTTATATCCCAGATCCTTCATAAGCAGTCTACCATTTTACTTGTTTCCTAGAGCTCATCTGCATGAGCTTGAATCCTGTCTATTCAGCCTCATATTGCAAAAATATTGTTTCTTGTATACCATGCAATGTAGGTGACATGAACGTACTTGGAATTGCTCCTTTGGGTCTCATGGAGCCCACATTTCTTGTCTTAGTTTTCAGGAACAACATTATGCAGACCTAGTCCTCTATATATTCTTTTTTCTTCTTTTATAATATATCTCTCACCGTCTTTTCCATGAGTGATGTCTCCTCTCATTTCCTTCCCTTTTGTTACTGGTTCTCATATGCAAGGAAGATGAGTAAACAGACTTTTTTTGTTCACAATTCAGACATGGTATTGGGCTACTATCATAGAATCAGAAAATAATGTACATTGGAAGGGGCATCTCAAGGTCATCTGAGGAAAAACTACTCAGACCATGGAGCAGTCTATCATAGAGAATACTTATCGATTTGTGTTTATTTTTTTAGTAATAGAAAGCACACAAATTATTGGGCTAGCTAAACTTTTAGGGAATGGAGAGAGGAACAGAGAAAACAGAAATGGTGATTGAGACCAAAAGACTTCAATTCCCCTCTTTCATTGGAGTTTCCATTTCTGGATATTAAAAATAAAGTCCTATTCATGCCTACAATTTAAAAGAAAAAAGAAAAAAACCAACCACAAAACAACCCAACAACAACAAAAATCCCAGCCCTTAAGCTGATTATTTACTATTGAGTGTTTGACAGAATGAGATGGAGTGGTTGAGTTACAGGCAACTAGATGCAGTTTCCCTGACTCATTATCCCTAGTAGAGTTATGGGAATTCTAAGCCCATTAACTTTGTTTTCCTATCAGGTAAACTAGTTAAAAAGAGTTAAATAAGAAGCAAGAAAATGCCTAAGTATGCATGAGTGCAACTACCTTCTTTTCCTGACTTTCCCAGGTGGTAGCTGATAGAAAGCTGACAGTGATGCTAATTGGGTTCTGTTGATTCACGGCAGTCTTGGCAGCTCATTTTCCTGTTTTAGTTGAAGCAAAGGTAAGAGTGGTTTATCTGAAAAGAGTAATGTAGGATATGGGTAGGTATGGTACTAGGAGAGAAAATACTGGAAGGAGCCAACCCTGGAGTTTGCTCTGCATTAGCCTCTCAACAAGCTAACCTTAAGGAGGAGTACTACTCAGGCTTCTAATAGAATGTTTATGTAAGATATTCAAATAAAATAAATTTAAAAATAGTAGTAATGTGTTTCTCAAATAAAGAATAACCTTAAAGGGAATAGCTATTTGTTGAACTAGTTTAAGCAAAGAATATAAAACTTGCAGGCAGGAAGATGATGCAACTAACCAAAACCTCTTATGTATCCAACTCTCAATGGCAGGGAGACCAACTTTAGGCTGCTTTTATTTTCAACATAAAAGTTTTTGAAGTTGTAAACCAGTATGTTCCAAAATGGCCTGCCATTGTCTAAGTGCAGGTCAGAGACAGCAAGTCATCTTCCTCCTGACTTCACTCACGCTCTGGTTCAATGCCTCTCCTTAGCTCCAGTTCCATAGCTGTGTGCTCCCAAAAAGCTGTGCTTTTGTGCAGATTTCCTGTTCTGCCTCCATAGAGGGGATATTTCCCCACTGCTTTTGTGTACCTCTTTTTTCCTAACACCATTTTTGCTGCGCTGCCAGTCTACTTAGCATAAATCCCATGTGCTGACCATGTGATGGGTATACCATATATAAGAAGCAAGCATTTTATTGTGGTCCTGGCTTGAGAATAATAGAATCTAGCCTGCTACGAAGACCAAGCAGATTTTCCTGCATTCATTATGTAGGACAGGATTTTTCGCTATTGGCAGGAAGACAGCACATGCAAATGTTACTGAAGCAAACTGTGTTAGCAAAAAAAAAAAAAAAAAAAAAGGTACTTGGAAATGCTATCCCAGACTGTTCAAATCCTAAAGTTTCTACTTCTAGTACCCAGAGTAGTTCCTAAATCCACCACACTTACTTCAGGCCTTGGATTTGATAGAATTCATGTTTCCTTTCTGCTGTATGCCTGGCAATGATTTATAGAGGTTCACCAATTTTGAGAAGTCTGTTTCCATCCCTTGAGTAACCAATTATATGAAACTGCTTCTGCCTTGGCTGCTGTAGTACAGCATCTTCAGTGACTGCTCATGGCATGCTTTGCTGTAATTATGAACATGGTTACCTGAATACTGGACACATTTATCTGTGCTGCCACTCTGAAATTTTCCTCACCCTGCACGGTGTTTACAAGAAGTCTGTCCTGCACACTGTTATCTAGTGAACAGCCAAGCTGTAGGTCAGCTAGGTCAGCTTTTCGCTTTCAGGGTCAAAAAAAGTCTGTGTAGGACTATTGCACGATCTTTGCTCAACAGAGGGCACATGCTAACCATTTTCCTGACACTATGTAGCAATAAGCTGATTAGATTATCAAGTGTTCTTGAGAAAAACATAAATATGATGGTTTCATCATTTCTTGATGTGTTAGTCCATCTTGCTTAAGACTGAAAGCAGAATGTGCTTCTGTTTGGGTTTTCTTTCTGAAAACTGTGAAAATCTAAGCAAAGCATGGCATCTTTTTGGTGATCCTAAGAAAGCAGGAACTTGTCAAAAATGGTAGCTACGTTTTCTTCCTGAAAATCTATATTTAATTGAATAACTCTTTTCTTTGCATGCATCTCCAAAGCTTGTCAAAAAGAGGAGATACAGATTTATCAATACGAATCAGTCAGATAACTCAAATCCTGAAGAAAATTTGTCTTCCTATATGAATGTTACTGTAAAGCATTTTAAATACTGAAAATGGTGATACTGAATGGTGCTCACACTTTTCCTGCAAAGTTTACTGTTTCTTAAAGCAGACTTTGTACAAATTGATATACTTTCTTAGTAAAGGGAGTATCAGAAAATGTGGCACTTACCAATAGTTGTGGCATACCACAGAGTCTAGCTTTCTGAATAGTTACACTCCAGTCATATATATTGAAGGAGTAATAACAAGATGAACCCATTAATCTGTTGCAGGGGTGCTTAAAAAGCTGACTTAGCAAGATCTGTTTACGTCCTGTCATTTTGATAGAAATAGCTGATGATGAAAATTAGAGTAGACGTGTCAGCTTAATATCATTCTCTGCAGTCTCCACAGCAACCAGAAAGCTGTCATAAAGCTCTTCCAGTCTACAGAAAGGGAAATTACCAGCTGGGAAGCCAAGATGCACCATAATGTTCACTGGTAGATATAAAGGTGTTCCTTGGAATACTCTAGCTGTTTGATTAAATCACCTTATTTTATTTTTTTCTGTGGGCAGAACAATGTAAAGAAGCATGTAACTCTGAAATCTGAATGTGTGATAGACTTTCTTGACAGAAGTTATAACTTTCAAGACTGCTGCACTTGATGTTGTTTCAAAAGCATTATAATGAAATTCTAAATTATAGTCCCAGCAGAACTGTTGGAATCTGTTTGAAGCAGGGAGTTTCCGTGATGGAGACACTATCACGGAGCAGATGGCTTGCCGTTGAGAGACTGGACTCTGTACAAGAAATGGCTGGCAAGATCGTTGCAACTCTTCTCATTTCCCTAGCATATACGTGCAATCCTATGCATTTCATTTAAGTTAGTCCCATAGTATTATATTAATAAATGTAAGGATAGTAAAATACACATAAATACATATGCATGTCAAATAAATAAAGGAGTAATGGCTAGTTTAAGCTCTTTATACTCATGCTGGTAATATATTAGTCACGCAGATTTTGCTACCGAAGCTAATGGGATGACTCACACAGGGGAATAAAACAGTGAAAATTTGGCCCTAGGTGACTTCAGAAACATGTTGTACTCATGGCCTGAAACAATTATGATTTCACAGTGGCAGTTTAGCTTTAAAAATGTCCCATAAAACACTGCAAAAGAACCTAAACGTGATGTGACCAGCTTAATTTTAAAGCAAAGAGTTATTTAATTATTTAAAGGAAAGAGTTTAAAGTTACGTTAAAATTTAAAAGAGTTCTTTAAAGCAGAGAGTTACTCATTAGAACCCCACAAATAATTGTCACTATCATTTAAATGTTGCTCCCCTTGTACTGCCATTCTACTGCACAATAACATAGGTTGTATTTGGCTTAAAAATTTTGTTTTGAATATTTTCAGTGACCATCATACAACCGACATGTTAAGCTGTTCCACTCTGCATAAACTGTTTTGTAGCTCATTATTAGTTTAGTCACCTTAGATGAATTAGTGCCATATACTGAGAAAGAGCAAGATGTTTGTGCCTTTTTCTGCTGTGTCTTAGCTAAGCACCCTAACTACTAGGTTTTAAAATATTCTACAGGAGGGATTCATGAGTCTTTGAATAGATTTTTTTTTCTTGCTGGCTATAGCTTAAGTATTCATTTTGGCAAATAAATTTCTGAATAAATATTTTACTAATGGAAAATCCCTGTATGTGGAATTGTACAGAAGAAGGTATGGTTATCATTAGTGCTCTGTTTCTCCAATCAGAAATAGTAAATGAAAGCCATTGTTGGGGATTAGGTGTGATAATGTTAGTGACTGGTAGACAGAAGTACTAAACTGTTAACAGCAGTATGTTTCAACCTGTTTTCCACTAATGAGAAAAGCTTGATTTTTCTAGGAAGGTGCACTTTTTTATTACAAAGGAGACAATATGTTGTGATGTCGGTGTATTGCAGTTGTGAACCCAATTTGAACTATCCAAGATGGATAATCTTTTGCTATCTTAATTTTCTGAGTTACATGCCTTGAAGTGTTATGCTTTAGGGTATACTGACAGCAGGCAAATCCAGTCTATGTAGTAGACTAAATGGAGTCTATCCAACCCCTTTTATAGCATTATTTTGTTGTCAAATATTTCTGATTGTGTTGTTCTTGCAATGCTGCCCCTTGTGCTCTTGATGAACCTTAATAGGTCTAAGTCCTGAGTCTTAGATTTACAGATTAAATAGAAGGACTTAGGAGTTAGTCTACCCATCTTTGGGCAGATACAAGCACGGATCTGCAAACAAAACACAAGTGTGTTCAAGCTGCCATCACTACTAAGTTTGTTCACTCGTACTCTAATGCTTCTGGGAATGTGATATATGCGAGTTACTGGGCCCTTTCACAAACAGACCAAAGTACCATCAGGATATTGTCCTTTTGCGCAACAGTAATGCTCTTTCTCCTTAGGAAAGAAGTTACCTAATCTTAGAATGAGTCAAACAGACAGTTTAGAGGCTAACCTTTTTGTCATACTTTCATTGCAAACACTCCAGAGAGAGATAAAAATGGGGCATGGAGTAAGTTTTGTAGCCAAGAATAGTTCAGTTTTCAAAAGGACAAACAAAAATTATTAAAAAGAGTGTCTTAGGTAATCGTTCACAGGCAGAGAGTTTGGAAGTTGTGCATTGGCTTTGTTAACTTCTTTTTCATTCTCAGTAAATATAGGTATGTGCCAGCAGCTCCAGACCCAAACATTCTCATTCAGCAACCACCTGTTTAGTGCATGGACAAGCCACCTTTGTATCTTTCCAGAGTTCATGCTGAGGTCCACTTTGTGTTGGTTCTTGTGTTCCCCAGGAAACAGAAACAGTGTAGAATAATAGTGGTTCACTAAACAGCTGGGAGTATCATGTTTGATGGCAAAGTATGTTGTATGCTGTGACCATGATGATATTTTTCCTTGGCTGTGTATAAGTATCATGGAAGGGTGGTTTTTTTTACAAATTTCAAATACCAATAATAACTGTTTCTGTTGGAAGTCAGAAAAAATGTAGGAAATCTTGTTCACAAAGCACATACAGAATCCCATTTTGGATTCTCTTGCAAGAATATGCCATCAGTCCCTCCTATGTAGGCGGGAGATGCTGCCTTATGTGTATCTCCTGTGTGATCCTGGTTTATGTTTCCAGAATGAATATGAAGAAAGGAATATAAAGGGTAACAAAAAAATAAGAAGTAAATTGTACTTTCCTACTTCATTCACACAAATAAGAAAAGCTGGAGGGATTTTGAACAATTTTTTTCATTTACCAGGGAAATTAAAAAGGATGAGGTATTTTGAGTCTTAACAGACTTCATTTTTCAATGAATTTGTGGTCATGCTCGGAAAGCTTGTATATCATTTGAGAAGAGATTACAAATTTGATAGTTGTTCACAATGTTAAAACTATGAAACAGTAGACCTCCATAAGCTAAAGTATCTATTATGTATAAAATGTATCTATATTAGGGAAAAAAGTTTGCTTATGTTACACATTTATTCAGGATTGCTAAAACCACAGAAAATCACAGTGAAAATCAGAGATTTTAAAGCAGTGAAATAGAGATTCACAGCAGTGGAATAGCAGGGATTAAAAGTCAGATGAGGATACAGTTTGTGAGTGTGTTCTTGGAAGAGAATGTCTGTGACTCAGCCTGGTAGAGAAAGAGAGGAATTATCAAAATATGGTGAGAAGCAGGAGACAGCAGTTAGCATCTTTGGCTTAATAATGAAGGGCATAACTGTGTTAATTAAAGTTTTGCTTAGACACCTTTTGGCCCCTCAGTCCAAAATACAGTACCATTGATTTTTAGATGGAGGAACTCCTGTTTTCACTGTGCCTTTTCTTGTGTTGTGGAATGATTAGAATCTGCTTGCTCAATGGGATTCATGTGTATAAATGAATTAGGACACAACAGCTTCTGTGTCAGATATGTGACACAACCACTGTGTTGCCCTTGAATAACCATTCTGCAGAATAACATTAGCTTAACTTAATTTTCTGCAGAAGACATTCCTAGGTTAACAGCAAGGCTCTCTGGAAGAATTTTAGTTAATAATTTTCTCATTGGCAGGTCATGTTATACCAAAATAGAAATGTTGTGCTCAAAATTTTAATTTCAGTCAAAGTTTCCAATAGGTAGAACTGAAACATTTTGTTTTATTGATCCAGACCAGCTATTGGAAATTTAGAGTTGGCAAACCCTATAGGAAATATCTTTATGGAAAGATCTCAGATGTTCACCTATTGCGCTTTGATCATGTAATAAAAGCTACAATTCATGGTTTGTTAAGGTACTTTTCTCGTGATAGCAAAAGAAAAATAAAAAATACTCAACATCCTTACTCTACAGAGTTGTAGAGAGCCAGACAGCAATGAAACAAGACAATCATGCTTGAACCTTCCAGGCTGCTGATACTCCTTAGCAAGGGGAACCCATAAGGTAAAGACAACAATGATGACAACACTCCAGCCACCAAAATGTGTCACTTCTCTACTTTCTCTCTGAGATCCTTTTCTTGTAAGGCATGACCATTCCTTCTGCTGCCCCTATTAATCCCAACTCTACTGTTCACCTTGCAACTTCAAAATGACTGAACAGAGAATGCTGTAAGGAGTGGTTCCAGTGGTGTACTAGGGAGTCTTGGGATGAGGTTCATTCAACACATCTTCAACAAGTAAAGCTTCCACAAGTAGCCTCTGCTGCAGTTCAACATTATTCTTTCATAGTGGCCATGACTCGTGACTTTAATACTTTTTGTTGATATTGCTGTGTCAGCATAGATTTTTGCAGTGATGTCTAGGGGACTATAGAAAATATAGTCAAAACTCCTTGAGGCAAAAAATAATCATATGTGTCGTCATAAAAAGTTTCAGCCAGCTGGGTGTCTCCTGAGTCAAATAATATGATGAAACTAAGCTTGGCAGATGAAAACCTCCCAGTGTGGAAGGGCCTTGATGACTTCTGATTGCTATGGTAGGAAAAACAGAAGTGAAAACACCGCTAGAAAATACTACGCTAAGTCTTTTTATAGGCTGATGTTTCAGATGGTGTCAGTAGAGCTGTAAATTGTAAGCTTCTGGCACAGGGTGTAACATTCCAGAAAAAGAATATTTTTTTCACAGAATCAGATTTAATGTTTAATAACAAACAGTGTGAATGTAGCCCAGTGAACTTTAACACATCAAGGACAGTGTTCTCAAATAAAGTGGCTTGCAAAGGTGAAAGAGTTCACTTCTAGTCTTGTAGACCTTTGAAGCTAGTTTGTTTAATTTGGGGCAAGTTTATATACATGAAAGAGAACTGTATATTTTGGCTTTGGAATCTAGATTGCTGTTTAACCACCATTCATAATTATGGTATTACTTATTAATCTTTGTAGCCTTAGGTCAGTAGAGTTCTGAAATGCAGCTGCATGGCTCAAGCATGACAACTTGTCTCTTGTTCTTTCAAGTGACAGATCATATTAAAAATAAGCACAGCAACAGCATGTAATGCTTATGTGTAATTTTTTTCACAGCCCATTGTAAAATTCTTAAAAAAATATTTGAAATCTCTGTGTTGTAGATGGAGAAAGTGAGAGGCGGAGAAGCATCCTTACTCTTCTGTGAGTCCTTACATTAATTAGGATAGGGCAGAGCCAGGATTCAAACCTTGGTCCCTTTGGTCCCAGTCCAGTGCTCTGTTTACTCCAATGTGAAAAGGATCACAACATAAGCATATTCTTTGTAAAAAATCTAAATTTTGTCTACCAATTCTGTAATCCTAGTTTGTCTTTAAGACACCCGAGTTAAGATCTATACTACATTCCAAGTTGCTTTTCCAGAAATTTGGTCCTCTAGCTACTAGGATTTTATTTGAGAGATTCCACTCTGAGGAGGCATTTCTACCTTAAAAAAGCTTCCCATTGACAGCAGCTCAAATTCTCTGTTAAATTTTCTGTTAAAAAGCAGTTCCACTGCCTGAGAGTAACTTGCTGGAATTCAAGCCTGTGAAGGGTTATTTGGGATTGGTATTCCAGTAAGCAGTATTTTTCTTGTCTGTTTTTAAATTGATGGTATATATTAATTGTCAGCTTAAGAAGTTAATGTTTAAACAAAGTTCCTTAAATAATAGTGGCCACTTTTAAATTTAATATAGATAAAAATAAATATAATAATTATTTTTTATGTTTCTCAAAATACTGTACTTGAAAGTGTTTAAAATTCTGCCTGTCTGCAGAGCCCTCTCTTATTTTCTTGTGTATTTTCCTAGATTTTTCCACAGTAAATAGGAAGCTAAATTCTTACCACAGGGCAGACGCTTTGTAATTTTCCATGTGCTACTTAGAATTTTATGTGAGATTTGGAATTAATCACTTATACAGCTCTCCCTCATAATGTGGTTTTATCTGTTACTGTATGAACAGGGTAAGTAAAAAGTTCTTAAGGTATTGATGATGCCTTTCTATAAATGAACAATGCTATTAACCTCCACTCAAACAATTAATTATTTTCCTGAAAAATCTCTCCCTTGAGAAAGAGGTTGAAACCATAAAGTCAGAAAGGTTGTTTTTATAGTAGCCCTTGCAGTGCTAAAAACATACTGTAGTTACATATAAATACCTCTTTTTGTTTCAACATATAAATTTACAAAGGAGTGGAGTAGTTGAACACCTTAGGGAGCTATAAACAATTATACTGCAGCCAGAAGCTTCAATCATTTTTCCTCAGGAAAGACGACTTTTCATTTTTGTTAGCAGCTGGAACAGAAACAGGCAAGATCAGTTCCAGAGGTTCCATTGGTAGTTTTCCCATTATCCAGACAAGGAAAAGGGGGCAAAAGGGGGAGGAGGAAATTATTTTTAAGGAGCCTGATTTTTTGTTTACAAACAGAATTTTGCAAATAGCCTCTTATTTTTCTATTACATATGCTGGAATGAAAAAAAACTCCCCCCAAATACAAACTACTTCAGTAAATTTATGTATCTTAAGAACTAAGCATTTTTAAACCTCAGTAATGAAGACTTGAGGTAGTTCATGAGTGGAACAACCATGGTCTTCTGCCTCCAAACACATTAAATGCCAATATCAGAATGTATGAAATGATTAAAATAATTTTCAGATTACCCTGAAAAACATTTCTCCATATAAACTCCACATATAATCATTAGAAACTGTGAAAGTTTAGTTAATGCTGATTCAGGAGGAGCTCTTCCACTTTTCCCTTATTAAAAAAAAAAAAAAAAGACAATTATAATTTACTAGGATGAGGGCAGGTATGAAATGGAGTTGTGTTGAACTATTTAAGACTTACTGTCAGGTCACACAGTACCACAGAGGTGAAAACTGAGTAGGTTATGCTCACTGTCACAACTCTGTTCTTCAGTGAGTGGTGACCATTTCTTACCTGCTGTAGAAAGCATTGGTCAAGGGGTAAATAGTGATCAGGAATCTACTGTTTATATTGGCTTGTGTAAAAGGCAGTGGACCTATGGGTTATGTTTTGTAAATCTATAAGAAAAAGCCATATTCAAAGTCACAGTGTATTTATAAACTAATCATACTTTCATGCAAGTCTTTTCTGGAATTTTAGGAAGTTCATGCTTAGCTGAATTTGTTGTAGGTGGGATGAACTCGACTGACAAAAAATGACAGCATTTGCTGTTATCATTTCACTTCCTAATTTGATACCTTGTTGCAAAATGGAGTGGTTTGGATCATCTAAAGAATCACCTTCAAGGGTATTAGCAAAACTGATTTAATAGGAATTTATAAAAGCTCGACTCCACAGAATTTGATGCAATACTCACTCTTAATACATGGATGAAACATACACAGGAAAATTAAGTTAGAATCAAACTAAAATTAGATATACAGAGACTGAAGATGCAATAGGGTAGAAGAGAAACATACAAAAGAAAATCAAATTAGAATTGATTTCTCATGATTTGTACAGAGATGGGGAATGTAAAAAGGGTAAGGGAGATGCCTCCGTTGAGTCATAAAGTTCAGAGGAGATCCCCTTGCTTCCTAAACTCCTGATGGAGCTTAGGTGTGGCTGGGTCGACTCCTAGTCCCAGACTTGGTCAATGGTTTATGTCTAAAGGGTTTATAATAGCAGCCTGAGATTTATTCACAGTTAAATAAAATTCACAACAGCAACTTATGTACAGATTATTACACTTCCTATAGAATATACAGGTTAGTACACACACACATGCACAAAGACACTAAGATATAGAATCATATAAGCAACTGAAAGACGTGTACCTGTTAAAAATTCCCATTGAGTTAAGTGAAAATATTCATGTCAAATGCTTCAGCATCTTTCTGAAGGGGTGAAGGGTCGATCCTCAGGGAGCAGAGAGTATCAGCCCAAGTCCCATTGGTTTTTAGTGACAGACTTCCAATGTTCTCCAGCTGAAGAGTTTGTGACTTCCAAGAGGTATCCCACTCAGAGGGAGATGCTGGTCACAGCCCACTGCGGTCCAGGAGAGTTCAAAGGGCCTCACTTAGTACCGCTGCTTATAGGTTCAGGATATGATTGGCTTTAGTCATCAACAAGTTACTGGGATTCCAGCTGCACTGGTACCATTTCATGTGAGTTACTATTCCAAGCCTGTTGGGGAATGACTTAAGATTCAGATACAGGGTGCTCTAGAAGAGGACTGAGATATGTCCCAATGTTGTCAGGGAATGACTAATTGTCCCTACTTTGCCAGGCAACAGGAGCCCTTGGTATGGTTGGTGCAGCTCCTGGTCTTAGCTGTGCAAGAGTTTCTGGTACGGTCAAGGGATGCTTAACCACCCAAGTCATTACACTTACGCTAAGGACTAGCGAAACTGCCGGAGTTCGTATATCAGGCCAGAGAGGGGTGGAAATGCACCACCACATTCCTGTAGTCAGTGCACATGAGGAAAACATGCCTGTGCACCAGGGAAGTTTTCTTCGACCACAATGCCTGCATGTTGAGGCAGAAAAAGGCCACGTTTTGTCTGTCTTTAACAGTGCATTGTACTTGTAGGAGTGATTACTTTGAAAATCACACTTACTTAAGGATATATACTAGCCATCTAATACTAAAATTGTCAGCACTATTATGTCCGTGATCTTGTACTGATTTCTCACATACTCTGTTGCGAGAATATTTTTCTGGCACTTAGTCTATCTTTTTTAATGCAGCATTCGTTTCAGTTTCAACATTGGGAGAAATGGAAGGTAGTGCAGTACAAAACATACTTTTTCTTCTCCTGCTTATAAACTTCAGATATTTGAGATTATACCAATCATCTATAAACTGTATTCTTAAACTTTGTGTAGTAATAAATTTCTGTCTTGCTGACAGCTAGAGCAGTCTTTTCTACCCACAGCACCACCTACTGAGACCTGGTGCCTGCTCTTTTTAAAAGTGCTCTCCTAGCAGTCAGTAATCTTGTCACTTCCATCTTCTGCTTGCACGCTGTAGCAAAATCCTTTGTAACTGGTCTTTGTAACTTTTTCTTGCCTTAAATCAAAAATAAAAAGATGCTAAAATTCAAAAGGAAAGAAAAAGTACATTCCCATTAAGAGCATGTAAGGTATTTGTATGGTGGCATTTGTGACAGATTTATTACAGTGTCTCAAAACTGACAAACCAGCCTGCAGCTGTAAATTAACTCTCTGTAGTGACACGAATAATGTGGAAAACATTTAAATGTACTGGCTGGATAAAGCTAATAATACTGCTTCTGTACTTCAAGTTTGAAATACATTTCATTACAAAGCCATCTGATTATCTGGCAGAAATATTTAAGACAAGTGGAGAATATTTTAATTTGGCTGATACCTGGCATTTCGTTCCCGCAGAAAGCATTGAAGACTCTCAAATAAAAATACCTTTAACCTCCATGTACAAAGACTGGCACATCTCTGGTGAGCATAGGTGCCAAGTGCAGATTCACTGCTGCAATCAGCGTGGCAATGTTTTTACTTAGCTGTCTGGCAACATTATTCTGCCAGACCAGAAAAACATATTGGGAATTAAACCATAACTTGTCACCCAACTAGTAAATAATTAATAATATTTTGAAGGGAATAAGGTTTGTTACACTTTTTAACTAAGCTGCAACACAGTTTTGAACTCTCTGTCACATTGCGAACCAGCTTTTTCTCTTAGAGGAGAGTCAGCTTAACAATAAACTCTGTTTTGGATTAATTTAGACATGAAAAGCAACTGTCAGAACTCCCAAAATACTGACTTGTTACATGCAATGGTACTGCTTCTGAGTATTGCCACAGTTTTTCAGGGCTACGTAACCTTCTTTTGTATGGTTCCTCAAAACATGAATAATATTTCTCTGTGTCATTTGAAGTTGCTTCTGACTTCTTTCTTTATAGCCCTTTCCTGTATTTCTAGCTGGTGGTTTTGTTCTTCCATGTATCTTCTTTCCATTCCTAAAGATAATTTTTAATAAAATATTTTGATTGTTAGGCTGGATATCAGGAAGAAAAGAAGTAAAGAACTTTAAGTCAGGGAAGACAGTGGGAAGAGGGAGAGAAAAGGGGAAGCCAAAGAATACTCATTTTCAAGTCAGCTTCCCCTGTGATTCGTGCTTCACCAGTCTGGCTGAATTGTAAGGGTCAATTCAGGCCTAGAGGAAAGAGGTTTTAGAAGAATAAAAGAAATGGAAACCTGTTTGATTGCTCTTGGAGCATAAAGCTTGAATTTCAGTGTGCAGCAACGTCCTAATGTGAGTGCATGCTAAAAATATGTTCTTCTCGAAGTGTTGTGGCTTGCTAACCTCTTTGGAGATTTCAATTCATAAACTGGTTATGTCAGTCCTGTGCAAAGAACACAAGCAGCCTTAATTTCAAATGCATGTCTTGTAGTCACAAGACGAACCTAGAAAGAGCTGGTCTTCAAGAAGACAGGTGGTCTTCAAAGATTTTCTCTTTCTGAGGGGCATAAACCATAACTTTTCCTCTCCACCTATACTCTGATTCAGACTTTCTAAAAATGCTGCATTGCAAACTCTCAATTTGGAGCCCAAAGCAAACAGTGGTACTGGTTTTATTTAGTGTGTTCTTCTCTGTTGTTTAAATATAACAACAGCAAAAAAAAAGCCACTTTGAATGAAGGTAGATACTTGCAAAATTGCTTCCTGAGAGTAAGAAGTTTAATGAGATTGAAGGTAATATAATGGAAGTCTAAATTTCTGGAACAGAGGTAGAGATTAGTGTAATAAAAGTATGATTAAAAAAAATCAAAATTCAGAGAAAAAAAAGAACACAGGACAAATGCCAGTATATTTGTTAAACTGTACTCATTTCCATCTCGGTTCTATGGCATTACTGTTGAACTGCTTACTTCAACAGAAATAAAATATATTGCTCTGTCAAATAGTAGAGTATGCTATCAAATGTAGTAAACAGTTGCTTGGTCTTTACTTAGCTCATAATAATCTCCCCAGAATTGTCTTTAGTTTTCACATGCTCACTATCATCAGAGTATTACAGAAGTGATTGCCTCCTGTTTTTCATTTGAATATTAATTCCTGAGGGGTATATTTTTTTGAGTTTTAGTTTTCTAATTTCTGGTCAAAGCAAATGTTCTTTAATTCTGCTTTAAAGGGATTTGTTGCAAGTTAGGGACTTGGAAAGCAGAGCAGTGCTATTTACCCATGGTCTTAGTTAGAGGGGAGTGAGTTGATACTCCTAGTAAAATGGTAAGACCTCTGTTGACATCCATCTTTTCTGACAAAATAAAAAGAGAACAGAAGTTATAAAATCAGCCAAAGTTGATTTTAATATGAAGAACGGGCTACTTTTAATGTGTGCATCTGAAAAAAAAGTCCTTTTTATTCCCACAAAAGCCTCCTGTATTTTCAGTGTAGGAATTCCAGTGATGATACACATAATAGTGCATAAAAGTATAGTAAATCATATGATTTGCTACATTTCTTGTGAAATGCTTGATGGTGGTCTCGCTTCACATCTGTTTAATTTAGACAGTGACAAAACCACTAGAACACATATGATGATGGGGGATTTATGCTTAATTAGATGACTTTCGCTTTCACACTGAACAGATAAGCCCACTGAGAGGCAGTCTTTACCCACACTCCAGTCTGAATGCTCAGAAGAGTGATGTTTCTTAAAATTCATTTATGTGTGGGTTTAGTACCTATTCTATGTGGACTTTCTTTAAATTAATTTACCTAAGGAGGGAATGAAAGGGAAACCTACATTCAGTCTCTAAATCGTTTTGAATGAATGCTGTATCTTGAGCTGTCACATCAATATCTGCAACATGCTACAGATAGCAGCAGATGAAGTATTCAGTAAACAGGTTTGAGACTTTGGAGCGAAAAAAGTATTAACAGAATTTTGGGCTCATTTTTTCTGCATAGATACTTATTTTTGAAATGTTAGAGTTTTGCATTTGCAGTAAAGAGACAAAAAAGTGGTAAAACATAGGAAAAGAATCCCATTTTTTCATCCACTAATTTATACTTTGTAATAAGAAATGGTTGAAATGACTAATCATGTGGAGCGAAAAGTAGAATTTGTGTTTTTCAATTATATTCACATTGCTTCCAGATAAGATTCTGATCTGGGCTGCTGGCTATGTGCAAATCAGGGATGCAGAGGAAAATCTGCAGTGAGGGGTCTGGGTCTGTGTAGGAAAGGTTCAGCCTGTCATAAGCTGTACACCTGGGGTTTTAATCCGTTTGCCTGATTCTCTATTTTCATGCAGTACACTTACATCCAGTCAAATAAAAAGCAGAGATATACATGTTCATAAGGACATGCTAAATTATAGTGTGAATCAGGTAATAATACTGCTGTAGCTGCAGTTTGCTCACAGCAAAATTTGTAGGACAAGATAATACCTTTCATTACACCAGCTAGCACAGTTGGAGAAAACTGGGTAAGTCTTCTAAAATGCAAACTTTTTTAGTGATGAAGAACTGAAGAAGGGGCTGGTGTCCCTCAACTTCTGCATTTTTCTACTAATCAGGTGGTTTGCACAAATTTACTGCCTCAGCAGATGGCTTTGCTTCACTGTAAATTTTCTGGGTTGCCAGTGACCCAAAGGGGCCATCATGATGACCTCCAATGACTGGAAAATTTTAGGAGAACCCTGCTTTTTTGCCTAATACTTTCCCCTGAAGTCTCATCCAAGTGATTGTGCAATGCAAAAAATGAAGCATATGAACCTAATCTCTCCCAGTCTCATTTTATTCATCAGGCCTTGAAGACTAAGGATATGCCTGTGTTAGTCCTTTCCTGGCAGATTTAAGTATACACTTGTCATGCTTCAAGCTGGACTTAGGCCAGCTCTGAACAAAAACTGTTTAGTTGCAGTTAGAGTTGCTTTGTGTTCAAACTAATGTGGGATTCAGTGTCTCAGCAAGACTTATTTTCTCAAGTACTATACAATGGTAGCCAAACTATACAGCTTTTGATCTGGAGCTAGCTCATACTCAGCTGACTTAAAGCATAAGGTGGGTGAAATTACATCTGTGTGCAAGATACAATACAAATTACAGCTGATCTTTTGCAACGTGGGTAATGGCTGTGCATGGCAGAAAGTCTGTCCTCACTGCCCCAAGGGTCCTGGGGACATATATTTGAGCTATTTGCAGACACAACCTTTGGAGGTGGGTAGCATAATGGGGAGGTGCAGAAAGGGAGGGTGCAGGAAGGTACCTGCAGCAATGAGGTTAACTAAAGAACTAGAGGAAACTAAGTTGTTTTCTTTGAAATGACAAAATTCAGTTTTGCTTTGCTGTCAAGAAGCAAATGCAAGAAAGCTCATCTGCAAATACAGTATGGAGGTGGCATGGAATCAATGCAAGTTTGGAGTTCAGAAGGTATTTTAGTGATAGCAATTGACTACATGAACATATTAAGAAGAAACAGAAAAGCAAAACATGTGGTGATGAGGTCATTTCAGTTAATAAATTAATGTGCATAAGCTACATTATGCACATTTGACCTTCTAGTGTTGATTAATTTAACACATGGGAGGGGTCTGAGGAGAGCATTTGCTATTATTAGTATAGTCAAGCATAGGAAGTGTTTGAAGCACTTGGTCACAGCAAAAACATCCCTGTTTCTGTAGGAACAAGCAAAATGTTGAGACTAAATACAGAAATGATCTCTAAAAGGTGACAAGTTTGAGATGTGTGACTATTTAAGACAAACATTCTTTGTGTTTGGCTTGTGTTGCAATAAAAGATAAGGAGGATAATACACCATTCCTAGAAAAGAGACTGCAGAAAAAGTGCTTTTGTTCACATCTTGAAAGTAAATGTGGTGATTAATCGCAGAGAGATTAATTAAGCAGAGAGAGTGTTTGCTTTCTTATATATGCACCCATACACAAAGCCATTCTGCTTGGCCTGTTTTGCTTGCATATGTGATTTAAGTGTACGCCCTTCAAAGCTGGTTTTCAGAACTGTATTTTCTGTCTTGGCTCTTTTGCCTGCAGAATTACCACACATCCATGAGAAATACTCATCATTTTGGGCCTGCTAAACGTAAACAGCTCTGTTTTACAGCAACAGATCTGCAGAGGAGCTGCAGTCACCTCAGGGAAGGAATGTAAACTGGGCTGTATCTGAGTTACTGTTTGAAGAGAATTCTCTATTCCACTGCATTATACAGTATATATATCCTGTGAAGTCAGAAGATTTTCAGTACTTGCAGCTTGTTTTGTCAGTCAGCTAGTGGCACACAGAATGGTCTGGATATCAGTTTTACTATCATTAAAAAAACCCCAAACCCATGGTCATTATATATGACAAGCTTTCCTTACTGTTCTAGAAGGTACAGTAAAAGCCATTATTTTTTAACCTAAAAATTCCATAGCATCTTAATCACCTGTGAAATACTTTCTTGTCTAAAAGTGATTTTGTGCAAGGAAGTTAATTTAGAAATGAATTTGAAATGTTTCCAGTTAGTTACTCTTTCTGGTTTCAGTGTGACACAGTGAAAACAGAAAATGGTTCTAAAATTACTGCCCTATTAGGAATGGGCTTTGTTTTTTCTTACAAGGTAGGGTCTGTGCATAACATAAGTAGAATTATTAAATGCAGTTTCAATGGATTAAGTGGCTGGGGGGAGGGGGCATAGTGCTTCACTACTAAAGCCAGAAGAATTTATAAATAATTAATGTTACTACTAACATAAAGCCATTTAAGTATTTGCACTAAAAAAGGCTGTCATTTAGCCTTTGGTCATGACTTTTTATCTGAAGGTGTCCTGCAATGTCTGGCAGCTCTCAGGCTAATCAGAGGAGCTGCTGAGAGCTGGAGCAGTGCTTCTGTGTCTGGGAACAAAATCCCAGGAGAGGAGGTGCTGGGAATAGGGACACATTTGCTGAGAGAGACATCTCATCCCCATCTGGCAGAATGTCCCCACTTGGGACCCACTGCTGAACCCACTGGAGACCATTTTGTGTGGCCACATGCTCATTGGCATTGCAGCTGGTGGGAGAGGGTCAGTACTTTCTTGGGCAGCGGCACAGACCTTTGTGGTTCCTGGAGGGTTTTTTGAATACCACCTGTGTTGCTTTGAAATGAGCTGATAGAAACGGGTAACAGAAGTTGCTCAGTGTTAAGCCTTTACAGGGAAAACAGTGAAGCAAGAATGGGAGATCAGGGGTCTCATTCTTACTTCATCTCATAATTAGTACCCATCTTATCCCCCTTTCCTTTAGTGGCATTATTCCTTCTTGTTGCCACAATAAGTGGAATCTGTGTCAAGGCCAGAAGTTCATCTTTTTGAATAACAAATAAGTAATACTTAAGAAAACAAGACTAATTTTCAATTTATCACATAACAGCTTTGTTTCAGGGAGGAGTGTTGTTTGGTTTTTTTTTTTGAAAAAAGTTTGGGCTCAAATCCTGCTGCATGTTAACACAAATCTGATTTCCCTAAGGTTGTCTTGACTTCCCTGTGCAGTCTCTCATATGCAGTGTCCAATCTGTGCAATCAGGTGGCAACCATAACTAGAGCCTCCCTACTGATGCCCAGCAGTCATAAAATAGGAGTCTTGGAACTTCGTACAGCTAATGTGAATAATGATCTCTCTCTAGGCAGTCATATTTGCACAGCCAGTTGGATTGGCTTGGCTAGGAAAGCATTTTTACCTGCCCACCCCTACAGGTGTATCCTTGCAATATATGGGACATATAATTTAGAAATGGCTTATGAAAGAACCGTGCTCTGGAGTCTGAATTTTCATTTTAAAATATATTCCTGCAACTTGAGGATAGAAATAGTAGAAATAGACCCAAATCACAATTTCGACTTTACTCTGGTGCAGTAGTTTTTTTCCTTATTCAGGTGAGAGCTTGAAAGTTCCCTGGTAGCTGTGAGCTGCCTCATACATAAAAGTATGAGGCTTTGAGAAATTCATGCTGAAGCCATAGGTTCTGGCTCTTTCTTCAGATGCCTTTTTTCCTGAGGGATTTACAAAATTGATCTAGACTTGTGAGCTTGCCCCACACCTCCTTGCAGTCCAGGCACAGAAAGGCTTTTTTGCTTTGGTCAAGTATACTTTAAACTCAGCTTTTCTGTCTGAATGCTGAAGATCTCCTTTAGTGTAGGATTTATTCTGTGTGTTCCCAGCTAGATTTAGGCTAAACCCTAAACTGGATTCTTGTAGTTCTCCAAGTTTTCCTGTTCATTTATTGCAGCTACTGTAAGCCTTCTTTTTTAACCGGTCACTTCTATCTGGGAAGTAACCTACTATTTTACTTTCAGACCCTTTGTTGTGTGTAGCCTCTTCCACATCTGCACAGCTGACTTGAATACTGTGGGAATAAACCTGCCACTGTGCCCTTAAATCTAGCATGAGACTTGCCTTAAGTTGCTACCTCTTCATCATCACCATCATCAGGGAAAGGAAACAAAGTATGTCAACACAGAAGACTTTTAAAGCAGTTTGAATTGTAGGTATCATCTTCAGAGAAAACTGCCGGATGCAGAAATGCATTATCCACCTGTTCCAACTTAATATGCACTTTTTGATGTACAACAGAGTCAGTCCCTTGCCTCTGTACTTTCCCCATCTGGCCCAGGATGCTGGATGTCCTCCTCTGAGAATGACTACATGTGTCTCATGAAACCAGGAATCTATGAGTTGGTTCTTGTTCTTCGGTCTTTCCATATTTGCAACTCCAACCTAATCAATAGAGTCCCTGGAAAATGAGTTACTAGTGAGTGCATTTCTGTTCCTGTTCAAGTATGATAGAGCAGGGATATTTTGGATATTTCGTCTGTTTTCAGTAAAAGCCCAGGAGTGCAGCCTTAAGACTTTTGGACCGGGGGGATCCATGCAAGGTGAAATACAGAAAGGCGAGCCCGTGGCCTACAGCTTCTCTCAAGAGGGATATGTTACCAGAAAATCCTATGACCATTATGCATATCAAAACCTAAAGCTATTAAAATAACATTAAAACTGTTAGAAAGAATCAGCTAGACAAGTATGTATATATGAGAGAATACAAGGACAGTAGCACACCTTTCTAGTCACGGCATTGGAAATTATAACTTGTTTTACTTACTGTAGCTTCAGAACATACGCGGTGCTTAAAATTCATCTGTGTGTGGATACAGTGAATCCAAATCATTGGCTATTGGCTGTGCTTTCGGTATGACAGATTAAATATCGCTTTAATTCCTATACACAGGTTGAGGATTTTTATGGTAGGAACAGTTTTGAAGTATCTGAAGTGTTGTGAAATGAAAAGACTGTCTCACAACCCAGTTTTTTCCCCACCTTTTCATAAACTACATAAATAATTTTATGTATTGATGACAATATAGCAGGTGAATTTAAAATGTAGAAACCAAACTGCCTTTCTATTTCTCTGAATAAAGGGACAGCCATTCTCAACCGATTTTGATGTTCCATAAATGTGCATCACAAATTTGAAGCTAATAAGTGTGATAATAAGTACAAGTATGATCAAAATGGTGCCCCAAGCATGCATTATGTTTAAGTGCTTCATTCCCAGAGTCCCCTGGTACCAGTTTACCAAACTAATGTTTCAAATTGTGAGTAATTAAGACAGAAACATGCAAAAAGCAGCTGACTTAATGACAGTATAGATTTGTGTGCTCACATTCCTTTAGCATTTGATATGAGATCCTGACAATGGAACACAAATTAGACCATATGAGCCTACACAGCCCAGTCTTGGCCATGACTGTCTAATTTGACTATCTGAATAAAATATAGATAGTATTTAGTTATTTTTTAGGTACAGAAATCTATGTCTACGTTAATGTTTTAATAGAAGTCCCTTTAATAGTATCTGAGATGTCATTTCAAGTAATTAAACTTGAATCACTTTTTATTTTTAGAAATTTTGCTAAGTCTGGCTTTTGAATACTATTTGCAAGCCCACTTGCTTTCAACAAAGAAGTTAATGTGTTCTACAGTCTCATTATACATGAGAAACTAGGAGAAACTATTACAGAAAACATCATAGTCTGTAGTGGTCACGAGAACTTCTAGTCACTAAATATCAAAATAGTGATGTAGGCATTATAGAGTAATTTTTAAGACTAGTTTCACACACAGATGCTCTATTCCAGAATAAACATCTGTTTATTCTAAATCATTTTTGCATGAGGACAATTAGAATAACAGTTATTTTAGGAATAAGTGACTTTCTCTGCAGTTTGTTTTCACATGTTGGCAGAACCACAGAGCACAGATTCTAGCTCTAGATAAGGAAGTTTCTATGGTGGAGTTTGAAAAAGTGATTCAGTCTGTACCCCTGAACAAAGTCTGTGGCAGCAGAATACAACTTCTAAATTCTATAAATACTTGAACCACACTCTGTAACTTACTTTTACCATTTTTTTTGTTTGCATTCCAAACAAAAGTACTAAAAGTTGTACTTAATACCTAATCTACGTTATTGCTTTAGGTTAGTCACAGTTATAGGATCCTTATCTTTTTGGCATATTTAATGCATTTTTCTTTGTTTGTCTGGTTTTAATCTAAGTTGTTGCTCAGAGCACTAGTGACCCAGTTCCTTCCCCTGCTTGTTTACAGATGAGGTGAGTCTGTACAGAACAGATAAACTATGACTACTAAGAGATTATTTAATGCTATTAATAATCTACATCAGCTGGCATGCTCGTGATGGTTTTATTATGGGTGTCTGAAAAGTCCTGTTTTAAGTGGAATGTCTTAAATCTTTACTGCTTGTTATAGCCTGTGCTGTTTACTAATTCACATTGATTATTGTGGGTTCAAAAGTCAACCTTTCCATTAACACAACAAAATCCAAAGGTTTTGTGTTCTATTTTTGTTAGGGAGGGAAACCTGCTCTGTCATTATGAAGCCTTTTGTACAGAGAAAGCAGCAGTTAAAGATAGATTATACTGATTACTGAACTGATCGTTCTCTAGGCCATATTTCTACATTTAGGAGGAATCTGGCTCAAAGATTTTTTAAATAAGATATTTAAATAAGGCCAGCATTTCTTTAATATCCTAGGTTACAAAAAATTGTAGAACTAGGGAACTTACCTGTTAGCCCTTGTTGAAGAATGCTTTGTTTGAGTTAAGTATTTTTTTCTAGATGTGTTGAAAACTTCTGGCCAAACTTGAATTTTTTCAGTTAAATATTCTTTCATATCACACCAGACTTCGTCTTAGAATAGCTCTTCCAACCTATAAATGAAGACAGATCCCACAGTCTTGTGAAGATCTTGCTTTTTATTCGTAAACCTCTGTTTTTTCTTGAGACTGCAGACAGCATGTACTCTACCAACAGAGGTACTGATGAAAAGCATAACCATATACCATCAGCAGCCTTCTGCTAGAGGTTACATTTTTAGTGTACCTGTTTTTTGACCTGCTTATGCAGCCCCTAATTCTGTAAACATGACTCAGATTACCATTAGCAGTTTAACTAGGAGGTCTTCACTTAACCTAGCATGTTTTAACTGAAGAAGAGGAAAAGCCCTTCAAGATGACCTCCAGACCAATATAAAAGGACTGATCTCTAGGCAGAGGTTTGCTACTGAGGCATAGTGAAGCCAGAAGACACTAGTGTCTGTAATTATATCTTGGTTATTTCTTTAGAAGATAGATAAATCATTATGCTTCACAGTTGGCTAGATGTATAAGGAAGCATGGGAGACCTCTGCTACCATACTTAAAATATTAACCAAAGGGGCACCCTGACTGCATCCTGACCGTGATTTATGGTGAGTCTGCCCTTCTCTGTGTTGTGATGCCTGCAGGGGCTGTAGGCATGCAGGCAGAGTTTCATGTAACTCCAGCCAGCATCTAAACTCCAGGGAGTGATTTTATCTTTCTTATCTTCATGTTCTTTCTAGAATAGAATAGAAAAAATAGAATAGTTCCAGTTGGAAAGGACCTACAGCGATCATCTAGTCCAACTGCATGATCACTTCAGGGCTGACCAGTAGTTAAAGCATATTTTTAAGGGCCAAATGCTTCTTAAACACTGACAGGCATGGGGCTTTGACCATGGGGAATGGGGGCATTGACCATTTATAGCTATTTACATAAAGCATCAGGAGTTAACAGATGCATTTCCCTTGCAGTAATTTTACTTACCCAATAGCACATATTGCTGACCCTGGATAGAGTCCTAAATTTAGTTTAGAGGTAATAAATGGTCATGCTGCCAAATTTATGTGCACTTATTACAAAAGCTTACACCTGAACTTTAAGAAAAACTGTATCCAGATACGGAGGAAGTGTAAAGTCACATTATTAACAGTTTTTCCTGATATATCCCCTAAGCATATATAGATTGAGAAGCTTCTAGAGCCAGTTAATCTGTCATGGCAGATCTGCTCGGGGTCCAATATGAGCTTCTAGACAGAGGACAATATGAGGCAGATCCTACTGTAGAAAGTCAGCATCCATCAGAAGATGCCCTGAGCTGTGTCTGGGTACTTGAAACTGGAAAAGACTGTAGATGTATTTCTGATAGGTTTAAAAAGAGGCTTTTTCAGCTTCTATTTGCATCATTATTGCAAAAGCGCTGTGTTATTGAGGATCTTGCAGGGTGACTCAGGATGTCTGGGTTGTATTCTGTAATGAGTGACAGAGCAACAGGCATCTTTTCCCAGATCTAAATGGAGGTGATAATAGGAACTGTCTTTATTAATGTACTATGCCAGGCACATTGTTTTCAGTCTGTGTAGAAAACTACATGGGGTAGGACCTGCTAAGAGCCTCTCAGTCCTTATTTTTCCTTATTTACAAAAAAAAAAAAAAAATCAAGTGTAACTTCTCAATGAGTATCACTCAACACATTCTTTGTAAGGGACAGCATGATTGGAACATGGAGAAACTGTGTTAGAGGAGACCATGTAGTTGGGTGCTTGTGTCAGACTTGTTTTGCAGAGGATATGAGGTACCCCAGCTGTTCCCCAACAGCTAACTTTTCTGCTGCACAGCCAGCTGCAAGCTGCTGTGCTGTGCTGTGCATCATGGTGCCTCACCCCCTCCTACCCTGTATCCTGCACCCTCAGATTGCCTGCTGCCTCACTTGGAGAAGCAAAAAAGTCCCTGGGCCTAAAAATAGGAAGTGAAGAGGGCAAGGACTGAACCCAGCATGAGACTGCCGTCCTGCTTATCTGGGGGAAGGGAATGAATAACATATGGTTGCTGATGTCTAATGACTACTTAAAATAGTTGCCAGTTCTGCTGCTGCTTAATGTGTAAGCATCTTTACACAAAACCACCATGGGTCACTGTTGTAAATATACCATTGGTATTTCAAGCGATTTTATTTTATTTAGCTGTTTGGCATTTATCAAACTGCCCGTTTACAGTGATACATGAATACTTAAGCAAATAATTCATAAACACAAAAATATCTCTAAAATACAGAATGCATGCAAATTATACAGTAAGACTTCAGAGCTGCTGTTCCTAAAGTACTTACTGTTTAATATATATGTTCACTGACTTAACTGAAGACAGACAAAAAGCTAAACCTGCATGTATGGTTTTTTTCTCATGTCAGTTATAAAATACCCCTCTCTGAAATACGATAATTTCTGAAACAATTTAGTCACCAGTGGAGTCATTTAACATTTGTGTAAATTCACAAAGGAACTTTAACTGCTTATTTTAGCATCATTAATACAGAATAAATATGAAATGAAAAGTTAGTTATTGAACTTTTATTTTGACCCAGTTAAACACTGTGTTTAGAATCTTCTAAATCACATAACCTTTTCTTCTGTGCTCTGAAACATGCTGTGTGTTGTATTGTTACTTTTTCTAGGAAGAGTGACTTAGAATTTTTGCTAGTGTCCATAAATCTCTGCAATTTTTTGTACATCCTTTGTTGGTTTTTTTGTCATGTCATTTTAATATCAGAACACAAAACACAAGAGGAACACTTGGCTTACATCAGTGCTGCTCTGACCTACTGAGCAGTAACAAAAAGTATGATTCATAAGCACTATTATTAAGCAGTGTCCCTGAGTTCAAGGAGGGAACCCTTTTTTTACCCTTATAAAGTAAATACAAAGCAGAAGAGAGCAGTTCGGTGAGGACATGAGAGTTTTAATGTCTTTATTTTCCTATGTTATTGTTCATTGCAATTAAGTCCAACAAAAGGAACAGCACTGCAAATAATGCTTTTGGTACTATTCCTTTTTTGAAATTGGGTTGGTATAAGGACAGATAGCATGTGGTTGGGCTCTTTGTTTTGTTTTCTTTTTTACTAGAAATGCATATAAGCAAGCTCTATAAGGAATACAGTCTTTTCTTACATGGAACAAAGAAATACATTTAGACTTATTAAAAGAAAATAATAAAATTAATAAAAAGAAAAAATTATTTAATTTGAAATGAAATGCCACTGTTAGATTCCATTTCTGTAAGACATACATGAAGACGTTTCTGTCTATTAGAAGACAATGTCTAAAGCTCCGTGAGTTCATACTGTGGAACAGGAATTTACAGAAATTACAAAAATGTGACAAAAGTATGCTGACATCTTCTTCACTGGTGCACTCTAAAGCATTCTAGAGGAGTCTGCTGCTTGGTCTGTAGGTTTCTCCCAATGGGGAAGGATGTTTTTCTTACTACAGGAGACAGGGGTGCTTCCTGCACAGATGAGAAAGTGAAACAGTTTTGAGCAGTTGTGGCAGGCCCTAGTTCTACATGCTCTTCCAGAGCGAAATATTTGTTGTTCTGCTCCTTGATGCTTTTATATCTGCTTGGGTTAGCCTTCCCCACAGCTTTTGCTCTAGAGCATAGCAAGGTGTTCTCTTTCTTTATTCTTCACCCAGCACAATGTGCTGCCTTTTCAGGACTTCTTGCAATAGGGGAAGATTGTTCCCCTCAGATTTATTCTCCTCCTGTGAAAACATTTTTGCCATTCTTAAAATTAAAATCAAGTTTTGATTATAATTTACTGTTTTATCATTTTACTTTTACCCTTTATTTTACTTATTACTTAGGGGGTTTAACTTAACATTTGCAATATCAGTGCTGAAAGTTCCTGTTTTCTAGTATTTTTGAAGGAGTTGTGTAGCTAATATCACATTAGATACACTTAGATCTTTGCAAAATAAATTTTTCAGTATTTACTGCATTGTCAGGCTGAAAAATCGGGACAGAATCTTAAGACAGACTGGTTCAAGTTGAGGGGAACATGGTCAATCAATTACCTATGGATTTCAACAGAAAAAAATCCCTGTCCTCCTCACTGGTTGTTGCATATTCTCTGACCAGGAATAGATTATGTGATACAGTTTGCCACAAAATGCAAGGACAAAAATCTCATTTAAGCAAATAAAAAAAAGAATATCCTCTCATCAAAGTATTCTGAATTCATCAGTCTCACTGCAGTTCTGTGGAATGGCTCTAAAGGGATGCCACGATGTTAACCATTTAATAAAGTACTTCCCAATCAAGTTGAACTGGTCGAAGATAAGATGCAGTCTTAAGTCCAGAAGTAATTGGAAGTGCTGATATTTTGGATGTCTCTTTGGAATCATTGGCCTTTTTCATTCTTGAAATGTTGAATGCAGAGAAACAAAGCTGCCTGTTCAGTAGAGTTCATGAAAATGTGCATTGCCCAGTTTATGGTGGGTACCACTGCAGATGTGTGTAGTTCCTTATGCATTTGGGCTGGACTGGGATGGAGGTAACCTTACCTGTAGCAGCCCTCATAGTGCTGTACTTTCTATGTGTAGCTAGAACAGTGTTCATAACACACCAGTGCTTTGACTACTGCTGAGCAGTGCTTGCACAGCGTCAACTCTGTGTCTCCAAACTCACTCCTGTCACCGCTGAAAGGCCGGTAGTCTGGGGGTGGGCAAGAGGTTGGCAACTGACCAAAGGGTTTTTCCATACTGTATGATGTCATGCCCAGCAAAAAAAGGTAAGAGAAAGGAGGATATTTAGGTTTCTTCAAAGGCACTCATGACTTTACTCATAGGTAAATTTTCCCATGCATAATCTTGGTTTTGATTATACAGTGATCAAACAGTATATTATACTATAAATAAAACATGAATTTTGTACATATGCTAGTTGTCCAGAAACTGACTCAGTCCACTCTGGTCTAATGTAGACAGTTAAGCTCATTACTCTTATAACAGAATCACAGAATGACTGAGCTTGGAAGGGACCTCTGCAGGTCATCTTGTCCAAACCCCCTGCTTAAGCAGGCATACCCAGAGCCAGTTGCCCAGGACAGTGTCTAGTAATTTTTTTTAATATCACCAACAGTGGAGACTCCATGACCTCTCTGGGCAACCTGTTCCAGTGCTTGGTCACCCTCACAGTGTAAAGGTGTTGACGGATCCTCCTGTGTTTCAATTTGTGACTCTTGCCTCTGGTCCTGTTGCTGGGCACCACTGAAAGCACCACCTGGCTCCATCCTCTTTGTACCCTCCCTTCAGATTGTTGTATACATTAATAAGATCCCCCTGATCCTACTCTTCTCTCAGCTCTCTCAACCTCTCCTTACAGGAGAGATGCTTCATCACTTACTTATCTTGGTGGCCCTTCCTTGGACTCTCCCCAGTGTGTCCTTGTCTTGTACTGGGGAGCCCAGAACTGGACCTGTTACTCCAGGTGTGGCCTCATCAGTGCTGAGCAGAGGGAGGGATCACCTTCCTCAACCTGCTGGCAATGCTTTGCCTGATTCCACCCAGGATGCCATTAGCCAAGGGCACATTGCTGGTTCACGTCCAACTTGGTGTCCAGTGGGGCCTTTTCTCCCAAGCTGCTGTCCAGCTGGGGAGCCACCAGCAGGTACTGGTATGTGAGGTCATTGTTTCTCAGGTGCAGGACTTTGCACTTCCTCTTGTTGAACTTCATTAGATTCTGTCAGCTGGTTTCTCCAGCCTGTCTGGGTCCTTCTGGATGGCAGCATGACCTTCTGGTTTATCAGCCACTTCTCCCAGTTTGGTGTCATCTGCAAATGTGCTGAGGGTACACTCTGCCTCATCATCCAGGTCACTAATGAAGATGTTAAGCAGGACTGGACTCAGTATTAACCCCTGTGGTACATGACTAGTCACTGGGCTACAACTACACTTTGCACTGCTTATCACCACCCTCTGGACCTGGCCATTCAGCCAGTTTTCAACCCACCTCACTGTATGCTTATCCAGCTCATAAGTCAACAGCTCATCTATGAAGATCTTAGACAGTGTCAAAGGCCTTACTGAAGTCCAGGTAGAAAATAATGATGGCTCTCCCCTCATCTACTAGGCCAGTCATTTCTTCATCAGGTTGGTCAAGCATGACTTCTCCTTGCTGACTACTCCTGATGATTTTCTCATCCTTAATGTGCCTGCAAATGGTTTCCAGGATTAGCTGCTCCATCATCTTCCCATGGATGGAGGTGAGGCTGACCAAACTAGTTGCCTGGGTCCTCCTTTATGCTCTTCTTGAAGATGCAGGTGACAATTGCTTTCCTCCAGTATTTGGGCATTTCTCTTAGTCACCATAATTGGTCAAAGATTACCAAGAGTGGTCTCGCAATGACATCTGCCAGCTCCATGAGCACTTGTGGGTGCATCCCATCAGGCGCCGTGGTCCAGTTTGCTTAAGTATTTGCAGACCAGATCCTCTTCTACCAAGGGTATGTCTTTCCTGTTGCAACCTTACCCCCTGGTCTGTGGACCTGGGATTCCTGAAGGCCCGTCTTGCTAAAGAAGACATTCAGTACTTCCACCTTTTGGTTCAAAGTAGAGATAAGATTTGTTTCCATGTGTCATGTGCTGTATCCTCATTTTAAAGTCCATCATATGGTAGCATTTCAGCACTTACCATAGCAAGTTGTAATTACTACTAGTCTGTATTACACTTATTTATTCTTCATACATCTTACTTAGGTTTCAGCCAATCTACTCCTCAGTTTGCTGTTGTTTACCTGATTGGTATGGAATTGCTTCAGTCTTCTGGTCCTTCCTTTTTTTTTTTTTTTTTTAATACAGTATTCATAAGGCAAATCTCACTTAGGCTCTTTGTTTTCTCTGTAGATTTCTGTAATGAGGCGAAGTTTAGCTCTGCTAATAACAAACTTAGATTTTAATGAATTCTTTTATCATGAGAAAGATGATTGATTTCCTCACATCATCTATAGTTGGCATCAATGGATATGCCATGTACATTTGCTTGGTCACAATAGTTGGCATTAATGAATATGCCATTTACATTTGGTTTGGTTGACGACAGTCTAATCTTGTTGTGTGGAATTTTTGTCAATTTTTTTTGTTTTATAAATAGAGAATAATGTAACATTTCTAGTAGAAATTTGCAGTGAGTCAGGAGAAGTAAATATATTAAGTGTCACTCCAAACAAAATTAAAATTGTCACATTTTCAGAGAAGCTAGTGAAGTTAAAGTTCACCATTGGGATAAAGGCAAGATGATGAATAGAGTTAGTAGCATGGAGTGAAGGTTACAGCTACTGAGGCAGGATGAGAACCCGAAGGATAGGTGCATTCGTAATTTGGAAGAAAAAAGTCCCCATTCCTCTTTGGAAATGCTGGCATGATAACTTGCAGGTCCCACAGCAAGTGCTTTTAACAAATCCTTAATTTTGGAGTGCTACTATGCGACTGGAAAATAATATATTAAAAGTAATATATAGTAAAAAAATTATCTTGGTAACTGCAGGCCCATTCATTCAGTCTCAGAAGCATGTAAGAGTTTAGAAAAAAAAACTATGTGAAAGGACATAGTGATAAATGAAGTGGAGAGGAAGACTCCCCTTTGTTCATAGTTACATTGTGCCAGACTAGACTGCTAGTTTTCTTTTATGAGATAAATGCAGTAAACCACATTATATGTCACATAATTAGTAAAATAATGGAGGACAATTAGTCCAAGAACTTGGATTTGGGAAGAGACAGGCTAAGGGGAAAGAAGAATGGTATTTCACTGATCCTAAAGGAGTAGTTTGTGGAACACAAAATAATATGCCTAGGCAAAAGGCACTGATGGAAGAAAGTAGAGGAGCACTGACACTGTGAAGTGGTAGTGAGGCAGCATATAGAAAGATGTGAATAGCTTTGAAGACTACAGTGTGAAATACAAGGATATTTCCTAGAACAAAGTGAAAAGTCTTAGGCTGTAGGCTAACAGCAAATCTTTAACTCTGTGGCAAGAGGTAGTCAGTTGGAAATGAGAAGAAAAACTGTGTACCAGATGATCACTGAGGAATTACCATATATCAGAAGTATTTGCATGGTATATAGGGAGGTAAGAAAACTGTTGGATGAGGATCTTATGAGACTTCTGCAGCTCTTCTCAATCCAACCCTGAGTACATGTTTTCACAAAGGACAGAATCAAAGTGGCACCAGTATAGAGAAGGATGGTGAAACTGGTATGTAAGCTGCAAAGACTTTTGCACAAGGGGTAGGTTTTCGCACGTGTGAGTATATACTTCACAGCACAGCACGTAGGACTACTTGGAGAAACAAGATAAATTGATCCAGGCAGACGCTGTATTCATGGACCTATACTGCATTTGCTGTCTAGGCCAGCTTAGGCATCTCTACAGAGTACTGTGCTGTGCAGTGGTTGGCTTGTTTAACCTTGAAAAATGAAGCCTGAGGGAGAATACTACTGCTTTCCGTGAATTCATGATAGTGCAAACCCAAAGGAGGAGGAAATCCTGTTTAATCTGAGAGGCTTCCAACAGAAGAAAAAATAGATATAAATTGACCATGAATAAGTGCAGGCTGGAAACTAGGAGGCAGCTCTTAACTAGCAGAGGAGTGTTGTTCTGAGACAGCCTACTGCTTGGGAGCAGTGGTACAAAAATACTCTTCTTTATACAGGAATGTAAAGTTTTGTAAATCATCTGGTTTTATTAATTCATGGTTTGGTGGTGATGTCTTAGGTTGAATACCCAGGTGCTAATTTCCTTCAAGTAATTGATAGGTAATTGTCTTAGAGTTACAAAGGAATTGCAGTACCTTTTGATTAATAAACTGAGTAAAAGACTATCAGATGGGAACCCTGTCAAAGATCTTTTTGGTCTTTAACAGAAGTGCATCTATTTCTCATCTTTTATTTTTTAACTTTTTTTTTTAATTTTGTCAAGAGGAACCTTGTGAGTGATAAACTATCACTGTAATTTTGATTTATTGTATCACACACAAATTAACAAAAGCAGTGATTTAAGTCACCTGTTACCGCCTACTTAAATCATTTTGGGTCAAGACTGATCACCTTGAGAAGTACCAGGAATAAGCATCATGTTATAATCTCAGCATAGAACCACATGGCAGGTTACAAAGATTGTTTGAAAAGGGGTATTTAAAATCATATGAGCTCTGTAAAAGAGCTCTGAGCAATTGGTACCAAAAAGAACACATCCAATATATATATTTTAATGTTTGAAGAGGTAAAAACTTATTCCAGTATATAGTACATATTTTGCTTAGTAAAGTAATAGGTTCATGATTACAAAAGACTGCCCACTACATTTAAAAATTAAGCAATGTACAGAAGACATGAGACAGGTTTAAGGAACGATTCATTTGGAATGTGTTTTTTTTGTATGTTTCCCTAACCACCTCAGATATTATGGGGGAAAGGTCTATTCCTGGCCTGCGTTCCATGTGTTTCTACTAAATTGCTCTGCACTACGTTTTAAGCTGCAAGTGCCAAAGTAGCCAGCATTTGTCAGAACAGTGTAGCTAAAATACAATTTCTTCCAACATTTCAAAATATGGTCTGCCATTTGGTTTTAGTTTTATAATCTAATTCTCATTTGTATCTTCTGCCCAAGATGCAAGATAACAAATATATGAAAATAATGTAGAAATGTTTCTTTGCCTCCTTTACGTTTTCAGCCTTTTTTGTCTAAACCCCTGTAATGCCAGTAATTACAGTAAATTCTTAGCTGAGTGATTATTTCAGCTGTATTGCTGTTTTACTTCTTCAACAAAAGTCAGTATCCGTGAAAGGTATTAATTTTTAGGAAATATTTGGACTCTTCACATTGTTTTGCTTGGAAAGCTGTTGACATAGTGAGATATTTCTTTTTTTTAATACACAGAAAATTATATTTCTTGAAACACAGGAAAAGGCTAGAAATGATAGTTTCTTTGCTTACAGATGCAAAATGCTCTCAAGCCAACATTCAGTCCAGAAGCTGCTAAAAACATGTTCCAGGACTTGATCAGTCTTTTGTGTTTACATCCCTTCTTTGTTTCCATCTCTAGTGTAACAGTGTGTCCTTGACATATACACAAGACTTCAGAGAACAAAAGGTAGTAAAGCCTCTCCACCAGAAGTGTGTTGTATTTTGCTTGTTTTAAGTAAAAGCATTTGCTCAAGTTTTAGGAAAAGTACTGCTGGTACTGTCTGAGCTAGCTGGTGCTATGGGAGTTGTTTACACAAGCATTTATTGTGTTTATATCCTAATGGATGGCAGCTATTGCACACATATTTCAATTGCATTTAACCCACTCCAGACAATGGCATTTGTTTTAGCAGTGTCAGAATTTGGCGAATAGCAGGCTATCTTAAGCTGTGTCAACCTCTTAATAACTGAATGTTTATGGGGCTGTGGTTAGATTTCCGTTCCCAGCAGAAAACTGATGAACCCCACGCAAAATGCAGAAAGTGCATTTTTTTCTTCAGATATTGAAATGCATCTCATAATTGCTTTTAGTCCAGTTGTCCAGTTGCTCATTCTTTTCTTCCATTTCATGGTGAGATAACATTGTCTATCTTTCAATACACAGACTGTGCCTTTATAAGGATATTTTTATAGTAGAGACAGAGTAAGAGTTTTCAATAGTGTACATGTATTTATGTTGTAAACACAATGTCCAGGTATTCACCAAATAGTTTATAGGTGTAATAGGTATAGTTTAACTTCCTTCCCCACCCCATCTCCTGATTTTATATATATGAAATCAGTCTGCACAGTCCACGAATTGGTATTACTAACAAGTCAATGAGCTGTTGTCTGTTGTGCTGTAAAGGAAAGGAAAAATCATGAGTTACTGTAGGTGTTCAGTAGATAAATTGAGCTTTTCTTTATATGAACACTTTAATTCTTCAATGAAGGTTGCTTGTAGAACTATTTCCTCTGTAAAGAAATTCACAGAAGACAGCTAAAAGTTTTTGAGTTGTGTTTTAATTTTAAATGCTATATTGAAATTGTTTAGCAGCATTCACTGCAGTCAGAGTTGGCATACCTTTGTTCCCCAGACAATGCATTGGCTACTTATCCGGCCAACATACAGTCCTTGGACATTTGGCATGTCTGTGAAAAAAAAAACTTCTATCTGCCTTGTGAGTGTGAAATCCTCATCTGCTCTTAGGCAATAGAAGAAATACTTACTCCCTTTTCTCCAGTATTGCTATCTTATGTGATGGTGTATAATATTGCTACATGTTTGACAGTCTGAAGACAGTTAAGTGCCTCTTGGGTTTGTGTGTTTGCTTGGCAAAATTTTAGCCTTACTGAAACCAGAAGATAATGTCTCTTTCTATTTTATGGCAGAAAATCTCCACCCTCAGTTACAAAACTGGTGTGTGATGTTGCATGGCAATTAGTCTGGGGAACAATATTAAACAATAAATATTAAGTCTCTCTATGGTCTTTTCAGTTACGGATACTAGAGAGTCTGCAAAAAGTTTAAAGCTAGTTTTGTGGATGAGAGTGTTAAAGGGTTGCTTCTTTTGGGTCAATATTAAATGTCCAAGGTATCTCTCCTGAGTCTCTGGAACAGTATCTGGGCGTATAATTTACTTCCAAACAGAAGATATATTTTTTCTCGTTATTATTACTAAATTAATTTTGTTCAATTCC
This sequence comes from Elanus axillaris, assembly GCA_026212715.1. Lineage (NCBI taxonomy): Eukaryota > Metazoa > Chordata > Aves > Accipitriformes > Accipitridae > Elanus > Elanus axillaris. Next base: position 4,027,979 of record JANZLQ010000079.1, on the reverse strand, counting down.
AATATTCATTTTTTGCCTGCAGATTTCATTTCTGGCCTCTGCTTACATGAGCCAACACCTCTCAGAGGAAAGCTGCTCTGCCCTTGCATCTGTTACCCATTACCTTTACCTCTGCCAGTTCAGCTGGATGCTTATTCAGGTTGGTCTCTTACTCTTTTTTATCTCTTCCCTAAAACTTGCGTAAAAGTAACTGATACTTAGGTTGTGTTTCTATTATATTGTAGTGTATCTATCTCTGCAATTCAATGCTACTAGAGAGGCAAAACATTAGATGGTCTTTATTAAACCTAGATGTCATCACAGCTCCAACAGCAAATGCTTGAACCCTATAAAGACTTTTTCCACTCTTATCCATTACAACTGTGTAAAAATGTCCACATCTGACTTCATCCTGTAGAAGTTACTGTCTCAAAACACTGAAGAACTGTTTTTATTAGAGAGAATAGATTTTCTAAACATCTCTTATTTGGTCTTTTGAAACAGTCTCTTACAGTAAAATGTAAGTGTAAAATGAACTGTAATTTTTTGACTCAGTAGCATTTCAGTCATTTGACTTGTATAATATGACAAATATCCCTTCATAAGTTTGCATTAAAATAGGGAGTATATTCATTCATAAATATTGCTGGAATTTTTGTAGAATAGTAGAATTATTTAGGTTGGAAAAGACCATTAAGATGACCAAGTCCAACTGTTAACCTAGCTCTGCCAAGTCCACCACTAAACCATGTCCCCAAGCACTGCATCTTCATGTCTTTTAAATACTTTCAAGGATGGTGACTCCACCACTTCCCTGGGCAGCCTGTTCCAATCCTTGACAACCTTTTTGGTGAAGTTTTGCCTAATATCCAATCTAAACCTCCCCTGCCACAACATGAGGCCATTTGCTCTCATGACTTGGGAGAAGAGAACGGCCCCCCCTCACCACAACCCCCTTTCAGGTAGTTGTAGAGAGTGATGAGGTCCCCCCTCAGCCTCCTTTTCTCCAGACTAAACAGCCCCAGTTCCCTCAGCCGCTCCTCATAAGACTTGTGCTCCAGGCCCCTCACCAGCTTCGTTGCTTTTTGGACACATTATAGAATAGTAAATGGTGTAAAAACCAATTGAACTAATGTGGGAGATGATGAATAATTAAATCTGTTATGGAAAATTAGCAGCTTAAGTTATTCAAAATAACAAGTTGTGAGGTTATTTGGAAAATACATTATCAAGTCTTTGTCTAGAAATGTATATTTAGCACTAATGCATGAATTATGCCATTTATTTGTCTGTTATTTTAATAGGATTTGCCATAGAACATCTATTACAGCATATAGCTTTATATATGCAGCTCCATACATTACGGTATAAATCCTTCAATAAGCAGGGTGTCAGACACAACCAAGAATTGCAAGTTAGGCTGTATCTAAATACAGCTTTCTCTCCCAGTGACATCCGTATGGTATCTGGCATTTTCCTTGGATTATGTCAGGGTCACTTTCATTGAGAAACCTAGCAGCCTCTGTAACAGCTCCACTGTACTTGGTATTAGCAAGCTACAATTAGCTGGTCTGTCACATACACTGCTGCTGCAACTGCTTGTAAAAATGGAGCAGAAAGTTCTAAAATGCTGTCTCTAGTGATACTAATAGTCTTTTTATTCTTGTTGTTTTTCTTGAATTTATACAGTTAGCGAGATTAAATATTCTCTCCAGTGGATGTTACTTTCTACTGTCTGAATACAGGTTTTTTTCTGCTGTACTTCCCTTTCTCCTAGCTTGACTTATGACTTTCTCTTAGGTTAACAAAGCTAAATTATTTTGTGTCCTGTAGATTATATTCTTCTTCACAGCTATCATTCACTTCATTCCTAAGTCACTTCAGATCTCTTGAACATTTACTATTTTGGACAGAAAAGTGATGCTTTTAAGTTTCCATTTTACTGGCATATGTCATGTTTTGACTGCTCAGTGTTTGGTAGTGTTTCATCTTCCCATCCTATGTGTGATACATTAGATTAAGTTGCAAAAGGATTCCCATTTCAAATGCTTGCCCTTCCAAGAATTAATCACTTATAAAGACAAAAAGTGGGATGACTGTTAAAGGTTGGTCATTTTTATGGCTGTAGCTGAAATCCATTGTTATTTTTGTTGGAGTAGACTTTGGCCAGGTCCTAAGTATTATAATATTATATATAATATAATATTATATATACTATATATATATTATATTATTATATAGTCCTAAGTCCTATACAAGTCCCTTTGCATTTATGGAGCCTCAGGCTTCTGTTAGTCATGAAGATTCTTCATGCAAATCTGAAGGGGCAAAAGTGCTTAAGAGGAAATCCTTTGTAGCCTGCTGAGTGATGAGCTGACAAGTACTGCCAGGAGTAAAACTCAGAGTGAAGGGGATTGCCCTTTTTGTAGATGAAGGTCTTCAGCTGTGAAAAATTCCTGAAGTTTGAAAGACACAAATAGAAAGAAATAATCTGAAATGTAGATCAACCAAGCCTTCAGCCACAATTTACTCCTCCTGACTGAGAATAGGTCCTGAATTTATATTTCTTATTGCAGAGTGAGGAAGCAACACCAGGGCACTAAAGGAGTGCTAGGTACATCTCTGTGCTTGAATTGGTCCCCATGACAATATTATCAAACCTTGTGGATCCAAGGCAAAACCAGACTGATTTGGGAAGTCTAGATGCTATTGCTATCTAAATGGCAGATTTAAATGCCTGGAAAATGAATATTTCTATTTCTCAGCATGGTATACTTAATACACATGACTTGATTTGGAAGGCAGAATTAATAATGTATTTATACTTAAATGGGATATAATACTTCTGTCTGGGGAAAAAGCAAAAATAAGCGAACAGATTCTGTGTCACTCTGCCCTCTGTGAGGCTGTATAGTATAGTGCGTATGCTTGATCACTAACTTATTTTATACAAATCTGCTAGTGTCAGTCTTGATCGCTGCATACAGAAGTGGGTGAATGTGATAATCAAGTGCAAGCAGTGTGCAGGTATCTGCAGATACGTGGAACTGAAACATCCAGAAAATCCAAACAATTTTAAGTGATCAAAAGGTGGTGGAGCAACATTTCCAGGCAACAAAAGTCTATAGGAAAACACAGATTTAACAGTACAGTTGGAGCTATACAGCTTCAATTCTGTAGCCCTGATCAAAGATCTTCACTTTCTAGACTCTAGAAAAACTTCCTTACCTCTTGTCCTAATCTTTCTGTCTTCTGCTTATTGATAGGTATAGTAATTATACTTAGCATTCTATTATGTTTTAATAGTGGTTACAACAACAAAATCTATAGCTTTGTATTCAAATTCTTTTTCAGTTTTTAGCTTCTTGTATTAATAGGCTTACATTCATATCAGTATTTGTAGTACATATGTAGCTACTACCCACATATAGTCTGAAATGCAGGAATGGAAAGGACATCCGAGATTACCTGATCCATTTTTAGAGTAGAACAAAGGCCATATGAAACCATCCTTGCTTGTCTGATTCTTCCTGTCCCTTTGTATTGCATTGTCTTGTTTCTTGGCTTTTATAGAATCTTGTAAGTTGCAGAATGTTGATAACATTACCCAGTTTTTTTAAGGATGAGGCTTTTTTAACTGCAGGAGGAAAGGAGTAAGCAAAGTGCAAATGACTTGTGCCAACACAGAGAGCTTAGCCTGAAATATTTGCCTTACACTAATGTCTGAAATTCAGAAATCTTCCTCCTGACAAATGTCCCTTCATACAAATGTACACTGCTACAGCATAAGCCTGTGTTTTCAACTGCAGTGCTTTTATCTTAGGAGCACACACTAAGGATGCCTTTCTGTATTCTATTGTTCTTCCCATGACAAATCTTTATAGTATGACAACCATTTCTCAGGAAAAATAATTTTCTTCTTTTAACATTTTCTAGCTTGTTACAAAAAAAAAAGTTACAAAAAGAAAGTTATAAGATGTATTTTGAGGTAAAAATTAAAATTGTGTAGTTCCCTATTGCCAATTCTGACACAGAGTAAATTATGGGGAAAGGTGAACTTGTACTTTTTTGAGCCATTGCTATAGTGGAGTAAATCAACAGCAGAAGTGGCAGTTCAATAAGCAAACTAGAGTGAATGTCATGAGCTTGCTGTCACCCATACCTGAATCCTCCTCTTTTGTGGATTTAATGGCACCTGAAATTTTCTATAAATTTATTGCAGACTTGTAAGACAAGTACTTATCTTACAATAAGTTTAATGCTTATTTTTAAGAATGATTTATGGACTGCTTAACAGCTTCAAAAAAGGAATTGTATGAAAGCATGCAACGAATCTGAAAATGAAACCTGTTTCCATGCCTAAAAAGAAGGAAGAAGGGAAATGGAAATTTTCCCACTGAGTTGGAAATGACTTTGTTTAAAGTATTTTGCGGCTGATATTTACTGGATATCCACAGATTATCACTAAAGATAAAGGAATGAATAAATAAAGAAATAAATAAAAGCACCCCAGTTTTAGGAAGGTAATTTAAATTAATTGCCTCAATCTTAAAGAAAAAAGCTTTACTGAAGTTCTCATTGTCTCATTAACGTGTTATTTGAATTTGTAATTGTTTTGCATTCTACATCAGAACAATCACAACTTGTACATTTGTTCTTCCACCTGAGCAGCTGGAAAATGGACTGTACATTTTATTCTTCTGTACAACTGGTTATTGTTGCAGCATGGCAACAGGAAAGGATTTGGTAAAATTAGCTCCACTATTTGTATTTCATTGATTAAATTTTGGAACATCAAAAGGGGTCAAAGACAAGAATTTACAATTACCAAAACAGAAATGTCACTGCACAGGAAATTGAGAACCATCCAAACGTGCTTACATCTTTGCAGCAGCACTGGTGTTAACGTGTTCTTTGATGATAAATGAGGTGAGATAAGACAAATATGGCTAAACAAACACAGAGCAAGGACATAAGGTACAATTTCTTAGAAGGCAATCTCAGTTGGATGACTGAGAACAATGTTCACCAGGTTGTCAGAATTAGTAGAACCAGCTGAGTATAGTGGTATAAATCAGTTCAAGAATTTTGCTGTCTGAAAATTCTGACAGTGAGGCACCGCCTAGTCAGGACTACAAGGGCATGTGATTTGAAGAATGTTTATTGGTGTAAGGTGACAAACAGAATCTTGACTGGGTTTTCAATCCCATATAAAAGTTAAGAGAGGAAGAGACTTTATAAGAGAACAACCAAATCTTTCCACAAACTGTGATTTTTTTCCAAATACCATTTTTATCTGTTTAATGTTTTCTTCCTGTGAATGTCTGACAATTGAATTAATAGGTTTTGTGTGTTCTTTCAACCTATACAAGACAGTTACAATTATAAGGTAGGATATTCCTGTGTTCTTTTAAGGAAAACAAACTTTGCCTTTGTTCACGTAGCACCAATCACCAAATGAAAATAAAAAAGTCCATAATAATTACTATATAATTAATATAATTACTACACTGGACATATTTATAAAATGTCATTCTCTAATGGAGCATTTAAAATGGTTACTAAACTAATAATTGTTTCAGAAAACAAGTTGTTAGCATATGCAATGTGCTTTATGATTCATACTAGAAAGTATTGTATATTCATGCTATATAAATCATAGGAAAAAAAACCTGTAATGATAATTAACTGTTGAGACTTACATAAGGAATCCACAAGCCACTAATTAAGTGCTTGATTGTGAAAATTCAGGCTGCCTGAACAAACTGGTAGACAAACATTTGGCTGAGGGGAATCTGCAAAATTTTAAAACCACAATTAATCACTTCATAATTGTCTTGTCACTGTATATGGATTTTACCAAATCCTAACAATAGACAGCTGCAAATTAAGCATATAAATCAACATTATCTGATGAAATCCTTGTGTAGACAATGGGGAGAAATGAGTATGATTGGGTGAGGATCAATGAATGCCTGAAGATGTCCATCCTCTCTCCACTGGCTGTCAAGACAGGCTAGAGGCACAAGCTTGACTTACGTGCCTTCTAGACAGAACAAGACAGAACTAATCTTGTATTCACCCCATATAAAAGGCAGAAATAATTATATAACATGCAGAGATGTAGCTGGTATAATGTGTTTGAAGTGGAGGAAGTGAAGAAATATTTTGCAAAACATATTTTTATTGTGGATAGTTTAGGTATTTATTAAAGTAGTAATGTATGTAGGAGTGCATAAAAAAGTACTCAGCACATAGGAAAGTGCTTCTACTATTAAGCTCTTAAAGAAAATGCAAAGATCCAAGCAAAACTCAATGTATTTGTTTTACTTGAAGGGTTTCCTTACTCATACTACCAGTTCTTTCAAGAGATTTCAGCTATTCCACTTCTTAATTTCAATTCATACATGATTTTAAATTCTTAGTTATGCCATTTGATGGTGAGCTGATCATAAGACACAGATTGTTGTAGAGATGCATATGAATTTACATCCACTTGTTAACTTTTTTTTTATTAAACTCTTATACAAATATTACACAGAATCACAGAACCATTGAAGTTGCAGAGGCATCTTGAGACTGTCTACTCCAACACTCTGGCTTGAGCAAGGTCAGCTATGGCAGGTTGCCCAGGACCACCTTCAGTTAGTTTTTGGTTATCTCTAACGATAAAGACTCCACAACCTCTGTGGACAGTTTGACCCACTGTTTGACCACCTCCACCATAAAAAAGGTCTTTCTTGTATTCGGATGGAATTTCATGTGTATTAATTTGTGACCATTGCGTTTTGTCCTGCCATTGGGCACCACTGAGGACAGTGTGGTTCCCTGTTCATCACTGCCTCCCATCAGGTATTTATTACACACATGGATAAGATCGCCCTGAGCCTCCTCTTCTCCAGACTGAGCAGTCCCAGCTCTATCAGCTTCTCATTATAGGAGAGATGCTCCAGTCTATTAATCATCTTCATGGCCCTTTGCTGGACTCGCTCCATGTCTTTGCTGTACTAGTGAGCCCAGAACTGGACCACAGTCAGAACCATTTGAGGGTTAGTGCATTTCCTACAAGAAGATACACAGAGATGAAAATAATATGAAAAGATTCAGTACAGATCAGATTTAGCAATATTATGTCAGTCTTTTCTGCGAAGGTATGGAATCCAGGAAGAAAGCTACTTTTGTACCACAAAGCTATTTTTGTGCTGCAAAATGTGAGTTTTCTACTAGACAGGGTGTCTCCTCCTCTCTGATAGTCTAATTCCAAATCTAACAGTTAAATAAATAAGCATACTTCTTTTATGATCAGTCTTTTTTGTTTACTTAAGAGAAAAAAATGAGAACAAAATATTTATGCTGAAAAATGTTTACATATACACATATGCTGGGACAGAAATATGCTGTATTATGAATTCCAGAGTGATTTGTTTTTTGGCATAGCTAATCATCCACGAAGTCTACTAATTAATTTTCTGCATTATTCTTCAGGCTGTTAATTTCTGGTACGTCCTGGTGATGAATGATGAACACACGGAGCGGCGCTATCTGCTTTACTTCCTTTTGAGTTGGGGTCTTCCAGCTTTTGTTGTGATACTACTTTTAATAATCCTGAGAGGAGTCTATCATCACAACACAGCACAGATTTATGGCCTTGTCTACAGTGATCTGTAAGTTTTCCTTTAAATGAGCATGAGCTATCTATTGTACTCTCTATATTGTTTTATATTTAATTTGCTTGCATGTAGAGAAGGGGATATGCACGCAGCCAAATACAGTAAGGTGCAGGGGGATTCCTCATTTGGTAGCAATGAAGCAAGTATGTCACCCATATACAATGCAGCACTTCCCATGCATTTGGGCTTTGCTCCAGTTTCTCCACAGTTCCATCATTGGCTGAGCATTGGCAGAGCCAGATCAAGCATGTCTGCTTTGTGGGTAAATTATATACTCTTTTCTGAGACTCTGCAATTCCTGGATAAAAGATAGAAATGGCTACTGCTGCAGAAGTGAGCAGAAGAGATGTTTTTCTTCCATTAATTTCTGTATTTAAAAAACCAACACCAAACCAAGCCTTAACCCCCCATCTTTTAGATTATCTGCTAAACAATGTTACTACATTAACATGTCAGATATATTTCCTGAAGTCTTTCTCTTGGAATATTGAATATATTATACTCCAAACTGTTCCCAGTTTGAGCATTGCTCTAATGATAATAATTAACACAGCCCTTTCAAAGCTATATATATACTCAGAAAACTGTCCTAATTAAAAAAATACATCTTCTCAGAACTTGAGACATTTAAGTGTGAAGATTCATAGATAAATATTTCTGTTTTCCTTCCCTTTTACTCTGGCCCCTTTTCTGGCAAAGCTAATCTATGGTAATAGCTACTCTAGAATATGAGGCTATTATGCTTATCTACTTTGTGTCATAATTACATGCTTCATGCACAGGAAGGACTAAACACACAACTGCTTTTTAAAATAATAGAAGAATGTACAAATTTTTTTTATGAAAACTTCTTATGAGGGGGCTTTCAGAGTAGACTCAAAACAGGAGAATATCCATCTGTCTTTAATAAAAGAGGAGGATACAGTGTGCATCATTCCATTATAACTGAACAAAATTCAGTACAAAATTTATCATACAAAAAGAATTACTGTGAGAAGTAGATATTGGAATTCAGTATCTGTATGTTTGAGTATATGCATATACCTATATATGTGCACTTACAAATATTACTTGTATATACTTGTGTATATGTGTGTATGTGTACAGTGCATGATAAGCAGGGATACCTGATTTAGATCTAAATGAGCTATAGTGAGTACTACAAGCTGCCTACCCGTGTTAGCCACGGTTTAGTCCCACATTAATAAACACTGGCTCCCAACTCAGAAGAGTATCTGAGGTCCACAATATCAGACCATTTCTGATACTCATGCTACATCAGAGAGTGCTGCATAGCTCTATACCATCCCATATATAGATATTTCTTTGCAGAACATGGTGAACGAGAGTATTGTATTGTTCTTCATGGTAAAATGCTTCTCTGTGCATAGTAAACACAAGAAATGTGTGTAGCATAATAATGTCTTCTAATTGCAATTAGACAGTGAGCTGATGGTATCATTATGCAGTGAACCACAGTTTCACAGTCATTTTCTTTTGATGTCCATGTCTCCTACAAAAGCAAGGAAAAATCCCTAAGTTCTGATAAAATTATTAAGTAGAGGGAAATTACTCAGTCCAACTCATTTGCCCAAATTAAATATTAAACTTTTCCAGCATTTTATTAAAGTGGGCAAATGCCAGAAATCATCCCAAGTTTAGTGAGCATGCAGCTTATTCCAGCTCAGTCAATGTGAACACTGTAAAGAGGTATCTGCAAGGATTTTCATAAATAGCATTGATGCTAATACCTAACTTGAAGAGCACTTTAGAAGTTGCTCTTAATTATACAAAGAGGACTTTCAAAGCCAGAATGAAGGAAAAAAGGCAGATTCAACTGCATCACTTGGTTTGTTTTCTCCAAACCAGGATGTAGCAGCTGAAAAAGTAACAAGGAGATTTCTAAAGTCAAGGTCATTGCACACTAACTTCACAATCAGCCTCAGAAATAGTTTGAGAACAATGGTGTGCTGCTTAGGAGTTCATTTTGTCTGAGAGCTGGAAGACTAGTTAAAGTAGTAAAAGCAGTGAAGCCTGTTATCTCAGCTGTCTCCTAAGTGATCACTCCTTCTGGCAACTCATTTTTGTATTACTGTTATGTTTGCATTACCGTTGCATCTGACCACCTGTTTTGTTCCTAGCCAGAATGCCATGGGTACAATTAATAGCCAACAGGATGACTGTGCTGAAAGAACTTCATTTTATGCTTGAACTGAATAAAAAAATTATTTGAGCTGTGTTGGATTTTGTGCTTCAAAAGAAGCGTTATGACAGGGTCTTCCCTCAGATATGTCGAATTCTACACATAAATGCGTATATTTTGTACAATAAGGCCCATAACATGTCACAGTGTGAAACTAGCAGGCTGCTGTGGTGATAACAGTAGTATAGATATTGGTGATTATTTTCATAATTAGTGGAGTTTATGTATGGCAAGAACAGTGCACTCTTTGGCATTATGTGAATTTTTTTATGATACTAGTAAATTTGTCTGTATCAATGCCACCAAGTAGCAAAATTTTTTTTCAGATCCTAGCTCAACAATGTGTAAAAGACCTAACTGCCAAGAAATAGCTCTTTTACTCCTCCCTTTGCTAATTCCCCCATTGCTCAGCTGAGGAGGTAAAAGGCTGTTTGAATAGGACCAGAAAAGTTGCTGATGAAAGGCTTATGGACATACCTTAAATGAAAGAAGTAATGAGATGGGCATTTGCAGAGGATGGGTTTGAATGGAGGAAGAGCGGTCTGTCTGGTTATCTGTAAAGAAAAATGTGGAGGTTCTATGAGTATCTGATACAATACCTTTACTAAGGAAAGTAGTAAGATTTCATCCCCTCTTAAAATATGCATTAGTTCTCATGTCTTCTTTTAAAAAAGAATAACAAGTTATATCAGGTGCAGGTGTCTATAACTGCATGTCTGTTTAATTTCTGTGTGCAATAACCATTGACTCAAGTCTTGAAACTTCAAAATAGGGGCATTCTCTGTGTGCAGCTGACTTTTAGAAGGGGCTTGTATAGGCATTTGTCATCTATCCTGTTTTTTACTTTTGTGTTATGGTAAAAGTCTTATATGAAGGTTTGTCAATGTTTGTAAATGCAATCTCTAATGGGTCTAAATTACAGGCATATTATCTAGCCTTGTCTCTAGCAGTCACGCTCTAAAATAGGTATCCTTACTTAAGAATTGCCACAGTGGCTGAGGCATTAGTGGTTTTTAGTGATAAGAGGCAGGTGTCAGCTCCTTTCAGCCGGCTAATAACTGAAATTTGAATTAAGCTCTGAACTAGATGGTTCAAAATCACTCTATAAAAATGTATATTATTCTTCTATATTTCTGAGGTTTTATGTCATACAGACAGTTTTCCAATCCCTGCTTGAATTTGCTGCAAACTGTCTAAAATATCTCTGTCTAAAGTATCTTCTAAGGACATAAAATCTACCATTTAGGTACATGCTGTTTATAAAAGTTTTCCCTTTTGTCATTTCTTACTACATTGAATGTCACCATAACTTTGTGTTGTGACATCAGGAGAAAGTTCATGATAACCTTTCTCTTCCATTTGTTTTGTGTTTTTTTCTTATCTCCCACCTGATTGTCTCTTTCAGGATTATAAAACAACCCCATAATTTGTGTTTCTTTACAGGAATTGTTAATGCTCTTGCACACTTTAACACCCCGCTTCTCCTTTTGAGAATTTTTCTTGTTGAATATGAAAAACTTGTGAACAAATAAGAGCTCACAACAGGAGTTCAGCTTAAAATCAAATTCCAAAGCTTACTGTGGTTCCCAAACTTCAGAGAGCTCAATATTTGCTATTGGCCTGGTATATATTGCTAGCCAGTCATGGCCTCATTTTTAAAAATTTTTTAGCTCATGTTCTCAGAGTGAGTTTAATCTTAGCAATCTGTTTAAACTGAGTAGTATATTTCTAATAGGTCTCTTAAAGTACAAAGATGCATTTCACCTGGTATGGTGGAAAGCATATGGAGGCAAACTGAAACTGTAGATATTGGCAAAGAGAGATGTAACGTGCCTTGGAGAGGTGAAGAGAGGAATGTGAAGCATTACATAAAATCTAGCTCCCACCAGTTTCATCCCTGTCTCATCAGTAGTTACTTTGAAGAAAAGTGTCAGCAGTATCTGTCTACCATGTATCTTTAGAGGGATTGCATCACAGGGGATTTACAGACTGCAGACAGTTCTGGAAACTGGTGCCAGGTATAGATATAAAACCTCAAACTGGTGAATGACTTAAGACTAGGAACACTTCAATCATCTTCTATGGAGGATGCTGGTTTGAGGTTCATGACACCTTATAACTCTATTACATGTACAACACAAAGAAGCAAGCAAAAGAACTTCCAATATGGGAATCCTTGACAATAAAGTAGCTTTCTAATTTCTCATATAACCCTGAAATTTAATTGTCCACACTTGGATAGAAGTAAAAAATTCATCACCCTTTGAAGACAGTGGAACCACACCCATTCACCCATTAACTCATGTCTTTCTGAGATCAGAGGCCAGAATTATTTAATTACAAGTGTCAGGTTTTGTTCACAAACATGAGTTTAAAGGTTAATTATGCTACATTCACAAGACTTGTACCCAAGATATTGTCCAGAGCAATAACAGTTGTTATAAAAAAAAAGTACTACTCTAAAATTGGCCAGAGTCACAGCTCAGAGGAGCCTGAACTTCTAACTCACGTGGGTAGTTTGGAAACTATTACCTACAATAGCATTAAAGTCTGTTTTTTATAAACTTGAGAAGTACTCTTGTTGCAGCTATAAGCTTTGAGTCTGACTAGACCTTCTTCTTGAAAGTGAACTCCCCTAAGAAGGCCAAAGGACTGTTTTTATTGGAGTATAAATGAAAATGAGTAACCTTTGAGAAGGAGAAAACTGGAAGTGAATTATACAAGACAGAATACAAATTTAAAAGTTTGTAAACAAATTATCTCCCGGTCCACTGTGAACTTGCAAAAGCGGGTCAAGCTGGTTTTCAAGCACAGCTCTTGTCAAGCTTTAGCCTACCTTTTTTAATTGAAGAAAACTGCATAGTTTCTTCTAGTGCCCAGTTTTTTTGCCATTTCCGAGACATGGCTGTCTGCTCCTTGCAATTTTAAGAACTCTTTTCCTTCTGCCAGTCCCCCCAGTTTCTAGAAGTGTCTCTTTTTTAGCAGGATCGTTTATTTGCCCTAGGGAAGAATGATCTCCCCGCTCAGGAGTTCCCACCTGATTCATTCATTTTCCTCTTTAAAATCCCCTGTGGCAAATAAACAGCACAGAGGAATGACATGTACAATTACAATACTTTAAAATTATAGAAGTATCTGTTTATTTGGTTTCAGCGATAGTGATATGACAACATCTCACAGCAGAAAAAAAGCCAAGTTAAATGTTCTCACAAATATATCTTCCTTGTATCATATCATCTACCATGATGATATCTATGAGAAATAATGCAAAAAGATTGTCCAGCAAAATCCCTTTCTAGAAAAAACACACACTTCTGTCTCCTCTACAGTCTAGCCCAAGGCAGAGGTTTTTTCAGCCAAGTCACTGAGTCTGTGACTGTGCAGCCACATCTAGGAGACAGGAGAACAGAAGGCTATAGAAAGCTGGAAATTATGAACCTTTTTCTGTGACTAAGAGTTACAACTCTTCCTGTTACTCACACTGAATTTTCTCTGAATCAAGCTCTTACACGTGGTCGCAGCATGGGGCACAAATTAACATCTAGGGGCCACGGCCAACATTATTTGGAAAAAAAAAACTTCACAGAAAATGTGTTCCTGTACCAGTTACATACCCGTGGGTCAAGGGCACTTTGTCTACCCTCACATGAGAGGGAGTCAGACCTGGATTTGGGACAAAACAAGCAGTGCAGTTGCTGTCTGTCTGAATGCTGGGTTTCCTTAAGTAAGTCATGGCCTGTTGTGTTATAACACAAACTAGTGAAGAAATAGAAGAATGGTGACATCTAATGTTCTGAGATATAGTCTTAATTATTGGTTTGTTTAACACCTGTATGCTGAGAGCTGTACAATGCACAAAAATAGAGATAGTCTACACTTCCAAAGATACCCTTATGTGGTGAAGCACAGATGCTAGCCAGGGTAGCAGGGTTCACATTACTTCCTAGCACAGTGAAGAAGTGGAAGGTTTGAAAGCAGCACAAACATGTAAATGATTATGCCCTGCTTGTATCTTTGGTGTTACACAAAGTGCATAAAAGTTGCGTGTTATGAGAAACATTTACTTTAAAGTCTTGCCAGGACTGGAAGTTTGAATAATAAGGCCCATCAAAGGTTTCTTGAATACATTTTAACTCATAGGCATAGGTGGGAAGATGGGGACAGTCTAGGCTCAGGGCTCAACCTGAACAAAACCATAAGATAGAATAACTCGTGTTGTCTAAGTACTTCTCCAGTGTTCATCTGCTTTGATGCTGTTCTAAGGATAAAATATTCCTGAAGCAGATTTCCATAAACTACTTTTGTTAAGTTTTATTTCAAGGGCTACAGCCCTGCAACTTCTGCCTGCACTTTCAAGGAGGACCCTGTAAACTCTAATTATTTGTTACAGATAGAGCCATGCTTTTTCTCCAACCGAACACCTGCCAGGCTGGTGCACTGACTCTTAACCCAGTCATACAAAATATTAGACACTACCTTGGGTCTTACCAAGTTGAATGATTGTTTCACTGCTGGCACACACTCTGGACATAGATCCCTGGCTTGCTAGCTGTTCCCTAAAATGGAGCCCTGCTTTCTTAAACCCAAGGATTCGTGCCACTACCAATAACAGGAATTTTTTAGCTTGAGTGAGCTAATTTCTGTCCAAGTATTCACATGAAGTCTCATGTACTCCTTCCCCTGTTGCTTCAAAAGCACTGAATTTAGTTCTGTGTCTTAAAACAACATGCTTGGAACACTATACTTTTACAGGCAGGAATAGCTAAGAAAATAGCTAAGAATAGCCAGAAAAAGCATTCAGGGATTTTAACTGAACTCTCAGACATGCTAAGAGGAAGAGGTTTGTATGAAGAATGAATGTGGAATTCCTGTCCCCTAATGCCTGAACCTTGCTTTATGTTCTGCATGGACTTGGAAGTGTCTCCCTGCATGGTCCTCTCTCTCCAGCTTATGCTTCCTGTTATCCTAGTTCTTCCACCTCATTTCTTCTCAATTCACTGGCAGATCAACCAGGAAGTCAAAGCTTTTGCGAATGGCTGTTGCTAGAGCTCAGTGAGGAATGATGCCTGGATTTGGCTGTGGGGTCGAATGCAGTGCAAACCACTTCAGATGAAGCAGTGCGGGGGGGAAAGCCTGCATTTTTTACTGGCCAGTTTCTAACCATTTGCTGTGTTGCCCTTCTCAGCAGGGTAAATTGGGCCATGCTGAGCTCTGGGCTACTGTAGGAGAAGTATTTCTGATGAACCAGAGCAATGTGTGTTATGTCAACACTGTAGCGCAATATATCCCATACATATATATGTGTGTGTGTGTGCGTGTGTGCATATACCAGGTGAATTACCCTACTTCCCTGACCTATGGCAACAAAGAGTACAAAGTTTGGCCTTTTTAATTCTGCACTTGTGCTTTCTTTTCTAAACTCCTCCATTATTTCCAGTGAAGCTGCCTAATGTGCTACTGCTAAGGATTATTTAAAAATATCTCACTGCTAAATGTGATGGCTTTAATTACCTTTTATTTATCTCTCACTACCAACATATGTTTTCAGTGGTGGAAAATAGGCCGGGGCGGGGGCAGGGGGTTGACTGCTTTTTATATCTTGGCAAATATTTACTGGTAATGTTAAGTGTAGGCACATCAGAAACAGGCATAATCACTGTGTTGTGCTTTTAAAGCATTAAAATAAAGAAAAATAAATTCTGGCTGATTTGAGTGATGGAATTTTGAAAAGTGAGTAGAGAAAAATATTTATTATTAAGGTAAAACTCCTAACCACTGTTAAGTTCTGACAAATCAAGGTAGTTTTAAAGGCTTGCAAGGTATCACGGTTTAACTCCAGCCAGCAACTAAGCACCATGCAGCTGCTTGCTCACTCCTCCTCCCTCCCAATGGAATGGGGTAGGATAATCAGGGGGGAAAAAAGCAACTTGTGGGTTGAGATAAGAACAGTTTGATAACTGAAATTAAACAAAAAAAAATAAATATATATAAAAATAACAATAATTCTAATGAAAAGGAGTATAACAAAAAGAGAGAAATTAGACCTGGGACAAGTGATGCACTATGCAACTGCTCACCTCCCACTGACTGATGCCCGAGCAGTGATCCACAACCCCCGGCCAACTCCCCACAGTTCGTATACCGAGCATGATGTTCTATGGTATGGAATATCCCTTTGGTGAGTTCAGGTCAGCTGTTCTGGCCGTGCTCCCTCCCAGCTTCATGTACACCTGCTCACTGGCAGAGCATGGGAAACTGAAAAATCCTTACCTTAGGATAAGCACTGCTTAGCAACAACTAAAACATCAGTGTGTTATCAACATTATTCTCACACTGAATCCAAAACATAACATTACACCAGCTACTAGGAAGAAAATTAACTCTATCCCAGCTGAAACCAGGACACAAGGATAAGCTGTTACAGGTGAAAGTTGCACCTACAAATGACCTTGGGGCCTGATCCTTCAAATGAGTTCAGATGAGGGGATTTTTGTGCCCATGCAATAATCCAGAGACTTCTCTGAAGCTTGTGTAGTACTATGGCACAAGTAACAGAGAACATCTGCAGGATGAAGGCCTGTAGCCCGGTCACTGACAGCTTTTAAAAGCTTTGTATTTCCTTTCAGGTTGTGTAAGAAACTAGCAAGATAGTCTCTCCTACTTTATGATCTTTAATTAGCAGAATACTGCCTACTGCTACTAAAAAAGCTCATTCTTGGTTTATCTGTTTTCCAGCAGTTTAGAAAAGCCTTCATCTGATATGCTAGAATATAGCAGGAAATGCTAAAATAAGCAATAGTGAGATCAATATCAGCAACTGGCTCTATTTCATTGACACTGACATCCTGTTTATAATAATCATATATATGTAACCTCTTGTATTTGATCTTTCTAAAAAAGAATAGAAAAAAAAATCAGTTTGTTGTTTGTTTTTTTTAACTTCACCACAGGACTGTTCTGCAATAAGTTGATTTGATTTTGCGCTCACACTTTAGTTGTGTGAAGTACATGGACGTTGACTCTATGTAGTGCAGTGAGCTGTGCTTTGGAAGTCAAACTCTTGCCTGCATTATGTAACAGCACCAGTAATTAAAAACGTGTCTCACTGAACTGTGCTAAGGTACATCTGAGAAAAAGGAATGCAGCTTTAGCCGATTGATTTGTATTAGTAGTATTAAATTTAATTTTTGCTATGGTTTATGCAGAACCAGTATGTCTAATAGAGAGGCTGCAATAGAGGTGGTTGTAGTGCATGCTTATCCTGGGGATTTATTATGTTACAACAAAACATGCAGATTAAAAAAAGTATACATACTAAATACTACTTTGAAGTGGGAAAAAAACTTCTGCATGACATTTTGTTATTCTTCATGCTAAAGGGCAGGACTGTGAACATGAGCCTTATTTATGTTTGACAGTTCGCACGTGGAAACACCTCCTTTTTTAGCTAGATTTATTTTAAAATCCTTGGTTTAGGGAATAGATAGAAAAAGTAAGCTAAATAAGAGTGTCTACCTTAAAAGCTAGTATAAGGGAACTTGCATGTGGGGAATGTAACAAACTAAATAGTAAAAAAGACCCCAAATAACTGTAGTAATAAATTATTGTTTCAAACCCATTGATAATGGCTGATAGACAAGGAAGAAGACATAGATGTAAACAGGAGCAAGATAATTAACTGAAATCAGATACATAACTCCTTATATAATTTCAAAATTGCAGTGTTAGCAAGAACCTTGCTGTAAGAGATTTCAAGCAGGTTTCTACCATCTTATTTTCCTGATCAAATGCTGAAGGCTGCAAGGCTTCTGGGACTTCTGGGACGATCGGCCTGGGGACTCCAGAGCTTCCAGAGCCTTGGAAGCCTAAACTGTATTAATGCAGTGCTTCTACTAGGTCCTTGCTGCTTCTCCTTTGGTAATCGGTGCTTCCTTAGTATTTATGTTAACAGCAAGGGAAAAAAAAAAAAGAAAAAAAAAAGTAGGTATAAAATTTCTTGGAGAAATTTCCAGAGGATGGCATAACGAGAAGACTAAAACACGGTGCAGTATGTTCTAAAGCAACAGCAGATGACATTTTGGTTTCTTATTGTAGGAAAGCATTGCTTAGGCATTTTATTTTTCTCCCTTCCCCCCCATTTAGCTTTACAGTAACAAAAAAACCAAGGAAATCATTTTTTGCTTTGTTATGCAACAGGTCTGGTTTATTGACAAGACTTTTTGCACGCACTGACTCAGACTGAATCTTCTGAAGATCCTGTTCTTTGCTGTTTCAAAACAGCATCTTGGCACTTCATTCTTTGTTCATAGTGGACTGGATTTTCCCCACTACTTTCTATTATTGGTAGTTACTCTGAGAGTACCTCTGTTAATAAATATGGTGCTGCTCATAATGAATTTTGACATGTGAGTAAAGGTAATAGGGTCCTATTTCTAGAAGCAATTCCCACTGATGTAGAATTTTCTTTCAAAAGATTGGTGTGACAGTCTGTCCAAATGCAAGCAAGAATAAGCAAGCCTTGGCTTGATTTCTGGCAATTCTAAGTTCCGCTGATTTCTGAGCTTCTTAACCAAAATGGTCTAATGGTGTTTTTGGTTTTTCCTTTTTCCCTCCTTCTTCTCCTCAGTCTCTTTCCTCTTTCTTTTGCTGCATATAGGAAAGAAAGTAAAAGAAAACTAAATAATGCCAAATGGTTAACTGCCATATTATCACTCTATAAAATCTGGAAAAACTGTTATGAAACATTTTGCATTTCATTTGAAAGTTACATCCAATAAAAGAATTTATTTCCCCATGATGAATTATCTATGAAATAAAAGGTATGGGCCTGTCTCTGAGCTAACCTGCATGAGATATAAAGTGATTTGAATTCATCAGACACAAATGCAGCTTTCAGTTTCATTTATACCAAACGCTATACTCTGCAGTAGTATGGGAAATAAGAGATTTCTTGGGTTATTCATTTTCCCATCATCCCGATGAGGTGACAGAGGCCAAGTGCAGCTCTGAGTCAAAGGGGGTCAATCTAGCTATGTAGTGCTTTGGGCAGTAGTATTTGATTCCAGAAGTCTCAAAATGTATTTATACAAGTGGGTATTGTGTTTCACAGCTGTAAGCTGTACTGGAGCCTTTGAGGCAGCTTTTGTGGTTCATCTGAGATTTGCTTTCTTTGACCCATAAGCAGACGATGTTTGGTGTTCCAGAGAAAATCCCCTATTTCCTTTTGAGGAAAAGTGATTAAACAAAAGCAGAAGTAACATCATGGTGTAATCTTTGAGCTGCAGCTGGAGAGAAAGCACTTGCCTTTTTAATTTTTTTTCCAAAAGAATTCTATAGGTATATACAACCTTTCTCAGTCAACTATTTTGCTGAAACTGTATCGTGTTTTTCCCCTGTTTCCAGTTCTTGCACCCCATCTCTTAGGTGAGTAGGGCAAATTGAACCAGGAATCTTTTACTTTGTGACATAAAATTTTGTGTAGTTGTCACCATGGGTCAAAACCACATCTAGGATAACCTGAGAAACAGCTGGTGGAACATCATGGCCAAGGGTTTATGAAGAACTTGCACAACATACAGAGCATTAAGATTTCTTGCAGAGGTGCACAGAAGCATTAGATGAACTTGTAGCTCCAACCAGACAGGTATTTTGGGGGGCAGAGGCTCAGTGTTTGGCTCAGAGGTGCGGGGGCTGTTCCACGTCTTTGCTAGGTGCCCCTGTGGAGCTGCGCTGCCTTTGGGATGCTCAGCTGACAGAAGCAGCTTATCTCAAAGTCTGTTTCTACAGCACACCGACACCGGCTAACAACGCACAGCCCTGTAAAACCCTGTTAATAAACAGCTGGTGGAGCCAGTAACACTCAGCCTTCAACAAGTGGCAGTTTGTCATCCCAGGGCTAACAGACGTGGCAGTGGTGCCAACCATTCCCTTTGCTGGAGGTGGCAGTGGGACCACTGCCGAAGGGGACCCAAGCTTCTCGGGCATCGCCCTCAGAGTTTGCTCAGCTGCAACACTGGAGCCAAGAGCCAAGCTTTGCTGGGCGGCTGTTTCACCATCTGGGAATGGCAGATACAGCTGTTTCAATAAAAAGGGGCACAGGGGTGCAGACTCGGCGCTCTGCAGGCTCACAAATTTAGGTTTTTCAGACTGCTTGTGAGAAAAGAAACTGGTACTTCCTCCAGAGCCGCGAGTTTCCGCTCTGCACAGTGTCCTGCACACACTGTACTGAAAGCTGTGTCTGTTTGCAGAGCAGGAGGTGGGGGGGGAAACCATCCTGAAAACCCCAAACAAACAAGACTCTACATATTGCAAAAGCCTGTTAACATCCAGAGCTGGAGATTCTCTGGCTGCATTGTTTGGAGGTGAGAAGTGAGACAAGGTTTTAAAAAAACCTCACGAATATCAGGAAGGCTTGCCTGTGTTTTACTTATCGGCAAGAACATTTATTTATATTGGTGTTCTTTGCTTATCAGTAACAGCACCAACATAAGTTTATGGTAGAAGTTCAGAAAATACTGTGTTGTTTAAGTTTAAAAAAGAGATAATTTTTTTATAAATGCTGGTGCGTTTTGTTACATTCTGATTTATTTTACCTGATATTTTCTTAGCTTTCCTGAATGTCATATCTTACTAGTAGAAAGCCAACTTATTTTTAGAAAATTTACTTTGTAAATTGCAAAAAAGATTTTTTTCAGAACTAGAAGCAACAGGTACTGACGTTTAAATAGCTTCAGATACATATGATGCAGAGAAAAGGGTAATGTTTACAACTGCTCTCTGTCATCTTAAATTTCAGAGGTGCTTTACACGTAATAGATTATTCTTTGGGGCTGGGGCCCACTCATATTAGAAAACTTTTTCCTTCCTAAAATGTAACTCCAACAGAGTGCCAGTTTTGAAAAAACTTCTGTAATCATGCACCCTTTAATTTCAATACAGTCAGTATTTAGGACCCTGTTGCTTGCAATTAGGACCCAATTCTCACAGCTGCCTACATTTTTTTATGGAAAAAAAAAAGGCAAAATATTACTAGTAAGAGCATGTACATATGTAAATACCACCTTAAAATCTTAAACTGTCTTGTTAAAAATTTCCAGTGTGTAACAAGTACATTTCCAAGAGTTTTTCTAACAAAATCAGAATTTGAGCTACTTTATAATGCTGTACAGCAACTTGATTTAAGAAAATCAGACCTCAGTTTAAAGTTCGATACAGTCCATGTAATTTGGCCAATATGAGTTAAGCATGAGTTTGTCTGCAAGTCATTAAAAAAAAAAAAAAAGTGGCAGGGATTTTCCAAAGAACATAGGAGAGCTGGTGGGCAAACACAACCTGCCAAGGTGTTGTCAGTGGGGTGTGGGCTGTGTCATGTCATGCCTCTTTGACAGCTCCAGCAACACCCTTTGACTCAGTTATAAAGCAGTGCTGCTTTCACCTTACTATAAGACATTTATTGGAGTTACCTGATGCAAATGTAAATCAGATAGCTCTCTCTTGGTTATTTTGAGCTGCTCTCTTTTTGCAGAGCAGACAAAAAAGAAAAAAAAAAACTATTTCCCAAGAGGAACCTTGTGCTAAAAAGAAACCCTTGCATATCAGAGAATCATCAAAATATGAAGCCATACCACATTTCAGTCATCCTCCACTGCTTGAACAACCTCCATGGCCCGCCACGTGTAATTTAGAGTACCCTGAGGCAGCTGTAATTTATGCTGACCAGTGTGAAATTGTTATTCCCTGCTCAGTCTTGTAGAAAAATCAGCCTAGTTCCAGGGAAGGTTCTTGCTCAGTGTGCTCATACAGAGGTTTTTGAAGCACTGAATCATGAAAGGGGACATACTGTGTCTTCGTGAGTCATGATACTACTGTGCTTGCCTTCCAGTGTTCCATTTACCCAAGCCATGTCACTTCTTTTTAAAGGCTGTTATGAATAATGAGCTGTTAGAAGTGCATCTAACCATTCCTGCTTAGCTTCAGTACAGCTGCCATGGCCTTTTGAGCCTTATTTTTATCAAGACATCCATGGCCTTGTGTAGTGACACTGGAAGCCAAACATTTGTTTTTATCAAATCATGCTTTTACACTTTTTGATGAGGGATGCATAGAATTTTGAAAAAAAATGTTATTATCATAAACATTATTATCTTTAACATCATCATAATTATGTAATAATTATACATTTTTAAAAGAATAGAAACTATTGCTTCCTTTTAATGCAGGTCATCATGCAGCTGCAGTATATTATTTTGTTATGACTTTTTTTTTTCTGTAGTGTTGGGAGTTTTCTACTTCAGACAAAGATCCTCAAACACTGCTCTCAGTTTCTGAAACAGCACAAACAAACATTCACTTTTGCTGGCTGGGAAATGATGACATACAAATTTGCACAAAGACCAGTTTATGGTTTGGCCTTCATTTGTATATTGTCTTATTTTAACTACTGAAATACAACTATTACAGTATGAACTTAGTGTAATGAATCAGTATTTCAATATACTTCATTAGCTGATTTTAATTTACATACAAACCCTGTGATAAGACTGTAAGGATTTAAATTCTACTAATCATCATTGGGCTTTTCTGTAGAGTTTGATTTTACCACTGTAAGCCAAGACAAAGGGGAAAAAAAAACAACTGGTGTGTATCAGTTTTTAGAACCAACTTGTTATACCCTAAAGGGGCCTGCTTCTCTCCATCTGTTAGGTATCCACCATCACTCAAAATCATAGAATCATAGAATTGTTTAGGTTGGACAAGACCGTTAAGCTCATTGAATCCAACCATTAACTTAGCACTGCCACGTCCACCACTAAACCGTGTCCCCAGGCACCACATCTACACATCTTTTTAATACCTCCAGGGATGGTGACTCCACCACTTCCCTGTGCAGCCTGCTCCAGTGCTTGACCACCCTTTCAGTAAAGAAATTTTTCCTAATTTCCAATCTAAACCTCCCTTGCTGCAACTTGAGGCCATTACCTCTTGTCCTGTCACCAGCCACCAGACAGAAGAGACCAGCCCCCACCTCACTACAACCCCCTTTCAGGCAGTTGTAGAGAGC
>JANZLQ010000079.1:3938689-3995694 GCA_026212715.1 Elanus axillaris | reverse complement strand
ACAATGGCTCTGTCTTTCATGGATTAAAGACTTACTTTGCAAAGTCTAGTGCATGTTTAAAAAAACCCCAAATGACCAAACTTGCTTGAAGGCTATACTGCAGGAGATAATGTTTTTCTTTAAACAAGTAAGGTTTGTAATTACAGTGTTCATTCCAGTTTACACTTCAGTCTTTGCAGGCCTTTTTCTGTAGAATAGTTGTGTTCTGGAACACCAGCTTAGCTGATGTTTTGGGACGCTTTTCTTTTATTCCCATCTAATGCTAGAAATATGAGACAAACAGTAGCTCCATGTGATGAATGTGTCATAGTAATGGAGTAATAAATATGTGCCCCTAGTGTCAAGTATGAATTTTTTCAGCTGGTCCCTATAATGATATCCCATATGATTTCCAGCATGAAAGATCTTTCAACATATATCATCACACTACTATATGTGAATAAAAAGTACAGGAAGTAGTGGTCATTGCTGAATTGCTCACCAATGCTTTCAAGAAAAAAATCCAAAGTAAGCTTTGTAGCTTAATACAGCTTTGTGTACTTGTCCACATAACTTTTCAGTGTCTTTTTTCAAGCAAGTACATAGGGGTATTAGTAAAAGTGATCCAGCTCTGTGGGTTTTCATTTTTATGCAGCATTCATTAACTGAATATAAAGGAGTGGTCACAGGAAAGTTTTAAGATGTTCAGATAGTTTTTGAATAGTACACATGATTTCTGAAATACAAAAATGTATCAAATTGAAAAAAAATTACAGGTTTCAGAACATGATTTTATAGATCATATGATTTTATAGAAAACTATATTTGTACTAAGATTCTTGGCTTCAGTATAATCATTAAAAGCAGCAGAGGTTATGGTAACATGCCTTCATGTCTTAATGCTAATTGTGTGCACTCAAGATTACATTTGGGGAACAAAAATAACTTTCATGCCTAAGAAATATTAAAAATTAGAAGGATAAAATGGATCAGATGTTGTGTCCACGGAACAACCATGTTGCCAGCAGGTCGAGGGAGATGATCCTTCCCCTCTGCTCAGCACTGGTGAGGCCACACCTGGAGTAATGGGTCCAGTTCTGGACTCCCCAGTACATGAGAGATAGGGTTAGACTGGGGAGAGTCCAACGATGGGCCACCGAGATGAATAAGGGACTGGAGCATCTTTCCTATGAGGAAAGGGTGAGAGTGTTGGGATTGTTCAGCCTGGAGAAATGACAGCTCAGGGGGATCTTTTAATGTATGTAAATACCTGTAGGGAGGGTGCACAGAGGATGGAGCAGGGTGGTGCTTTCAGTGGTGCCCAGTGACAGGCCCAGAGGCAATGGGCACAAACTGAAACACAGGAGGCTCCGTCTGAACATGCGGAAGCACTTTTTTACTGTGCAGGTGACCGAGCACTGGCACAGGTTGCCCAGAGAGGTCATGGAGTCTTCATCCTTGGAGATATTAAAAACCCATGTAGACACAGTCCTGGGCAACCAGCTCTATGTGTCCCTGCTTGAGCAGGGGGGTTGGACAAGGTGACATCCAGTGGTCCCTTCCTACATCAACCATTCTGTGATTCTGTGAAACAAACACCTTTAATTGCAATAGAGAGTTCCTGTCTTCCCTGTTGCTTACTTGGTCAGTGATGTTAATTAGGTGGCATCTCAGCTTGGTGTCTGACCGAGCTTGGACTTTCTGAAGAGAGTCGTAGAAAGTATCTAGATTTTGCTGGAAATGATTTTGGGATTCACTGAGTGTGCCTGACTGATAACATGGAAGAGCTGACATAGAATGCAGTCTTGACTTAATGGACAGAGTATGCATGTCCACCTAAGCAACCCCAGAAGCTATATCAGGTGTACCAGTGAAACATGTACCCAGACTCTTCTCAGGTGTGTATTATATCAGCATTGACTCCAGGCTTATTTAGCAGAGCTGACTGACCTGACAAACAGAAAGTCTGGGTAAGTTACACCCTCCTAATAGGGATAGCAGTGACCACATACTCTCTAGACATACTGACTCCTGAGACGTCCCTTGGGCTGCTCTGTTGTGCGTCATCTCCAGAGTAGGTCAGTGGCTGTAAAGCACATACTGATCTCCAGGGAGTTCACAGAAAACCCTGATCTCTCATACCATTGAGAGCTCTCTTTAACTATCATCTCCATATCTTTCAAATCATCATCTTATATGCGTAATTTGACTATTTTCAGGAATAACTCATGTTCCTGTCACATCTTTATAAATAATTATAACTTTAATAAATGGAAAGGGTAAGGAGAGACAGGACAATTTAAAAAAAAAATAGGGGAGGGAGGGAGCATTTGGCTTCAGTGTGCAAATGACATATGATTTCCAACAACTTGAGAAGGAATAGTTATCTTGCCTTTCAGACTTGTTCATTTATTTTAAAAACATATTTCTCAAAATTTAATTTGTGGTTTCAGAAGCTAAGTATAGAAAATTGCATAATGCCCTTTTAGACTTTGGTGACTAAGAGTGATCACATTAAATGGATATAGCATGCACAGAGTTTGTTAAAATATAATTTGTTCCATTGCAACAGTTTAAACCTCTCCAACTCTCTCCAACTGGCTAGGCTAAAATATAACATGCATACTTCTAAGGTGCAAATGTCATATTCCTTAAGATATGAGGAGGAGATAAGAACCAACAGAACCCAATGCAACCTATCAAGGTTACTCCGGGAACAGAGTTAAAGAATATGGGGTTTGTAAAGCACATCCTTCTTCAAAAACATTTGGTTTTGAAATTTCACTCATGACTGCTCAGCATGTCTCTTACGTTTATCAACAGCATTTTTTTCCATTTTTCTCCATCAGGTGTTTCATTCCAAATGCCTACGCTGCTCTCTTCACTGCTGCTCTGGTGCCACTAATGTGTTTAGTAGTGGTTTTTGTGGTGTTCATCCATGCCTACCAGGTGACCCCACAATGGAAAGCGTACGATGATATTTTCAGAGGAAGAACAAATGCTGCAGGTATGATTCGTTGGCTACCCCTCCACAAACAAGCTGGACTTTCAGAACAGTACTAACTGTTCTCACCAGTTCAGAAAACCCCAGTAGAAACCACAGTTCAATAGATACATACCCACTTGTTTAAGATTAAGTGTGCTAGTGGTCCCTTTGAAGTGAATGAAAGTACTTTAATGGTAAAGGTTATGCAGATGTTTAACTTTCTTAGGAGGATGAAACCTGTTAAACCCAAACCAAGAAATTAGTATCACTGGTTATGTCTGGTCTAGTAAAGACAACAGAGATAAAACAGCACTGCCTTGCTCAGAGCACTGCATCCTCATGCCTGGTTTTGGCTGGGGGTACCGAGCAGCGCTCTCCCAGGGATGGCTGGGGCTGCTCAGGAGCAGTGATTGCCTGTGTGTGGGGCAGCGATAAGGTACAAACTCCCACTGTGTTCCTCTGCTCAGCCCCAGGCGAGGGGCCCAGCTCCTGGCCCCTGTGTTTTGCAGTATATTCAGTGGCTGCACAGTTGCACACAGGATGCATGTTGGAATATTTGGAGTTAATGCCTCTGTTTTCAAATTTCCCAGTGCTACTTGCAACTGAAATGTGCTTGAAAGAAATGATCTGTCTCGTGCAAAACAGGAAGTATCGGTCGGTCTCCTCTGTTAGAACAATTTCAAATACAATAATGTTCCCAAAATAAAGTTGCAGCAGTTCAGAGAAATACCATAATAATAGGACAGTCTGTGGGAAGCTTAGAATATTTCTTTTGTTTTCATGGTGGTTTTGGAAAAAAAAATTGAGTTTTAGAAACAAGTACAAATATACAGACTTTAATAAAAGTGTATCTATTTTCTCCCTGACTGCATGAAGTCAGCTAGATTTTATAAACTTGTGAAAGATTCTTGAATCATTTTTCCCAGTTCATTAAATAAATGTCATCTGAACTTAAAAGGTACAGTGGATTATTAAAAAATTCCGTTGAGTAGCCCAGTGCTTGTAACTGTTCAGATTTATAAAGAGTAGCCATCTTGTTCAAATGCTTAAATTTGCAGTGATGTTTTTATTATGAAATCAGGGGGGTTGTATATTTTTTAACATTTGTGTTATAGAAATATATTCATTTTATGAGAAAATGAAAATAATTATTAAAATTTTATTATCTGGGCATTTCTTCAAGTATTAATTTCTTTCTTAGTGACAAAATGTCAGCTTGACTAAGAGCTATATTAATTTGGATAAGGTCTGATAAACACAGCTTATAAGTATGATACTCAAGACCTTAGCTGCCCTTTACTCTTTCATTTCTTTCTGATACAAAAGGGACTACTTGGAGCAATCACAAAGGTGGCTGCTTATTCAGTCTTGAATAATATAGTTTATTTATTTATAAATAACTTTTTTTCATATCTCTAAGGATGGAGATTCCATATTCATATGTTGAAAGTTAGGGCTTGTCTCAGAGCAGTTAAACTAAGTGAAAAAAATACTGAATTTTGAAACAATACCATAAATAATGGTGGCATGCAAAATGGCAGAAAGTACTAATAGGATTTATATCTATATGACATAAAGACATGAAATAGTAGGGTTGAAACAAAATTTTGTTTGATTTAACATAGGATTCAGAGTGTTTTCTTTCTCCAATAGAGTCCAGAAAATGTTATAGAGAATGCTGGGGTCTCAGAAGAAAAGAAAAAAAATCAGGAAGAGATGTGTTCGGTAAAATGTCAATAAGAGCTTTTTTTTTTTTAAAAAGTCAGGTTGTAACTTCTACTACATGTGCACCTGCAAGGCAAACTGGTGTTTTGCTGCCATAGGGCATTTGAAAGCACAAATGAAAGTATCTCATGCAGTGTGAGTGAGAGCAAGTTGGAGAGAGGCTGTTTTAGGGAAGAAAAAGAGCTGCCTGCTGAGGGTTATGGTGCCTGGGGTTGTATAAGGGCTCTCTGTGTAGCTGTGTTTATAGTGTACGCCTCCAGAAAGAAAGGCTGGTGATTTCTGTAGTTTGTAACGTTGCCTATAACTACATAACATGGTACTAACTGTTAACTAAAGGCCTCTGACTTTCTGACTGAGTATTTCTGTCCTGAAATTTGAGATGGTGGTAGTGTATTTACATTATTTTTAGTGTTTCATGGGTATACTGTGCTTTTAAAGACATATTCAAAGGCAATTTGCAGTGGTAAGACCTATTACCACTTTTAAATTTTGAATCTTACCATATGATGCACTCTTTGCAGAAGTTCACTTCACTGACTCCATGTTTTTACAAGCACAGTGGGACCAGCTCCTGCTTCAGTTCTGTTACTGCAACCACCTTAGAGGGTGCTGTGGGAAACAACATTTTTCGTAATGGCAATGTTGCCTGCAATCAGCTGCGTGCTGCTTCTGCAACAGAGAGAGGGTCTGGTTCACACCACTACTGAGTTCTATCTTCAGTGAGACTTACAAGATCCAATGGGGTAGGGAGGTCTTTTGACAACGTTGCTTTCTTAAGTTGCACAGGCACCCAGTATCTTGCTGTTCTTTTATGGCAGTGAACCAGCTACGGTTTGTCTCTGTTTCATCCAAAACCAGAGGAAAGGTAGAGCTACCAAGCAACAGTTGTCTATGTTTAGTGTCTTATTCTAGCTTGTCTCTGGCTGTCATCCCCCTACTGATATAGTCCCAGTTCAGTCAACCACAACAATGAATTCCTACAGCAGAAAAAATCTTTCCCAGCCTCCAGCCCAAGGTTTGGCACCCAGACTTCACCACTTTGAACAGTGCAGTAAGTAATGTAAAAAAAAAAAAAAAAAAAGTAGAAAAATAAATAAATTGCCTGTTTGGAAAACTGCCTGCTCTCCATTAGTTACCTTTTCTAGAGAGAGAATAAAATTCCAAGTGAATGACACTGTAAACAATTCTGATATATCAAGAGTAGAGAGCTGTAAATGTAGACAAAAATATTTTTAAATACGCTTTTCTGTTTACTAGTAATTGTGGATGCCTGTTCATGATTCTACGATTGAAATTCCAGAGGGCAAAGAATATTGCAGAAAGGAAAAAGTAGCATATAAAGACATGTAATTACTGTTTATACATAGATATTCATACATACACCTATTTGCATGTGAATATTTGAACTAGTACTGTTTATTCCCTTTCTGGGAGTCATTCACTTAGAAGATAGTTAGAAATGCAGCGTGATACAGGTGACCGCATGTGGATTCTGCAATAATTCATACAAAACATTACTGAATGTTGTCAATAAAAATTAAATAGCAAAGTCACTGTTTTGCATATTACCATAAAACAGAAAAAGGTGTTGGATATGCAGATTTGAAAGAAAAAAGAATTGTTATCTGGCTTTAAGTGTACATTCTTTTGGTCATTTCAAAGATTGGAGGAAAAGCCTCTTAAACTGTAGCTGGTAACTCTAAAGTTCCATATTTGTCATCTCTGCCTGAGGAAGGCTATTACTAACTTCAACAGAAATTTAATAGGAATAGAAACAGTAAAGTTCATCCTCATTTGTAGCATATACTGGGTTTTTATCAAATAAATTGAATATGGAAGTGTCTACATTAAAAATTGTGTCAAAATTTTTTCTTACTCTCTTTTCTCCTATTGTTGGAATACTCTGAAGCTTACCTTGCAAAGAATCTTGAACTACCCAGAATCACAGAAACATAGAATAGTTTGGGTTGGAAGGACCTTCAAAGATTATCTAGTCCAACTCCCTTGCCATGAGCAGGGACATCTTCCACTAGATCACGTTGCTTAAAGTACTGTCCAACCTGACCTTGAACACTTCAGAAGATGGCACATCCATAACATCTCTGGACAACCTGTTCCCATGTCTTACCACCCTCATTGTAAAATAATTTCTTCCTTTTTTCTATTCTAAATCTACCCTCTTTCAGTTTAAAACCATTGCCCCTTGTCCTGTAACTACAGGCCCTGGTAAAAAGTCTTTCTTTGTCTTTTTTGTAAGCCCTTTTAAATATTGAAAGGCTACACTAAGCTGTTCTCAGAGCCTTCTCTTCTCCAGGGTGAACAAGCCTAACTCTCAGCCTTTCCTAACATGAGAGGTGTTCTATCCCTCTGATCATTTTCGTGTCCCTCCTCTGGACCCACTCCAGCAGGTCCATGTCTCTCCTGTGCTGAGGACCCCAGAGCTGGACGCAGTACTGCAGGTGGGTCTCACCAGAGCGGAGCTGAGGGGCAGAATCCCCTCCCTCGACCTGCTGGCCATGCTGCTTTGATGCAGCCCAGGATACGGTTGGCTTTTTGGGCTGCAAGCACGCATTGCTGGCTCATGTCCAGCTTTTCATCCCCCAGTATCCCCAAGTCCTTCTCCTCGGGGCTGCTTTCAGTTCTTCATCTCCCAGTCTGCACTGATACTGGTGATTGTCCCATCCCAGGTACAGGACCTTGCACTTGGCCTTGTTGAACTTCATGAGGTTCACATGGGCCTGCTTCTCCAGGCTGTCAAGGTCCCTCCGGATGATGGCACCTCATTCCTCAAGTGTATCAGTACACCACTCAGCTTGGTATCATCCACAGACTTGCTGAGGACACGCTTAGTTCCACTTTCTCTGTCATTAATAAAGATATTGAACAGTACTGGTCCTAGTATGGACCCCTGAAGGACACCACTTGTTACTAATCTGCATTCAGACACTGAGCTCTTGACTGCAATTCTTTGGATGTGGCCATCCAGCCAATTCCTTATCCATCAAGTAGTACATCCATCAAACCCATATCTCTATAATTCAGAGACAAGGATATTGTGTGGGACCATGCCAAAGGCCTTAGAGAAATCAAGATAGATGACATCAGTTGCTCTTCCCTTATCTACCAACAAATCAAGATAGATGACATCAGTTGCTCTTCCCTTATCTACCAACACAGTCACTCCTTCGTAGAGGGCCACCAGCTTAGTCTTCTACAGCTGTTAGAATAAATTCTGCCTGCTGTAGTAAAACATCTTCCTGAACTTTGGGAGCAGTACTGTGTTTTACTATTTCATTCTGTCTGTAGGAGCAGAGAGTTTGTTGTTACCCACACTAAAGGGGACTCCCACGTGTTTTTGTTACTAAGAGCAGAATAACAATGCTGGGTTTCACCATACATATCTAAGAGAGAAATTTTGCCCCTTGGTAACTGCAAACCGGATCTGTTTGTATATGGTTGTATAGTTTCTTGGAAAACTATAGGATGTTATTGGGATATTTCACATATATTTATACACAGGTATTAATTTATTAGTTGTACCTCCTTTTCTGTCATTCATATATTCTTCCTAGTCCTCTAAATTTAGCCTGGGTGACTCTATGCAAGAGTCACATCTCTCATACCCTGTTCTGGTAGTTTCCAGGCTTACAAGAAAATACCATGACCCAAAGACAGCTAGGCCAGCAAAATTCTGCTTCGAGTAATTCTTGTCAATTCCTTTGGCAGTGGTCTGTGATATTACCAGAGCTTATCTTTTCTCATGCCGGGGATATCACTGTAAAAGAATATGATTAAAACTGGGTTGTAGTGGAGAATAAACATAAATAAATAGCGTTTGCCAAATCCTAATTTGAGCAATATGCACGCTTCTCATTGCCCTGTCTTGAACAGCAAATATGAGAGGTTGCCCTCTCATGTTCTTTTTTGCTGGTCCACAATATCAATCACCAATCATGGTGATTGATACAGCTTGCTTAGGTCAGGGAATTTTCCTCAACAGTAGAAGGCTAGAAGAAAGGGGAATGGGAGAGCCAAGAATTAATTTTCCCTTAGAGCAGGCAGCTCTTCCTCCTCAAAAGTGAGTGTTGGAATATAGTGTGAATATCGACTCTTTGAATACAAAGAATGTCAACTCTACCTCTAGTATACTCTTTCGAAGTTATGCATTGCATTTGCTAGAAAAGGGGTGTCAGTTTGAACTGATTCAGTTTGCCTTTCAGCAAACATCTTCTGTTAACTGATTATTCTGCTATATATAGAAATTAACTTCTCAAAAGTTAGCCTTGACAGGAGCCAAGTCAGAAGTGTGCGTTGGATAAACAGCCTCTGGGTGAACTAATATTTAAGTTTGCAACAAGAAAGACGGCTTTTGAAAGAAATCAGGTGGTATAAAGCAGGATGGTTATATTTCACTGAAATAACAGGAGGTTGAAATAGGCATATATAAGAGAAGATTATTTTTTCTTGACAGTCCTAATAGGGAAATACAGCAATTGGTGATGAATAAGACAGCAATCCAATATACATAATTTTATTTTCCAGCTGTTTGCTAACCCTTCATAATTTCACAAAAAGGTTTGAAAATATAACAGAAAAATTTGAATTGAAAAATCACCTGCATTTTTTTTTCAGATAATACCTTTGTGAATAGATGACCTCCATTTATTAAAGAACATGTAGTGGTATAATTTTCATGCCCTACACATAAATATGCAGTAGAACTTACCTGATTCAGGTATCATCATTGTAAATGTGCCAGAATTAATTTAAAGATTAAAACTTTATGTTGCCAAAACAGAGCTTCATGAAGAATGCCTTAGATATTTAGCTGTAAAATTTTAACTACCTTCTTGTGTGTTTCTTCATATGAACTTCTTCAATATATTTATTGTCTTAGCAGTATGCAATTCCTGATCATGACAGAACACGTTGGGGTGGTCCACCTATACCTACTACCATCTGATCTTCTCAAGAAACAAATAAGCCATACAAAATGCAAGTGCAGGACATTCCAACCATGCTTCTGTGCTCCGGACAGGGCTTTTGATTCTAAGTGAGAATGTATTTCTAAACCTGTAGTTACATGTCTTCCTTATCCTGTGAGCTGTATGGTAGAATCTTTA
Organism: Elanus axillaris; assembly: GCA_026212715.1. NCBI lineage: Eukaryota > Metazoa > Chordata > Aves > Accipitriformes > Accipitridae > Elanus > Elanus axillaris. The sequence continues at coordinate 3,985,881 of JANZLQ010000079.1, read as the reverse complement.
TCTCGAATTATAAGATACATATCATGTATCTAAAAGAATTGGAGGAACAGTGACTTGCAGGACTGCTTTTATCATGACATGACAATATGCATCTAGAAATGGAGAACCAGATGTTGGCTACCTCTAAACTAAGAGTTCTGCACAGTATTCACAGTATTCATCACAGTCACACATTGGATATAATATCTGTCTTCGTAGTGCTCCAGGGGCTTTTTTTTTTTTTAATCAGGAGAAAACCAAATCTTTGTCTCTGAGATTTTTACAAATACAGTTAAGGCAAAATGCACAAGCATAATTACAAGCTGAAATAAAGAAAAAATATCTGAACAAGATAATAACTTAAATGCATCATCTGCACTCATGTAATTTAGATTGTTTGCACTGTGCCTCACATGCCCAAATTAACTTTCTTCCTTTAAAGAAATCTGCAGAAGCAAGTTAATTTGCATGAGTTATGCCTGTACAGTTGTGAATTTAGCACTCATTGAATATTTTGCATAATACTTCTATATAGTTTTATTATATGGGGATAAGTAGGTTTAAATTTTTCTTTCTTTTTTTAATTTGCTGTTGTTCTGGGATCTACTGTGTTCCTTGCATAAAACCAATAGCATAAGCTATAATAAGATGCCTCATCTTTCATATGATTATACTGTAAAAAGTGTCTTAAAGATGTATGAGAAAGTTTGCAGAAAAAAACTGAGATTTAGTGGAAAGGTTAGAGAGACCAGTCTTCTATGATTTTGTACTAGTGATGTAGTCCTTATGCTTAATGGGAGGTGTGCTTCTCTTTTAGGAGGTATTCTTTAATTTCAAACTCGTCTTTGCCAGGGAGCAGCAGATCAAAACCCATAAATGAATCAAAAATAATATTTTAACAAGTTTGGTGCTTCCTATTTTTACAAATTATCAATGAACAAATTTGTCCAATTGGATTTCATGGACATGTACCTACCACCTTTCTGTTCTTTAGTATTAGCTACTGTTAAATTCTGCACATTTTTCACATTCCCAGTCTGGAATCAGTGGTTTTGTCATGAGTCACTGATTGCGTGGTGGTGGTGGTGGTGATGGTATTTTCTCCTTTGAACTCTATGAGGAAATCTGTTAGCGTCTTTATTTTGGCCACAAAATTCTGTTACTAAACTCCTTTTCTACAGCAGTTGTCAAAAGCAATTGAAAATGGAGCCAGCAGGATTTGGAACACTGTTATTCAAGCTTATTTAAAAAAAAATGGTTTGTGGCATTTTTGTAGTTCTGTTGCTAAGTTTAACCCATGACTTCTTAAGCAATAGTCTGTAAATGTTTTACTAATTTAGGTCTCCCACAAATCAGTGAAATTCTGTGAAGCAATACATTCTTCCCAATCATCTAGGAAAAAATATTCCTAGAGATCTTTCAGGTTTTTCAGTAGGTCTTCATGTCTATCCAAGAACAATTAAAAGCAATTAAAATTGCATTATCAGTTTAACAACCTAAGAGGAAGGCAGCTAGTAAATATTTATAGGTAAACTCAGAAGATCATTAAAGCCATATTATTTAATTGCTTCTTTCACTGACTTTCCTATTTTTAGAAAAAAAATTAAACACTTCAGGCAATAGAAAAAAGACATAATACGGGCCAACACAATGGTGAGAATACAAACATTTGGATACATTATGAAAGCATAGTGCATTCTTTATTTTCCATACTTAAATTCTCTAGATGCTTGCTGCAAAGACATACTCAGTATTACACTTCAGAGTTTTAATATTATTTAATAATTTCCAGCTTTATTGATTTCTATCTGATTTAACATTTGCCACTGCTCAGACTCATTGTCAAGTAGAATTTTATCTATAATATCAGGTACAGAAGGAAGAAAACCTTCAGGTAGTCTACCTGACAGTTTTGTAATGAAACTTTTGTAAAGTTAAGGAGTAGTTCTAACTCTACAGAAAGAAGAAAAAGAAAATGGGCAATTTCAGAATATGAAGTTTATTTTCTTTTGAATTACATGTCTATTCTAGGAAGAAGATAATGTATTATCTTCTGAAATATATAATTCAAGTTGAAAAGTTAACGCTTTTTTTCTGGGCACCAATTGCAAAAACATCATCAAAACCCACCTGCTTGACTGAATGTGGTATTCTGAAGGGACTAATCCTCGTGTCCAGAAGAGAGTTCCAGTGCTGGCAATCTGTAAAAGCAGTGTGTTGTTCTTCTAGTTCATTCCAGTTACTTTTCCTCATAGTGCTACAGATTTTCTCCAGAGCAACGAGCTGATCATTGACTCATAGGGCTTATGACTTCTGTTTTAATGCCTTTGTTCAACTGAGTTTTTGGTTCATTCACATAGTAGGTTTTCTTTCTGCCCGTATTCATCCTTTTTTTTTTTTTCCCTAACTGTAAAGTATAAAATACATAGCAAGATGGCATTTTTAAAGAACCTTTTACTATGCACCATGGCCAGTTGTTAACTGGAATTGTGCAGGAGGATTTCCATTGCTGCTTCCCTCCCTGGTAAAATAGGTTGTGGCAGGCGCCATCAAAGTATTCTTTTATAATCAATAGGTACTACACAGGGATAATAGAGGTTAGCCTTGTGAACTGTCCCATCATTAGATGAAATTACAATGACATATACAAAACCACCTTAATCTTCAAATTGCCATTTGATTAACCGTCGAAAGTATGACAGTGGATCACAATGGGGAATTGCAAGGCTCCTTGTTGTCTTCTTGTTCCTCTTTGCAGCTGTTTCCACTGTTTAATTTTCCTTCCTCCTTGTCCTCCCAGCCTTGGACTACCAAGAGGCCACACAGCTCCTAGTGCTCTCAGGTGCAGGGGCAGAGGTTGGCGGGTCTCTCCTTGCCATACTTTCCAAAACAGGTATATCCAGCATATGAAGGGAGTGAGTATTACAGAACGCATTTGACACTAGAAGATTATTTCTCCTTTACTCTTTTTTTCTTTCTCTGCAGTGTCTGAACCAGCACTGTTCAACTGACAGAAACTATTCCAGGCCCCAACCATGAATAAATTTTAGGCAGTCTCATCCTGTGTTGTAAATTTAGTATTTCATACCATTTTTCTAGTCCTTTTGGGCACATAGATGTGACAACTGTTGCAGTTGAAGAAGTCATGCAGGGGCTGACCAGATCACAGTCCTGTGGTGGTAAACTTTTTGTGGACCTCCGCAAGTTGCTGCAACCTGCTTAGGTTGCAGTAGGTGTAGGTGTAGACACATGAACCTCATCATCAGATTATTTCTCTACATGGGTCAGTACAGGTGTCTTACAGCACAGCAGAAAATGAAACTTAAAACTGTCACCATAGTCTTTCTTTTCTCTGTGGGTTTATTTCAGAAATAGAAAATTGGGTGGGCTTATTTTGTTAGAGATTTAAAACCACTGTAGGTGAAAGCACAGCTGTTTGGAAATGTTCTGGGTTTTTTGTTTCCTTTTATTTCCTATTCTTGCTTCTTCTATAAGGAAACCAAACAACAAATGCAGGGCTGACAGCTACCTCAGCTGGCATTTTATTTTCTGAATCTCATGCTATCCTGTGGGGTTCCTTGTCACTGGATACTCTGAATTACCAAAGTTTACCGCAATTGGTTCAACATGAATTTGTGAAAGAGAAGTACCCTGAAGATTACTAGAAAGTTTAGAAAGAAACTGTGTCTGGTGCAGGAAGCTCCTGAGTTGTAAATGGGACAATTACTGGGAGAAGTACCCCATCTGCCCACATTTTGGGCCTTGTTGGAGGCAAGGCCAGATAACAAGTTTCATACCCAGTACAGCTCCTTTTAGGTTCCCTTTGAGGTAACTGAATTTTTCTATCATTTTAATACTTTTCCTGGTTTGTGAATTCTGTAATCTAATACAAACCTGTCATGAAAATACTGCAGCCTATCTTTCAAATTCTCACCAGCATTTTTATTATGTAAATCAGTGGAAAAAATCTTGTGTTTACTCTAAGGACTCTCCTACTGTAGTAAAACTAACATAAAAACTGATTACAACATACCACAGCCCTCAGAACAGTAAGCATTGCAGAAAAATAAATTTTATAGATATGTTAATAAGGAAAGTAATCTTTTGTCAGCAATGGGGAGGAAGTGAGAAACACTGAGCACATTTAGTTGTTTGATAAATTGAATATATGCAATTTCACCTGGTCAAATACCAAGCTGGACTATGGTAAGTTTTTGAGCTCCCCCAAATTGCAACTAGAGCTGCATAAGCTGCATTTATCTGTATTGAGTTTTGAACTCTGCCAATGTTTATAAGCTTATAGTTAGGGAAAAGGGAAGATAATTCAGGAAGAGGCATGAACAGTCAGGATGGTGATATATGCATACATACATGTATATATATATATATATATATTTAAGGAGTGGGTGGACTGGCTGTTGCTTAAATAAAATCTTTCATCATTCCTAGTATTAAAAAAAGGTGTGGTAATGCTGTAAAAAGAGTGTGAACCAGCATGGTTTAAATATATAATACCCAAGAGAGCTGCTTGACAATGTCTCAGTTACATCACACTGATGTTGAGTTGATTGCTCCATGGCAGTCTTATTTATCTGCTAAGGTTTACTGAAGTGTCTAAAGGCAACTGCTTGTACTTGGATTTAGAGTAAAATTTATGTCAGTGAAGCTTGATCTGCCCAGAAATACCATTTGAGTTTGTTTGAGAGGGGGTTGGTTACCTTTCCATATGAAGTAAACCACACATAACTAGACTGTCTATTTTGATTCATTTCAAGCCCATTTATTGGCATCCTTTCCTTTATGAAGTGCTGTTTTTACAAATTTTAAAAAAACTGTTGCTGATTTTCTGGCATGTTTGTTTTAGTTATCAAGCTTTTGTTTGATCCAAATACAACAAATTGTACAAAATGGGTGAAGAAAATTCAAACAGCTGAGATGCTAAAAGCTGCCAAAGTTTTAACTCTGTATTAACCATTTGTAATACTGGTAATGAAGCAACTGTTGCTGGCAAAGATAAAAGCAGAATTGTAAACTGTACCAGTATTCAGCATGTGGCAAAAAGTATGTGTCTTTAGAATTTTTTTTCTTGTTACAATGCTATCGTGATTTAACCCCAGCCACTAAGTCAGCTCCATGCAGCTGCTTGCTTACTTCTCCCCAGCAGGATCAGGGGGAGAATCAGAAAAAAAGGTAAAACTCATGGGCTGAGATAAAGACAGTTTAATAAGGAAAGCAAAGCTGCACTTGCAAGCAAAGCAAGGAATTTACTCATGGGCAGGCCTGAGTTCAGCCATCAGCAGGGCTCCATCAAGCCTAACAGTGACTTGGGAAGACAAATGCCATCACTCTGAACATCCCCCCCTTCCTCCTTCCCCAGCTTTACATGCTGAGCAGGACATCCTATGGTCTGGGATATCCCTTGGGTCCATTGGGGTCAGCTGTCCCGGCTGTGTCCCCTCCCAACTCCTTGTGCCCCCCCAGCCTGCTCGCTGGGAGGGGGTGTGAGGAGCAGAAAAGGCCTTGGCTCTGTGCAAACACTGCTCCACAGTAAGGAAAACATCCCTGTGTTATCAACAGGGTTTCCAGCACAAATCCGAACCATAGCCCCATACCAGCTACTACAAAGAAAATTAACTCTGCCTCAGACAAAACTGCCACAAATGCACATACAAATTGACATGTTTGTACAAGTAGCATTCACTACATAAGCTTTTATCAGAATTACTCAAGATACACCCCACAGACACCTTGTTAGATTCAGTGAGCTTGATTCTGGTTTTACCTGTGGTAGTTTTATTCTGGTGAGGTGGCAGTGAGTTTATCAAATTTCTCCCTCACCCACACTCAAAAGTAATAAAGTCAGATCATTGTACATTAGAGGTATGTCATTTAGATATCATATTGCTCTGTTTCCTTCAGCTTCATGCAAACAGTTATTTCATCAATCTATGGTTTCAACAATCTAGGGGTGCTAGGTTATGATTTATATCATGGTATTTTTCCTTAGGTGATTGTGTACTAAAGGCAGAAATCATGGTGTTAACTTTTGGCATGTTCTACTGTCTGCAGTTTGTCCTCCCACAATTTGCTTTCTTCTCTCACCTGCCCCCACCTGAGTTGAACTCTATTGCAAAGTAATACAGAAGCCAAATCGTTATTAGATCTTCCTGAGACAATTCTCTCCATTGTTCACTTTGGTCTATGTACAGCATCTAGAATTGTATGCATTAGTGATCATTAGTTGCCAGTCTATTGTATCAGTTGAAGTTTATAAGCAGCTCAAGTTTTTTTGCATGATTTTGAGATTTAAACAAAAAGATGATATAATTCAATTAATATCTGTGACACAAATAAATTAATGAGTTGCTCTACAGATATTTACTGAATTTACCTTTAGAATTGTATTTTTAAAAGTGTCATTTTTTCTGTATGTTTTCTTATTTTTTATTTTTGTAAATTTTGTTATTATAACCTCAAAAACTTTGAGGATGCCAGTTCTTTGCTGGATTTTTGTGACCATTGTTAAGTACCCATCTAATAAGTATTTGGATTCATTAGTGTATGTAATGTAGGATAAAGAGAAATACTTAATGCTCTACTTCTTACTGTACTACCTGGTACTTTAGAGGGCTTTGCATTTTTAATTATTGTAAAAGCATTGTGATGTTGGTTATGTACATTAGTGACCGTTAAAGAAAAGCTTGTTTCAACATCCATCAAAGCCACAAGGAATTTTTCCATTTTGCCCAAAGGACTTTGAGAAGCTTTGTGTGCAATGGATACTAGTGACTCTGGAGCACGGTGTGAGAAATACATTACATCTCCATTCTCTTCACCTAACAAAACTGAGTTCCTTCCAGACAAATAACAGAGGCATATAGCCTTAATCTTCTTCCCCAGTGCTGCTTGGAAAATACACATGCATTACTAGTGTTATGTTCTGTATTGGGGATCCTTGGGAAGTCTCAGACCTTTAGTAAATTCTGGCCAGACCTCACCTTGCCATGGGAGAAGTGATTCAGGTGCTTAATAGGCAGTGATTGTCATTTGAGACAACCAAGGTTATCCAGTCTGGCCTCCAGCTTTCTTTTCACAAAGAATGGGTTCTTCCACAAGGCCTGTGTTATATGTACTGGCCATGTACAGATCCTTTAGATCTCCTTTAGATCTAATGCCATTCTAAGGCACCAATACCCACCCCCAATGACTCCTGAATTCCTATGTGCCTAGGGCTCACAGCACTGCATCCTCCCATCCACTGCAAGAAGCTCACAATCCTGCATGCACAGAATACCTCAATTTCCAAATGGACAAACTGGAGAGGATTTATATCATGGCCTTAGACATAAGTGGGAGGATGGGACTACCTTAACAATGATTAGAGCTGAGCTTTCAGACACCTTTACTTAAGCAACCTGATCTTCTTAATGCTGTAATGGCCTTTGTTATTTCCAGTGAGAACAGGTAGGGTTTTTGGTTTGGTTCTTTTTTCCCCACAGAAAAAGAAAGGCATTGTTGACTCTTCCAACGAACTGTTTATTTTAATAGTTTGGTTTTATTACCTCTAGTCCGAGGTTACCACTACACTAGCATAATGTTAATTTTAATGTGTAACACAGTGTCTCTTTATAATTCACTAAGGAAATACATATCTTTTAAAAGTTATGTCATACTATCAAACAGTGGTTGCAGAACAGCCCAGGTGTGCACCCCAGGTTTTACTGCGTGATATTAGGCTTTAATAAGGGAAACTTTAGGAACATAGTACCTGCTTTCATTGTGCTTCTCTTCAAGTCATTCCCTTGTTTATAAAAAAATATACACACAGATTTCTGCCAAAGCAATAGTTATAACTCTGAAGCAACTACTGCCTGCCTCACTGGAAGGTAGTCTTTACTTTGGCTATTGCCTGCATTCAGAAGGCACTTACTATTTGTACAGTATTAAACAAAATACCTAAAGCGATCCCAAACTGCTCTTTTCTGGAACGATGCCCATCAAAAGTCTGTCCCCGCTGATGCTGATGCTGCATGACTAATGCAGAGAGGGGCAATGCCTGGCCGAGAACCTCTGACCCTGAAGTATGCCGATCTGGGCAAACACGGACTTTGAAGTCTGCCACAAATACGGTCAACACAGTGGGGCCAGTGTGGTGTACCTGGCTGTTGGCAACAGGAGTGGGTGGGGGCAAAAGCTAACTTCTGCTTTCCTTTTTGCAAACTTTGTCCACGCAGGCATCTTCCTGCCAGCATTCCTAAAATCTTTTATGCTGTAGATACAGTAGGGAATATAAAATGCAGCTGTATGTATGCATGCTTAAGAATGGATTCTGCATGTATTTTTGAAGGTGAATGGAGTTAACTGGTGCAAAGTCTACTTTTGAGGGGTTCCTTGACTGAGTGGAGGTTGTTGCTTGAAGTTTTATAGGGTCAGATGCCTTCTCATGTTTGACTTGCAGGGAAAGTAACAACAAATTAGAGAATAAGCTATTCTTATAATTTCTATATGCAGAGCCATGGCAGGTTTTGTATTGATAATGCTTTTGTTCTTTTCTGTTTCCTCTCCATTCTCAAAAATCCTTTTCCTCCTAAAATTTCTAGAGCTTGCCAAGAGCTCTCCCGTGCTTCCCCCAAGGTCAGCATGTTTTCTGACTCCATGTGTGCTCTTCCCACCTGCAAAGTACCCATGCCTGGTTTGCTGAGCTGGGCTGTGCTCCCCTGAACCCTCACCTCCTAGTCCCCCCAGCTGGCCATGCCCTTCTGCTGGTCTCCTGACCCCGAGGTTGGGGGGGGGGGATTGTCCTGAAAGCCGTGGGACCCCCCCCACCAGCTGGGGCAACAGAAGGGCTGCCCATCACTGGAGAACGAACTCCAAGTTTGGCCAGAGACAGCAAAAGTGGGTCCTGCATCTGTAATGCTTTAAATAGTGCTTTTCCCAGGGCACACCAGCTGAAATGCTGTTTGTGGTTTTCAGAGATCCCCTTGGTCTTGTACCTCTTTGCCCTGATTTCCATCACCTGGCTGTGGGGAGGACTGCACATGGCTTACCGGCACCTCTGGATGTTAGTCTTCTTCATCATCTTCAACAGCCTGCAGGTAAGAGCCAGCAACTTTTTCTTCGGTCCTCTTGCAGACCTCTTGCAGAGCTGGGGGACATCTCCACTGCTCACGTGTTTGGCATTTCGGCTTCACCATGCAGAAGCAGTGTGACACAGTGGAAATGTTAAACATGTGTTCTGTTTATTTCTCAAATTAACATATAGAATGCATATTAGAGCAAGGGATGCATTGTTTTGAAACAATAGCTGTGTAATTGCATAGACTTAATTTCGTAGCTAATACACTGGGAAAGAAAATTGCTTGCTTCTGTGTGTAATGTGTTACTGAGATAATTATACCAGTAAAACTGAAATATCTGCAGCATTTGCAAAAACACTGAGTATTTAAATTTTCTGTATCTGGTAACTAATAAAAAAAGAAACCACAAAGATTTAAAATTATGTAACCTTCATACTGAATTTTTTCCCATTGTGAGAGGTGAGCCTTGAGGCTTAGCTTTTCTCATACAGCTTACATATTGGTAAAGCAGAGATATTTTCATTGAAAAAATCAAATATAGACTAGGTGTTGATCATTAATTATAAAAAATACAAATAGCCCTTTACAAAATTTTACAAGTGTAAGTGCTTCCACTGGACTCAATTCTGCTTTACACTGCATTCAGTGCCGTAATGCACTTTGCAGAATTGTTTACAGAACTGAGGTTAGTATGTCAGACATGGGAAAATGCCTCTGATGTCTGAAAACAGTGAAATTAAGAGGAATTAAAAATACATATACCCAAATCTATGGTGTGGAAATTCCTTTCCCATTTTTATAACAGAAATATCCATGACATCATGTATTGTTTTCCAGTATTAAAAATCCTTATACCTCATCAAATAAAAATTAATTAAAAAGCTTTATTTCACAAAACACTTTTATTTAAATTTTAATTCAAAAGGTGGGGGTTTCCTTAAGCAGCAATCTAATATTTTCAAAATGTACATCTCAGTCATAAATTCTTTTTTTAAATCAAGGAAAAAAATGTAGCTTATTCTCCTTTTAGTACATTTGATTATTCAGTATATATTGTCATTTAACTATTCATTGGCTCACAATAGTTATGATGTTTTTTTTCTGTGGAGTTAAGTGAATAGATTTGCTCTAGTAATTGTCTGCAGCATAGGCATAAAATTGCTTTTTTTTCAGTCAGGCTGCCACAGCTCTGCAGGACTGGCAGTGGTACCAAAGCACGTTCCCTCCCTTTCCTCAACCCCTGCAAAATCCCAGACTACAGGCAAACCCCCGTGGGAGTTTTAGCACTACAGCTGTAACTACTGCAGCTTTTTATTGAAACTTAATGCACTGACATAAAGTATAAATGTGTGGTGACGTTTGTGTATGTACATGTAGCTATACATATATATTTTTATATATTCTTCCTTACTGTCTCTCTACAAAGAATTATTACTAGAATGCAGTCTGGGTTTGTGTTACCTAGATCAATCTCCGATACAAATTTTTGCAAAGAGTAATTCATTACAATTGAGACTTTTATGGCAGAGGTAAAACAGTGCTATAGCACTGTAAAATGCATGGATATTTGCTTTAAAAAAAATTTCTTTATTGCCAGTGCATATTTATAGAAGAAGGAAATGAATATTCTATGAAAATTACCATTCTTGGTCAGAATGTTGACCCTTCTGTGTAATTGCCAGAAAAGACTTTATGTTAGCCTACTTTATATAACTTGAAATTTCATTTTATTCAAGTAAATTTCAAAGCCATAGAATTATTGTTATTTTAATTAATGTTGACAGTTTCAATACAACAATTAAGCAATAGGATCAAGAAGTAAAACATGATGTTGAAAGCTAGTCATGTAAAATATGAGGCCCACAAGGTCTGTGGGGGATTTATTGCACTAGTGGTCCAGTATGATAGCAGGTGACATGGAAAACACAGGTATAAAAGCATGGTTGGAATAATAAGTCATGACTGCCATTAGAGATGCACCACTGAATGACTCCAAAATTAGGATTTTGTTTAGATCCAGCTAAAAGTGAGATACCAGAAATATTTGCTTTTCTCAATCTATGTGATTTTTTTCAGTTGGTTAAATTTAAGGCTCTTCATGTAGTTTTGTTTCCATTCATGCACTCTAATATCTTTGAACTCTAGGAAGTAATTTTTTTTCTTTTATTAGCTATTCTTTGATTGTTGACTTGTCTCTTATCAGCATTGCTTGTCTGTATAGAAGTTAAATGCCAATAAGACTTGCATAGGTGGTACATAACTCTTCTGTGTTCTGCTTTTTTTTGGTGTATTATAATTTCAGAAATATTTCTATCATAATTTCATGCAACTGAAAGAATACATATTTCTGTATGTATTGTTTAGGTACTCAAGGACATGACATAAATAACTTTCACTGTCAAGAGCTCTACTCTCCTCTCAGCTGTATCCTGCAGCAGGTTGTGCACAAAGACCAAATAACCTCTGTTGGCAGGTGCATTTCTAATCTCTCAGAGGCATCACCCCAGTTGCATCTCTACCCTCAATTAGACAGCTGGGAAATATATATACAGAATCTTTGAAATCCTTCAGAGGAGCTAGGAAATGAAAAATTAAGAAACCAAATACTACAAGCTTCACCATCCACTGGCCAGCTTGCTTTATGTTATCATTGCTGTGCAACTCCATGCATGGAGCACAGCCTTAGTTTCAAACTTGTGTAATGCTAGACTGCCTGCATTTTCTTTCTGACCATTATCCTTCCTTTAACTCTCTGCCAGCATGAGCAACTGCTTCACCAATAGATATCATCTCTTGTACTGGGGTCAATTAATTTGGCTTCTTACCCTAATGATAGATGGTAGTATCTGGGGAAGAAATGTAGATGTCAGTGGGCCTGCAGAAGATACTGCAGCATCTCTATTCAAATTACATCAGTATTGAGCTTCCACATCAAAAGGAGAAATAAGTTATTTTTGTTATTCCTAGCCCTAGAAAATCTGTAAAACCTCAAATATAAAATAAATGTTACTGTATCGAAAGGAAATGCAAAAAAAATTCAAATGTATAATCTCTTCCTGTTTAATATTTTAAATTAAAATGTGCAGGTCTAGAACTCCAGTTCAAATGGTAATAAATAAAAACTTTTCCTTCCACCTATGAAGAGCTCAAGAACTCCACACTTCACATTTTAAAAATATTTTTTATCCGTTGCTGGAATTTTCAGACATAAAATGTAATCATTACAGTATCCATTACCTTTTATTACTAGATATTGGAAATTTAAAGTATGAAGTTACCAAATACATAAAAGGAAAAGATACCTTTTAAGTGTTGGGTACCCTGAGAACAGTAAAAACAACGGAGTAGCTCTTTCACAGTACTACAGTTTTTATATTTGTTTTAGTAGGTGATTGTCTTCAGTGCTTTATAAATCTCTACAATAAAACAAGTTTAAATAACATTTCCTGGAACACCCCTACATTTTAAATAACAACCCCACATACATTGTTCTCCTGTTCTAAAGTTACCATTTATCTAATAAGGAAACAGAAAAACTGATGTGTGATTCAGGTGACCAGTCATGCACCATGAAATGAAAAACAGGGAAGGAACAAGACAAAGAGTCTGGAAACTTCCTTAATCTATGCTTTTCATCAAATAACCAGATACACTGAATTTTCTTAGAGACAATGTCAGTATGCAAACTGCTTGTGTAGAAGAAAACTACGTATTACAAATACTGGATACTGAATAAATGGAGGTTTTGCTGTGAGCAGATATAGCTTTATAAAGCTTTAGCAGACCACACTCCCACTGATGAGGGGCTGGTCCTGAGGGGCACACAGTCCTTGCTGAGAGCTCCTTCTGGCCTGCAGGCTCTGCAGAGCCAGGCTCATCTGCCACACGGACAGCCATTTCCAGTGTCCTTTGAAGCTTTATCTCAGCCTCATTGTTTGGGAATGGGAAAGGAAAATGGGACTTAACAAAGGATAACACATTTTCGTAATGATTTTGAGAGGAACTAGCTGTGTTTTAGTGCATGCTGTTGGCATCTCGTTCCTATGTGTTATGCCTTCATCAGCTCTCTGAATTGATAATGATTGTTAAAACAAGGCTGTTTTTCTGCAATAAAAGGCAGTTTTACCATTTATTGCTGGGCATTTATGTTATACAACATGCCCTGGTTCAGCTGGAAAGCAATTCAGTGTTCATTAAGAGATTTTCCCCAACAGGAAAGAGAACATGAAATAGTTTACAAGAAACAGAAACCCACTTCCCTGCTGCTCAGGAGCTACAGACTGTGTAACGAAGCAGAATGTGACCCATTAAAATGTGTTGGATATCCAAATGGATTCAACTCAGGAGACTGGAAGGACATTGCATGTTATCCAATTTAGTTGTTTAGCCTTAGGACATATATTTCCTAGGAAATGCAAACATACGCCATGCTCTCACATGAAAGGCCTCAGCTCCTCATCTTTTTGCTTGCAAAACTGAGCAGAACATTTACCTCTTTTCTTTACATATGATTGCCTTCATGGACTTATTGACAAGATATTTGCTGGGGTGAGGAGTGAAAGAATAAACTGCTCTTTTATGTGATTCTCTCTAAAGGTTAGGATTTCACAAGCTTCTTTTGCATATACTCTGCTCGTCTAAATGATCACCATGTTTTTTGTGCAATTAGGGGGGTGTTTCTGGTTTGTATAGTTAACGTCATCAGTGGCATATCTGCCGTTCGATGGATCCAAAGTTCAGGGCAGTGGGTGGATCTCTTCCCATTGTTTGCAGAGAGGTTGCGATGAGGCTTCAGACCCATTCTCAGGCTCTTCCCTGCTGCCAACTTTCTTAGTATTATCCTGATTATTCTTTGGCTATATTTCTAGCAAACTGTGCTACACACCCCAACCCTCTATCATATAACTTAGGGTGTATCTACACTGCAGAGTCCAAGGTATTAGATACCCCCATAGCTACCCCTTCTGTGGTTTCCTGTACCTTGTGCTAAGCCCCACCACACCCTAGCCCTGGCAATAAATTAATTAATTTTTTTAACAAGTTTTGTAACAAAACCTTGCTTTTATGAAATACTGGAATGTTACCTGTCAACAGTATCAAAACTCAATTTTTCAGCAATTTTAAATCAGCAGAAAAATAAATCAGCACTGGGAGGTATCCCATTATTAACCACAGATTCAAGAAGATCTCGGGTGGTTTTGTCTGATGCAGATAAGGGTAAAATATCTTTGCCTGTTCTGTGCTTGAGCAGACCAGGATGACTCATGCACACATAATGGCCAACAGTGTTACACGTAAAATACATCTTCCCAAGAAACACAGGAAAAATCTACAAGTAAGAATTCACTGGTGGTTTTCCAAACTGGGCAAAATGGCTGACTTGCCTAATACAACAATTTTTAAAAGTCAACTTATTTGCAATTGATTACAGTAAGAGAAGATTCAGGGGTTCAGATACAAATGTTTGAAAAGCCCATGGTACCTTTAGCAAGAAATGTGGACGTACAGAAAATGAGTGAACAGGTGCACACCCAAACCTGGCATTGCCTGGAGTAGATGTGATTCACCAAGCTTCATTTATTAAAATAGCAGAGGCAAACCAAGACAAGAGCAAGGGCTAGCTCAAGCAGCAAAGGAGATAAAAATATCAAAGAAAACTAATAGATGTGGTGGCAAAACCAAAAACATTACAATGAAGAATACCCTGTATATGGAACAACAGAAAATAAAGGTAGCAAAAGAAATAAATATTCCACAGTTTTAGAAGCAAAAAAAAAAGCTTTTAAATACAGCATATTGAGAAAGCAACAAGAGAACAAAGGTACACAGTTTTGTAATTGCATTGTATTAGTGCAGTAACGAAAATAAACAAAAGTATATGATTTATAAAACTCATGCCAGCACCAGTTGCAAATGAAAGATGTTTTTTCCTAGAACATTCTATTAAACACTCGGACATAGTCAGGGGACACTGAGAAGGCCACCGCTATAAATAGGTTCACTTCCTTTTATGTCATCTTCTTAAAACCTCTCCTGAGATGAGTCAGAGATGGGCTAGGTGATCCCATACAGCAGTTCTGATGACTGAAGCCACACAAAGCCAAACAAAATCAAGTACTAGATAGACTTGGGATGCAAGTAAATGGGCTGGCCTGCAAAAGGCTGCAGATTTTGAAAAATTGATTCTACACTGCAGATCAGCCCAACAAAAAACAATGAAGTCATTATAGTATTGCCAGGATAAGGTGAACTACAAGCAGAATAGCAAGAAAAGCACATAAGCTTGTTCAAGTAGAAACAGTCCACGCAAAACCAAACCCTCTTCTGTCGGCTGAGGGCATAAACCAAACAAAAGAAAGAAAATAGTATACTCAGTACAGTTCACTTTTTTAATAAGTAAACAGCAAAGGAGTTGAAAAAGAAGTTATTTTTGTTAAAGTCAAAACCCCTGAAAGTTTGTTCAGTATGCGCATTTATTTTAAAACAAGTAAAAAGAACTAATATAAAGCAAATAAAGAAAGCTTGTCACTTTTTGAGACTTTGCACTTTTTGACATCATCAGCCTAACTTTTGGGATGTAATCCTGATTGCACAATAGCATTGGTATGCATTATACCAGCCGTGCAAACTTACGAAGCTATTTGAGTGACTTGATTATTCAGTGAATCAAGACAGTGCTGCATTCACTTTTATATTGCCTTCTCTCTGGATATTACTTCCTTCTTAAAGAATAATTCTCTGTGTTCCTAGTTAACACCCTAAACATAGTCTAATACATGATTACTGTAGTGATGCAATTATGGTAAAATACTCCCTTTACCTATTCAAGTCCTAATGTAATGGACCCCAAATCAGTCTATAGCTGAAGGCAAAACAAAGAAAAACAGTGTGCAGTATCAGGTAAACAAAGGAAGCATTGTTAGGTTGGAACTATATAACTCCTAAGTATAAAGGAGAAATTGATATCAGAAGAGAGTAGCCTGTGTCTAGAGCTGTGTTTGTGATGATGAGAGTATACAGAAAAATGCGTAATAAAATTGCAAAAAGCACAGAGTGAAAGAATGTACTGAAGTAGGCTTTGATTTACTGGATTTTCAATCGTCACCTAAAAACATTTAGAGAGTATTTCAATCAGTTGCCCGCTTAAAATATAAAACCATGATTATAGTGTATTTCAAAACAAATATAGACATTAAATAACATTTTAAGTCTTCCAGCATCTATGAAGCTCCTTCAGCTGTTCTTGAAGAACTTTACATTAAAAATATATTTCACTAAAAATCTCTAAACGTTTTTTGAGGTAGGACATGAAGAAACAGTTTCAACCATTCCCCTCAGAAGGCATTAGTAAAAGCAAGAATTACATAGTGCACAAGAACAAGTAAGAAATGTAACTATAACATATACTGCTGCAGTCAGTGGAAGTATGTCCACTGAAAAGGACTTGGGAACAGGTGTGTTCCTCTTCCAACTTTGTTGATAAGAGTTGACTTTTCTTACTGTGGAGAATAAAATAGCAAACAACTTTATTTGGTATCTATAACAAATCACCCACCTTTTCATTTTACGTTGCTGCCAATCTCTTTGTGTCACCATAAATAATATTTTTTTTCAAAAATCAGCTAAAAGAAGTATCTCAGTATAATCATAATGTAGATTCAATCTATATTTTGCCTTTAAATCCAGACTTCTAAATTCTGTACTAGTATTCTAAGATCATTAATTGATGGTCAGAGAATTCAGAACTTGACAGTGTGGCCTCTAGGTCTTGAAAATAATGAGTTTCTTTATAATTGGCTGAAGTACTCAATGCCTGTTGGTTTAATCCCTCATTGGTTTTCACAGGCAAAGGCTGCTGCAGTCACTGGCAGGATTTGAGAAGAAGGGCAGCAAACAGCAGGGGAGTAATAGCCTGAGGACCACTTAGAGAAGCTGTAAGACCCAGATCCATGGGGCTGAAAGAGATTAATCTGAAAGTGCTGAAAGACCTGCCCATGTAGTCGTGAGCCAATTTGTGAAAAATCATGGTGACTGAGGATAAGAGTGATGGGAAGGAATAGAATAACATTACTCTCAAGTTTTAGGAAGGCAGAGTATAACTTCAGGAAATTTGTGGCTGATGATAACTAGGGGAAGTGGAACTCCATTTGGAAATCAGGCAAAGCACATACCAGGTTGCACAAGGAGGAATTTGGCCAATAGATTGAGTTATGCTAGTCTACTCAAGAGCTAGGAAGCCACACTTGGAATACTCCATCCAGTTCTGGAGTCTCCAGTTTATGAGATGTGTGGAGAAACTGGTGAGGGTCCAAGGGAGGGCTACCATGGTGGTCAGAGGCCTGGAGCACATGTTCTGTGAAGAGTGGCTGAAGGAGCTAGGTTTATTTAATCTGATGGGGAGAACATCAATAGAAAATATAATAGCAGCACACTATATTTGAAAGGTAATTAAAAAGATGATCATGTCATTCTCTTCCCCTCTACTCTCTTGATAGTGCCAGGTAATAACAACAAAGGCACATGGCCACAAAACTATGGCATGGCAGGTTCAGACTGGACAGTAGGAAAAATAATTCACTAGGAGGAAGTACAGAACTGGAACTGCTGTCCAGAGAGGTTTGGGATCTCCACAGCTGTAGGGTATTAAATTTCAGCTTTACAAAGCCATACTGACCTGAGCAGTGGACTGAACCTCTGAGGGGACTGAATGACCTTCAGAGGTGGCATCCTGCCAGTTTTCTTGTGGTTCTATGATTTGACATGTGGGAAACTCTATTCTCAACCCATTCATTGTGTTAAATAGACAAACATCACCAGCCACATGCCACTGAGGACATGAGTTTTTAAGAAAGAATCAAATATTATAGAGCTGATGATAAAACTCAAAGACCTGGAAATTATACAGACAGGAAAGTTTTAAGTAAAATATTAGCCATCTTTATGAATTACTTCGGAGTGGTGGATTCCGTATCTCATGTTTCAGCACTGCATGGTGGTCTCTATGCATACATATCTTCATGCTGAACATCATTATGTTATGAAGGCTGATCTGAATGTTTCTGTGAAATAAATGCATGTGAAGTTTTAATAGTCTCTACAAAAACTACTGTTCCCTTTTCCTCCACCCACACATTTCCTGCACAAGAACCCTCTATATTGCACAAGCCTGATGTTTCACCAGTATGAGAAGGATGTTTTCTCCTTTTCTTCATAATAAATACAGATGAGGTCTTATTTGGGGGCTTGTAAAACTTGTGTTCAAAAAAAAAATATTTCCTACGTTATATACAGCTTTAGTGGCCTCCAAGCAACTGCAGAAGAGTGAATGGCATTACTGCTTTTATCTATCATATTACTCAAGATATTCATGATATGCAATTTTAGCAGAAACCATGATAAGCTAAGATTTTATTCTGAAGTAATAGGAATTCAGTAAAGACTGAATTAATTAGCTTTTTTCTTAAGTACTATATACAATTTAAAGTCCTTCTTTGTATTTTATTTTGTCCTTGACTTTTCATACCTTTTAAACAGGTGTCACTGTTGGAAATTGTTTATGTTTTTGGAATGTCATCTAGCTGATGACTGTCAAAGGAATATGAGTTAAAGGATCACAACCCAGCCTTAATTTATAGGATGACTTGTTGAATTGGTAAGACAAAAGAACAGGAAAGAGTATGAAAAAGGAATACAAGACTTGGAAAAAAGAGCATGTGGTCCTTATAGACTGGGAAAAAGAAAATCCAATCATAAGCATATGGTCCTTATAGAATAATACATAAAGGAACTTCTCTCATGTAGGTCAAAAAGTTATTGCATACAGCAACCAATGTGAGTTAAGTAGAAGTTCCAACCTTTAAAAAAATAGACCACCTAGTAAGTTTTCTCACCTAGTGAAATTCTCCTGTATTGTGGGCAAGACAGAGTTAAAATCATCTTAAAACCATCATTGAGACCAGTCCTTGGCAGCTGTTTCTTATAGTATTTTTTTTAAAAAATTGCTTGTGTTAATCTATAAGGACATAAACTGCAAATGCTTATTTTCCAGTGAGGACAGAACAGTTCTCTAAGTACAGTTGATAATGATTTTGCTAGCCTAGGAAACAATGAATTAGAAGTTGTCCAAACTAGGACAGCGTTAGCTTCAAAGAAACTGTTCAATGGATTCTTTTTAGAAGTGCTTTCTTCTAAAGAATTGTTGTTGTGGGCTTTAACAGGTCATATTAGGACTAAAGTGGGGGAGGGGGGTAGGTAGTTTGCCAAAAGAAACTATGACTTTTGAAACAGTGACATGATATGAAAAGATACATGTTTTTTTATTCAAAAGTGTTTTGGAATAGAGTAAGCAAAGAATCCCTGAAATAAAGCTGGGAGATGTCTAGACATCAGGAAAAGCTTTTTGTGCCACAATGTAGGTTCAGTTATATCTTATATACTAAATATATTTTGTCCACTAGAAGCCTGTTAGTTAGACATCAATTTTACAATTAAAGGTCAGATACTTAAAAGTAAGATAAAATCTAGCTTGGATGTAATGAAGTTAGGCATAGTAATCCAAGCCATTATTTGCTAATCCAGACAAAGGAAATGCAGCAAATCTGTTCAGCTCTTAGGGAGGTCTTTGATGCAGTGCCACAACAAAATTGGAGGAGTAAGAGTAAAGAGAAGAATACAGTAAAAATAAAAAAAAATTAAAAATAGTAATGCATCTTGATACTAATCTTCACTTGCATTTTCATTACAACCATGGCAGACAAAATGCTAATATAGCTTCTTGGTTACACGAATTTAGGGGTTATTGGTGATTCAGAGAACTGATGTATCCTTCATAATGAAATGGGTGATTTTTAGTCTGTGGAATGACTTAATAGGAATTACATGATATCTGACAACACTAAGTGCAGAATTATGCACTAAGATACTAACAGTGAAAGAATTTCTGCTCTAAGTTGATAAACTATGTATAATGAGAAGTACTAACTGACATGGGTGTGTTGCTTTGTCTCAGGACAAATGCAAATTACCGGTATGATACAGGCTTGAAAGAAGCAAATGTGATGCTAATTTTGTACCCAACAGCAATATGAGTGCCATTGTAAAAGCTACTGGTGATGCATTATTTGGGATCCTGTGGACATTTATGAGCCCATTGGTCCAAGAGATGAATTCTGTATATGGTAGGAGTAGAAAAAAGGTATTAATGGTGATCAGGAATTTGAAAAAAATATTTCAGAAGCCTGAGAGTATTTCACATGTCAGCAATCATCTGTTTGTGTGCATACTGACCTTGATCCAGCAACTGTATAATCAAACTAGTGTCATGGTGCACACAAAGTGTTGTATCCTACCTCTCAGCAGGTATTTTCAGACTTCAGTCCTTTTTTTGGAGTTGGCCCTAACTCAGAATAACTTTCCGAGTTCCAACATCTCAGTTCTGCTCAGGAGGCAAGGTAGTGTGAGGGCGTAAAGGCGGCATTAAGCATCATTTTCAAAGTTAAATTCACTTTGACTACATCTACTAGCACAGTGCTTTGCCAGCTGTGATTTGTATGGGCAAACAGTTAAACATCTAACCTGCTCAGAAACACTGGGTGTGACTGTGATCTCAAACCACTAAATTCTCTGAGATTTTTCAGTATTTCTTTCTGTTAAGAAAAGGACCATGAATTTAAGGAACATGTTAACTCTACTGTCATAAATTCATTCCAAAGTCAGTTTGTTTGAAAGTATTTAAGTGTAATGTTGCCAATGTTTTCTTTTCATACTGACTTTTTGTGATGGATTTGTTTCTCCAAAGGGGAACATGTCAACAGTTAAATGTGAGATCTGAATATAGCCACTTAGTAGCAACTTTCTCAGGAAGCTTTCTAATGCATGTCAGAACTGCAAATCGTTTGTGTCTGGAAAGAGTTGAGCAACTGTGAAGCTGGAGCTAACCACAGTTGGATGAAAATTGCTAAATCATGTTTTCTTTGTTTTGAGCAAAATGTCAAGTGTTGCTCTTTTGCCTTTGCCTTGACAAAGGTCAATTGGATTAAAAAAAGCACCAAATCAACTCATACTGTCAGCTGATTATTTGTTTAAATCTTCAGATGTGTTGTTTTGCTGTTACAACAGAGTCATGAAAAGTTTTAGTGACAAAGATGTATTAGATCCTCAATTACAAAACTGGGAACCACACTGATATTTTTTTCTTTCTTCTTTGTATGTCTTCTTAAAGGAGGGTGAGTAGAAGACTTGGTTTTAAGAGGGATATCATCTTTTTCTTCTGTATGTGTGTGAGTGTGTAAATAAAACATGTGACCTACTGGAGACTTCCTAATGTGATTATGCTTCCAAAAATGTGTAACAGGGAAGCAGGCTGAAAATTGTAACACTTGTACTAAACCATGCTCAAATATCCTGCATTCCCAGTAGAGGATTTTGAAAGTTCAGTATGTCTTATGCCCCAACACCCCCAAGATTAATCTTTTCAGTTCCAAGAAAGATAAATTGGCATTGTATTAATCAGAGTGATTCCTTTCTGAGTGGAATGGAGCCAGCAGCTCTTGCAGGACCTTTTTCTCATTCCTGATTTCTGAAAGGTGGCAAGAAAACAGTGATTCTCACTGTGAAGACTGCTGCTTTCCTCCAAAGCTTTGTTATTTTCACACTAGCTTTTGTGTAACCAACCACCTATTATTAGCTGAATAGGCCAACCTATGTGACAGAAATTTTTACATCATAAAAGGAATATGTGCTTATAGGTCTATTTTCAAATCTGTCATTTCATTTCTATCATTGAACAAAAAAAGGGTTAGTCACACTCCCCACCTGTACACACCTAAATTAGTACACTGGTTTCCAATGACTTTTTATGTGGTCAGTAGAGATAAGAGATGTGATTCCAGAGGATGCTTCACCAGACATGTATGAGGTTCCTGCTTTGTCATTACTTTCAGTGAGTATAACATTTCAGTATTTAGGCTCTTTATACTGTAATGTTTTATTAAATAGAAATGTCTTTGTGTTCTAAAAAAACCCTACAAAGACTAACACATAAAAAAGTGAAAATGATTAATATACATCTTAGAAACTGGTTACTTTCAGCTTGGCCTGTAATGATAAAGAGTGCTTTGTCCTTATTACAGTATTTTTTTGCTGATGAACATCTGCTAAAGTCTTAAGAATTAAGCTCATGTTAGGACCACCTGCTTTAGCTGGGTACCTATATATTTGCTTCTCAGTAAATGCTAATGCCTAGCAATTATTTAGACTGAGAAACTATGATTATGTGTTAACTGTAGTGCTCTAGAGTTCATGAATAGGCCAGACCCTCATTGTGTTGAATGCTGTACAGAGAACAAAAAGATGTCCTGTGGCCTAACATGTCTACAAACTCCAATGTGGGACAAGAAATGGACACTCAGGACACGCAGTACAAGCAGGCAATTAGATGACAGGCCAGCATGACAGACAGCCAACAAGATTTTGTAGCCGGAGACCTAAGAGGAGGTCATCAAGAAGGTGAGCAGGCTGGATATTTAACTGTTTGTCCATAAAAATCATAACTAGCAGTGCACTGCACTATTCAAAGTGCTACATGGTGGAAGGATGAGAGACAATGGGAATAAGTTGAAATAAACCTCAAGTACGCTACGTAGCTTTGAGCTGAGTCAGGAAGGAATAAAGGCTCTTTCTGTGCTCTAAAACCACACCACGGACTGTTGCTCTGAAGCAAAGCTTCTCCCCTTTTTCCCATGGCATAAATCCAGTCCAGTCCTTGAAACTCTACTGAAATTTAGCCCCCAAAACAACCCCGTCCTTATGTGCCTGCTTCTTTGTCCCCTTCTGCATAGGTTTTAAAAAAAATAATATCTAGATATCACATATATTGAGAACAGAAAGTCTGCTAGCACCTATTCCAATATTTCTTTGCCTATCTCAGAACTCTTTTTCATTTTTCCCTAAGAAATAGGTTATCTCAGAAGAACAAACAAATCCTTTGTATCCACATTTCTAGAGGGGCTTTGCTTTGCAACTAAGCACAGTGTAGATGTCCTTCACATAGGCTACAGTAGTATAGGATGTTGCGAGACCGTGGAGTCATGATGAGATTCTTGGACTATTTGAAGTTTTTCTTAAGAATCAGTGTAGAGATAGTCTAAAAAGTGATTTACCCAAGATCTAACCATGTGTACTGAATTTCATCTGCAGTTATTATCCCAGTCCCTTGAAAAACAATGTAACTGTCCTGCTTTCCTTTAGGACACATGAAAACTGAGAAAGTACCTGTAGGGTAGCCTTTATAAAATTTTAGAAATATTTAAAGTAACAAAAGTTTTGATAGTTTTGCCTCTCAGAAAATGTATTTGTAGAAAAACACAGATTTTATCTGGTGTATTTGGACAAACATAAAATTTGAAAATACAGAAAATAACAAACTTGAGAAATGCAGTATTCTCATAAATGTAATATAAATTTTAAGCTCATATATTGTAAATAAATTTGAAAGCACTCAGAATTGGTCATTTTATGCTTGTAAAAATTGTCACAATAGGATACATTGACATGATGTGAAAAACTGAGAATAAATTATTTTTAATGACTCTCTTTTTTCTATAGTTCACCTGGCCTGTAAGCAGTCATGTCTGCTCTGCAGCAGCATGAATTATGAGCCTGTCAGTCTTCTGAGATGGATATTATCCCCTCTGTTTTATACATTGCTGGAATAAAAACTATGGCAAGATAGTTGACTTGCATAGGGCCAGGATACTTGCTAATATAGGAAGCAAATTTAATGGGTTCTACATTTCAAATTTGTGCTTAGTTTATTAAATCACATCACTACCAATCTCCTAGTCTGTATTGCTGCAAGTGCTTTATTTTTCAAATAAAATGGATTTTCTAAGTGGAAGCCAAATTTAGTGCTACTAGTTCATTAATTCCCTTTAGCAGTAGAGTAGAAGGAGCTGTGGGATAGATAATTTTCAGTATAATTTAAATAAAGACCCTCCTCTTCCTGGAAACATGTCTTTTTGGATTGCTTGAGATTGCCACCCTCCTTTCCATTGGCAAAGAGCATTAGCACAAACTGTTTGGTCATTTTGCTAACATGGCTTGGCTTGGTGTGTAAAAATGATTTGTAATGGCTAAAATGCCAAGCATAGACTGGAAGAAAATAATGCAGTACTTAACACTAAGTGACATTTAACTTGCCTGGAAATTTCTCCTTGCACAGTACCAATACCAACAATGCAAAAAAAGAAAAAATAAATAAAGCCCAGGATGATAGTTACAGCTTTCTGCCAAGAATGAGATTTCTGTGTGTGACTTGTATAGGTTGAGCCATCTACTGCATTAAAAGATTATTTTTATTAGCTTTGTTCACATAAAACCTAAGTTATACTGTATACTGTAGCTTTTCAAAAAAGTGTTTAAGTAGGTGTCAAATGGTTCAGTCATTTTTTAAATAAAAAAGAAGAATCAGTCATCATGTCAATACTCAAAGACTTTGTGTAGAGGATGGAAAAGTCTTGCAGTTTGGAGTTTGGGTGTGTTTTGTGGGATACTTCGTCTTACCCCACTGTGTAATCTCATTGCCTGCACTGCTGAGCCAGAGGATCAGAAGTTACTTTCATAGGCCTATATCATTACTGCTGTCTTCACTGCTGTCCCTTGCTGACCCCAGGGAGGCAACAGGGCAAAAATAATCCCAGAAAAAAGTAGCATGTAAGGTTACTGTATCCTCTCCTCCTACATGGTGAAATTAGACTCATATCATGTCCTATGGATCATTTAATTAGAAACTGGATAAAATCTTGATTTCGATGATGTAACAAGAACATAGAAAACCAGTCACTGAAAGTGAAACCTTCCTTTTAGCACGTTCCACAAATACTGAAAAAGGTGTAAGGATATTTATTTATTTTCTCTACAAAAAAATGTCAGTGCCTCCTTAAAGTGCGAGTGCTGGATTTTTGTGCTGCCATTTGAAATGCATCCACTATGTGATATGACACAGATAATCCTAAATGAACATAAACCACATCTGCTTTGGAGCCAAGAGTAATGTAACAGTGTCAACAGAGAGGCAGAGCCAGGGAGCGCAGTGATGAGGGGAAAATCTCCCAAGCTTGGGCTCACTGCTGCTTGCTCTGCTATGCTGCTCTTGACCCGGCTCCTCCATATCACTGCTCAGATGATGACTCTAGGTACCCTCTTCCTTAGTGGCCTTTGGATTGGTCATTCGGTTGGGTCATGTTTTGTTTTGTGTTAAATTTTGTTTTGTGTTAAAACTTCACTCTCATATGTATGATTAAAGTTTACTAAATAACAGGTGCTTTGCTAAGTGGTTTGTTGCACAAAGTCTGTTAAAGTCTAACAAGTTGGACTGTAACTATCACAACAGCCATACCACAAATACTGCACTTAGTAACATCGGCAAAATATATTAGTCATGTCTATACCATATATTAATGATTTATCAACCCTTTAGAAACTATGCTCGTTGTCTCAGAATTAATAGTAATAAATGATTACACCTGCTAAGACTCCATTTGCCAAGCATAAAAATGCCTTGCATGGGTGACATTCTTGGATAGGCCAACATATTACCAACCATTTAATGTTTTTTTGAAGAGCAACTTGTCTTCCTTTTATGCTTATACTGGATTTTATTATAGCATTTTCTTTGCATACCAAAGTTGAAGTGATGTATGTGTGACACTCATATGTGAGATGAAATCATAATGTCTAATTCCTTTTCTGTTGCTTTCAGCAAAGTTTGGAAAGATTGCAACTACCAGTACTTTTTTTCATTTTCTTGCTAGATTCCTTTCAAGTTAAGAAATTCAGTTTAGCCTCCATTCATTCAATTTCTGCAGTAAAGGTAACATATAACTAAAGTATGACACAAAGTAAATGCATTTTGTTGCCTTAGTTCACTTTGGTAAGTATGATCTTCATTGTATGTTTATACTTTCTAATGGAGGGAAAAAACCCCATATTATCATCTTTGCCACAAATTTTACATCTAGTAATGTAATTTTACATGTAATTTTACATCTAGTGTTACATCTAGTAATTCATTACACGTGAAGCTTAACCTAAGTCTGTGAGTGTAGTTACAAATAACTGAATCTATATGCTTTGAGTAGTTCTATATGTGAATTCAGAGGTAGGTCCATGTGGAGCAGAGTTATCTACACCAAGGATGGAAGTTCTTATGTATCTTAAAACTTGCCTTACTTGGTGACTCTGTTCAGAGAACAATTGTGCCTGTGCCTAGTTATCTATATTAAACTACATTTGTAGGTATATAGTTATACACATATAGTTATATATAGTTTGGGTAAACACAAATGAATATATATTTCTGTTACCCAGAAAAAAATTATTATATCTTAGACAACACAGAAACTATCTTAACAGAACCCTCATGGGGTTTTTTTTAGCTTTGAAAGTCTCCTAAGGAAAATCATGGAGTGACAGTGAGGCAGGAGGTACATATACAGAGATAAGAAGCAGGGGTTTTTGACTGTAGAGCACTTGGAGAAACTGGCTTGGCCAGTTTTAGGACTGTCATTATATTACCTTAAACTAGTTTTCTGAGTGAGCCTGCGGCAAAAACCACCATCCGGGTGGTGGTGGTGGAGACACGGTGCCTGATGTCAGAGCAGAGAAAGCAGAGGCATGCTCAGGTTGTTACCATTCACACCATCCTTGTTGGAGTGGGATGGTGAACATCACCCTATCGAGTCCTATATTAATTAAATTACATGAATTATTTTAATTACTAATTACATGAAACAGCACTACCACACCAGGCTATGAGACTTCCAGTACTGGCCTCAATGGCTGGGTTTTATAGGCTTAACATAAAATTCCTTCAAAATCCACCTGCTTGGCAAAGTTTCCCTGTAAAAATTTCCTACTAGTTCCCTCAGGAGATTGCTTTTACCTCTCACTGGGCTTTTCATTACTCTCTTATCAGCCCATCTTTTCTGCTGACTTCTGCAAGGAGCCAATATGCTCTTACAAACACCTGAACATGAGCAGTCTGGAGGTGGAAGCCTAATTAGGTCAGCATTCCCAATCTGTAAGTACCTCCAGGCTGGTGGAGCTCACGTCAACACGCTGGCCCTGCTCTGCAGGCACAGCCGGTGCTGCCTGCGATTGTGAGGGCAGGGAGGGACAAGGCTAGAGGTCTTTCTCCCAGCACTAACTGGAGGAGGGATAATGGCAGACCTGGCAGATGCTCTGCTGCAACTGGGAATGGGAAAGTGCAAAGGAAGAAAAGCAAAAAGCGCTAGAGTAAAAAAAAATAAAATATTGAAGAGCTTCTTGCAGTCATGTAGTCTCTTCTTGACCCACCGTGCAGCTCTGGAGTTGGCAGCTGTCTGTGTTTGCTTTACGTTGGACTCCGTGCAGCCAAGACAGCTCTGTCAACCACTTTGGGTGGTTTTGCAATGAGAAAATACTGCAGAGCCAGCAGTTACTGCCATCTGAGGGTGCTGGAAAAGAATAGACAGTGATCTGCAGCCCTCATACAAAGAGGGAGACCTCAAAAGGACATATGTTCCTTGCTAAGTAATAGGAAAAAACTAAGCTAAAATAAAAACCAAAACAACAGCTGAGAAGCTTATTGCTTTGAAAAATATGTGAAAGTCCGTCCTTCAACAGCTCCTATGATTTTTTCCTCTTAAGAAGTGCTCCATAGATAGCAGGAATGGGTCACAGAGCAGGTGATATCCAAGTTCTTCTGTTTAGTGCTACAAACATATCTTGGGTCATTTATGGCGTTAATCCATTAGATAGTGTTTCCAAGAGGGAAAGTAACTTCCTGTTTTCCAAGTACAAGAAGAACCAACAGTTTGATATGTGTTTCATGACTTACACTTTCTGTTGCTGACAATGAGTAGAGCTGCATTCCTGCAAAGTTCATTGAATATACCAAGGCATGGAAATCAAATGTTCCAATTGCTTCGTTTTGAAATACATGTGTATATATATATATGTCCTTTGGTATTACATTGGTCTGCATTGACATACAGTCTAACTTTTTATAAGCAGAATCATAGGGAAATAACTAAATACTACAAGTTTATTACTATCCCAAGTGTTGTTCTTGTTTCAGAAGTACAGAGTGGTCCCTGTTTAGAGTAGCCAATGGAATTGCCTCAATGTTCTTTTCATTTCCTTTCTTTTTTTCCTTTTTTTTATATCGTTCACAACTTAGTAGTGGTATTTCTGTCTCAGTCTATTTAGAAAGCCCTGATACAAATTTTTGTGCCAATGTTTTTTCCATTAAAAACCAAAAAGTTGTAACCCACAAATGCAAATTCTAGGAAGCTTTAGAGCTACCATTGCTAAAAAAACCCTGAAAACAAAAGTTTCTAATACAAGGCTGACATCATATCTGTATTTAATTTGAGTTTGGTTTTAATTTTGCTTTGAGTAACACTCCTTATGAAAAGAGATCTCATTAACTCTTGAGCTTCTTTTTATTAATCTGTAGCTTTCTGTCTTTGCACAGACTGGTGGCAAAGATGAGGGGAGTAAAATAAGCTCATTATCTCAAGTCAGGAAGTGAATGATTTCAATGACAGAGCCAAATATATTATTATACCTCCACCTACTCTTGTTCACCTACTTGTCAAATATGGAAGGACGTCTAGTCCTTGTCCCCATTTTTGCCCACGTTTCCCCTTTTTTGAGGAGCATCTCTAACCAAAACAGTGTTAACTTCCTGGTTTATAAATAAGCCTTGCCTTCTGCTGTCTCTGAAGCTGTGGAAAGGCAGTAAATATCTACAGTAATTTTCATTAAAAGTGATGGGAGTAGGGAGTGTAAACTGCTGACAGGTTTCTGTGAATATTATTTAATAGCAAAGCCTGCTAAACAAGACCTCTACTTCTGAGACAATCAAAGCTCTCTGGCAAAAATAGGTCCTTCTTGTAGTAACTTACACATCTGTTATTCTGGACATAAAAAGCATAAAAAGTCATTATAAGGTTACTTGCTGGGGTCAGTTTTAACTAAGGGGGGGTTGAAGATGGTGAGACTTTATTTGGTTCCTTACAGCGCTCTAACTGGCTGCAGCATCCCCAAAAGGTTTTCCCAATAGTTAGAGAATGCTGAAGTATACGAACACTTTATTCCCACCAATCTTGCCCTAAAACACCCAAGTAGCAGGTATGGAAAATAATTATATTGGTAATCCACAACCCTTGGTTTCCCTCCAAGCCAGAGTTTTTTTAAGGTTTCTTGCATTTATGGCTTCTGAAGTTTCACCAGTCAGTTACAGTTTTACTCCTCTATGGCACTGCAGCAAAATGCTGCTAAATAAATGGTCTATCCATTTCTGTCAGATATCACAGAGTAATAAGAAATAAAGAGATAACAGTGGGCATGAGAGAGATTATGACACTGAAAGAATCAATTAAAGGGAAAAAATGTTGTTACAGCAATAACTCCTAGCTTTTACTTAAGTCTTCATTTTGAGATTTGCTGTAATAGCAAGTAAAAGTTCAGCAATAAACACAAAATTAGCTTCTCTCCTTTGACTATTCCTGTCTGTCAATGCTGACCTTCAATTCCCTGTTTCTTGTAATTCTGTGTATTTGTCATTAATATACATAAGTAGAAATTACTGCTTCAACAAATAATAATAAAAATACTTTAGTGTGCTGCAGGAATAGCACTGTCTGACTTTTTCTAAGGGTAGGATTGGCCTGTATGCTAGTTTGTATGGTCCCTGAATGTAGTTTCTTCAATAGCTAGCTTCCCTCTTGAGTATTGCTTTCCTATGCTAGCTTTCAGCTTGCTTTCAATAAAACTAGAGAATTAACTACTCTAACACTGTTAGTCAGGGAATTTCTTGACCTAGGAGTAGAGGTGACAAAGGCTTTTCCATCTGCCATTTCTTGTCTGTTTGAGAAAGAAATGAAAACAGTAGTAGGCTTAGATTGTAAGGTGTGAGCTGAAATGTAGGGTTATAAATGTTTACCTTGGAAAGCAAGTATGACAATAAATATTTGCAAAATGCTGTAAAGCATTTGTGCAAATTCATGACCTCTGATATTTCTAGGTCTTTACAGTCAATGCAGTTGAAAAATATGTGAGGAATAATACAGCTTCTGGTCTTTCATTTTTTTCTTTTTTTGTGTAAGATTCATCAGTGGACAATTAGTCTGCTTTTTATTGGTATGTGATCTGGCTGCTTTCAGCTACCAGAATGGTCCTCCACAAAGGACAAAGCACAAGAAGAACCTAATGCAAAGAGGACCACAAGGGATGCTGTCCCCGATTTCTGTTGCCTGTGCAGGAAAGAAAAATAAAAAAGGCAGAGAGGAAAAAAGCCATGGGCCAAGAAATGGGGCAGGGGTGGAGAACAATGGGATGCTAGTCTGCCTTGTCTGCTCCTGGCTGTTCTCAGCCTCCTGCAACCACGTGTGGTTGGTGTGATTTACTGAATCTCACAGAGCTCTGTAACAAGGGACTGCAGCCAGAACTGTGGAGGTGAATTGCAAGCGGCTTCTGCATGCTGACTCTCCCATGTTTGCCCTCCACGGATCACACCTATCCCACTGTTTGTACCCGTGATCTTTGCCTCAGTGTTTGTTTCTTCCTCAACTAAGCTGAAACACAAAAATAGGGCTTTCTTGATATTTCTAGGATGGCTACATTGGAAGGAAGTAACAGAATCTTATTCTAGCCCAATCTGCACATCTGGCAAGTTTGGCAAGGCATCTGTATTTTCAATGCATCTTCAAGCTGAACACCTCTCTTTTAAAATTTGAATCTGTCTTTTTAAAACAAACGACAATAAAAAAACCCCAAACCTTCACCACTTGCAAGGCTGAAATTGGAGGTACAAGTGGCTGTTGTGGGGGAGTAGCTGCAAGTGTGCTGAGAGCAATGCAAAATATTTATAGTGAATCCTGAGTATCCAAGCAAATCTGATTTTTAAAGATTTGCCAAAATTTGTGAACATTTAAGGTAAGTCTGAGCCAAGTTTAGATTAAACCTGAGCTGAATGCAGTTTGCCAGAAAGGAATTTATGGCTTTTGCTTTGGGTAGAAACTGCAAGATTCATCGTGGTCTTGGCATAGCTGGCTTTGCATAAAGAGAAACTTGGCAGTTTAGACTAAGTTTCAGGTGTTACATTAATGTTTGGAAAATATATTCATAATGCTGAAAGCACAGTATTTTCATCATTATTGTAGAGTATACCCATAATGTGTTTATCTGTGGAATTATAACTTCACAAAAAAATAAAGCACTCAAAATAATTCTATCTTAGTGCAAACCTGTAAATACATTAATAATTTAATGATAAATGTGTGGATGATTACTTCATTCCATTTTTTTATGGTGGCTCTGTGTATGTGTATGTATGTGCATTGTATGTGTACCTGGTAGCAGTTGGTTGGTTCAACAAGTGGTCTTATGATGTTGCCTACCAAGATGGTAGGATGTTTTGAGTCCTCAGTTACATTTATCCTTGTCTTTTGGTTTGCATGTGAATTTTTAGAACTTGAGCTGTAACTGACACAAATCTTTCCCTACAGAGCAAAATGGAGAGTAAATACCTCAGGAAGCAAAGTGCGAATAAACGGTAAATGTTCCAAATAGAAACTGTGATAAAATAAATTATATGATTGGTAAGAATTATAATAGCTTCATCAAAACAGTTGCTTAATAGCAAATAAACCCTCAAACCCTTGATGATATACAGTGGGTCCGAAGTTGACTTATTAAGTGCAATCACCAGTTGGCAGGGTTGCACTTCTAAGGACATGGCTTTTACAACAGTCACTCTGAATACTAAGAAAAAGTGTTAGATTTAAACAGAAGGATCTGATTTACATTTCAAAGGTTAATATTTCTGGAGAGCTGTGAGTGGGAGATGTTATATGATGGCTTAGGATGTAGTGTCATGTGACTAAGATGATACTTCTGTCATGATGATACCAATAAAAGATCTTCAAGCTGTTCTCAAAGAGAAACGTGGTTGAAGAAGATACAGAAAAATAAAATGTACATTAAAGTCTGCTTTTGGTATGTAGACATGCACAAAAATGCTGTGCCTGCAATTTATAGTAATTATCTCTGAAAACAAGGAAACTTGCAGAGGGAAGTAGAGAGTTATATATGTTTTATGTATGTCACTTGGTTAGCATTATTAATGCTATTGTGCCTATGAATATTCATTTCCATGGCTAATTTTCTTCCACAGATGATTAGGAAAGACAACAATATTAAATACATATCATGCATTGTACAATGGCCCTGATTATAATTTCCTGAATGTGATTCCTTTAACATTGTGAGTCATTTTTTTGCTACGTAGATACTGGCTTCTTGAACATGGCAGAACATGCAAATTATCTGGATTAATCAGACCAGTAATTTTCCCCAAAGCAATACACACTTGTTATGAAAATCAGTGTAAATCCACAGCAGGCTTTGACTGGCCAGTGATGGAAAACTACATGAGAAAAGAGAAGTCCGCGACATAAGAACATCCAGTAAATTAGTGAAATCCCCAGGGATGTTCACAAGAAGTCAGCTAAGGCATTAAGGTGCACAACCATTAGGCAAGGTGCTGCCACAAGCAGTGGCAGCAGCACCCGTGGCCATCAACAACTGCCCAGGAAGGACAGCCTGTCCATTAAACTGACAAGCAAAGGATTTTCTAGGACTGGTTGCCAAGGGTAAATTAGCATAGTCCAGACAGAGAATAAGATTAAATCTCACCCTGATAAGATTAAAAAAACTAAAGTGAAACTAACCAAAGCATAAGCCAGCATGCGGAAATTCCTCTACAGTGACTACAGACATCTAGTCTCAGAAGCTGATCTGAGTAAAGACAGCTCTTCTGTTGGCAGAGACACCTGTTTGTGTGATTTTTCACCACCTGGCACCAAAAACTTTAAAAATAATAGTAATGTTGTAGCCAGGGTGATCTAAGGGTCAGAATGATCCAGTTCTAGACTCAGAGGTCTTTTTGTGGTCTAACGCAAGATACCATCTTTCTTCACAAGCCTTGATTTCACTTAAAATACTCTCTTTTAAGAAAAACAACTTTTAGTGATAGTCACATGATTAATGATATAGTCACATGGTGATAGTTATCAAATAAAATCTTCCAAATTAAAATAGGAACTCAAAGAGTGCCTCTGTAGAGTGCACTAAATTTTTGTTAGTGCTGATACATACCCTGAAATGAGCTGAGGAACTGTTGAAATGGAGTGTTCAAATGACTTTTCTTTACCAAAAGTCCAGCAAGGTTACTTTAGTTTTATAAATAGAAATACCATTCCTCTAAAATAGAGGACGTTATCTGAATCCACTTCTCCTTGGAAATACAGTTTCTGCAGTTTCAGGGTAGGATATCTCAGGCATGGATGAAAATACTTCTGTGAGAAGTATATGCGTATTAGGTTTTGTGTAGGTTTTTTGTTTGGTTGGTTTGTTGGTTGGTTTAATCTGATGCCTTGGTGTGTTTGTGTTTATTAGAGCAATAAAAGTCCTTTATCTTATGAGACCAATTTAAAATTATGTGATACAGTAGGCATCTTGGTTTTCTTTCAGTGTTTAAAAAGCAGATGATGCAGAGGTTTGTTGATGGCCTACAGTCTGTTGTATCATTTCTCATTACTATTAGCAGAGTTATCTCAATTTCCAAATTTAGACATACTGTAGTGTCAGCACAGTGAGCTGGAACATGCAAACTTAGAGGATAAAGAGGCAGATTGACTATGAGTGTCAAATGTGCAATGAAGGCTTTCTGTGGATCAATCCTTCGGGTTTGAATGTGATCTTAAGAAGTGTAAAATGTATTCTGTCCTTAATTTACTAGCTTCCTGCAGCTGTCACTCCACAGAATAAATCAATCAAGCTGTTATATATGAGAAACCCCCTCACACCCATGCATGCACAAAACCCTCCCACAAATTATAAAATGTACCAGGAAAAACCTCCCTTCTTCTCCTATAGAGAACTTTCCACAGTCTTCTTTGGGCAACTTGTTCCAGTGCTTAATTACCCTCACATTAAATATGTTTTCCTTATGTCCAGTTGGAACCTTCCTTGTTTCAACTTAGGACCACATTTTTACCACATTTTTAACAGAGATGTCATTGCCTGTGTTACTAATAAACATATCCAGACCCATCTTCTTTTGTTCCCTTTGGAATGTGTAGGTTTCTTCTCTGAATGTCCTGCAGATCTGGTAGACCTGTCTACAGAACTTGACTATTTTGTGCGATTTCATACTTGGTCCAACTGGCAAGGACAAAGTCTGCATGTCTCTGAAAAAGTAAAATGGTGCCAACTTGGCCAAAGTTGTTTATATGATAAGTGCAGTGAAACATATATTACAATGCCAAGTGCTTTATTTTCATAGTACCTTAAGACTATTTTTACAGTATTAGAAGTTGAAGTGAGAAAGAACATAATGAGTGTCAAAAGTGCGATGAAGGACAATTCAATTCTCAAACGAGTGATTTTGAAAAAAACGCACTGAGAGTGTGAAAGCTGTGGTTGCACTGACACAACCGGGTGTCTGCATCCTGCCTGTGCTGTTTCAGAGTGAACACCGTGGTAGCTGCTGGTGCTAAAATAAGCACGGATGAATACGACTTGATCCATGGCATCTTCATGTGTATGATTGTTGGAACCCAGTGTTGTTTGGGCAGGATCATTTGCCTTGTTTTGATTTCCCAAAAGTCAGTTGCAGTGGTTTCTAACAGAGACACAAGGTAGTAAGAATAAGACTACAACCCCCTTTTGATACTTCAAACAAAACCACAGCAATGGCACATAGGAACTCACCTCTGCAGAGTGTATCTTCTTGAGACCCTAGATTTAGATAGGAATATGGGTCAAAGAAGGCTCCGTTCTTTTGCCAGCGAAGCAAGAAATGTTCTACCCAACAACACAGTTCCTGTGTAATTGTATAACTTAGGAGTGTTGGGTTTTCTTAGATATAAGCTTCTGTTTGTAAGGCATTGCCATAATATTTTGCAAGAGTGGGAGAAGTAAAAACCACAACTTTTATTTCTGTTAGCTAACTCAGCCTGTGTTAGCCTAACTCCTGTCCCCAGACAGTCAAATAACCTCCCTGAGTCCATGTGCTCATTACGGAAGGACCCAGAAGAGCTGTCTCATCACCCATCTGCATCACTATGTGGGAGTTGTCTCAATTGCACATACTGAAGTTCCTTCTCAGCCTGGAGAAAAATG
Source organism: Elanus axillaris (assembly GCA_026212715.1). Classification (NCBI taxonomy): domain Eukaryota; kingdom Metazoa; phylum Chordata; class Aves; order Accipitriformes; family Accipitridae; genus Elanus; species Elanus axillaris. The sequence goes on along the minus strand of JANZLQ010000079.1, from coordinate 3,950,593 downwards.
GGTCTGCAGCCAGAGTGCCACATGAGGCGATGCATCTCAGGGATGCTGGCTCCTGCTGCCCAGGACAAGGGTCTGTGTCTCTGGATAACAGTGAGGGGCAGAAGTGGTGGCAGCAGGGAGGAGTGGCAGCAAGTATGCTTTGGGTGTCAAAATGCCTTTCTGTGGTTCCGGTAGAACAATAGTTCCTCAGAAATAGCACTGTCCAAAATGCACAGAGAGTTAAATCAGGACACCAGGCCGAGTTAAGGAGATAATTGTGGCACTTTATTCCATGTTTATTTGTTTTAGAAGAGTGAGTGTCCACGCTTGGGGCTGCACAGGAGCGGGACATAGCATGGGCCTGGCATACCAATGCCTTATGTCCCTGTGATGCTGAAAGACAGGGCTGTGCAGCATTTTCAGCTAATGGGTTTTCTTCAAAAGTACAAAACCACTTGAAATGTGTGTGCAGCTTTTGTGGCTAAGTCCTCAGAGACTGAAATGCCAGAGGCTGCTCTGAATTCAGTGTCACCACTGTTACCTGTTCTTCTTGGTTTTTTTTTTATCCTTTTCATATCCATTAAAAAACTTAAATTAAAAGAAATCCATTTGCTGGTCCCATTATGCTTGACCTACATCAGAGTCCTTGGATTTGTTTATAAAATGAAAAGATATTTTTGTTCCTTTTTAGTGTCTCTGAAGTGCAACATGTGTTTGCATAAGTTTTTTGGAATGTATTTACTTACAGATATCAGAAAGAAATTTCCTCTTAGTAAACTGCTCTGGGTCCTCATGACAAAAACCAATAATCTGGAAAAGTAGGAAAATGTTTCCTCAAAACAGTTGTTTTTAACACTTTTGTTTGCTGGTTTGCTGTTAAAAAAATGCAAACACTGAGCTGTATGGCTTTATAGCAGCTGTAAGAGGGTAATTCCAGTGTTTGACTGGCTAGGATTGAAATCCCATGGAATCCCATTAACTTCTGTTATGTGTCACTTTGGACCACACTGTTTTGTCATATAGTTTTGGCATTAGAAGTTATGAATTCGTGGATCATGAAGTGCTGCTGCCTGTTTTATAGGGATGGAAATGAACATATATCTTGGGTATTTGCAGTCTCCGTATATTTTCAAAATTCCTTCCATTAGGTATTTCCGTACATAATTAGATGAAACTCCTTACTATTTATAATCCCAGTTATTACTTTCATGCCAATGGTAACCTTTCCAATAAATCATTCTGTTTAGTACAATTGGTTTCAGGGTCTAGAAGACAATGTGAAATACAAAAACCAATACAAATGTAATTGTATTGCAGCAATCAGGAATAATCCAGAAGTCTTCTGTCTATGCTCTTTTGGTTAACTCATTCTTTAATAATTATTGAACTGGTTGATTTATCAGTCGAAATGGATTATTTTCCCTCAGTATTAGTGCAACTTAAGAATTAGAGAAAGTCAGATTTCATATTCAGAAGTTCAATCACTGGACTTCTTTGTAAACAAAATAGATGGTTATAATACTTTTCTTGGCTAAGTCTAAAGGTCAAAATTAGCAAGTTTTAAAGAAGAATTGCAGAGGCATACAGCAGAGCCTTTGTAGTAATCACAAATAAAAGACGGTACTGAATTAATGGATAACATAGAGAAACTGATTTACACAACTCAGTATCTGTGACAGCAGTAGTGCAGTTTGCATGAGACTGAAACTGGGACAAGAATGCAAAGAGCCAGCAGGTCAGTAAGGAAATAAAGACTTGTGGCTAGGGGCCAGCAGCCAAATCCTGTTGTAAGGGTGGCCCTTAACCACATTTTCACTATTATGACAACTGTGAAACTTGATTTGGTTTTGTTGTTGTTGGGATCTTGGCTTTGCTTTGCAATTGTGTGGGTTCAACCAAATAATAATTTTCAATTAGTCTTTGGGTAGTTGGTTGTGGGTTTTTTTTTGTGTATCTGCTTTTGTTTAGGTGGAGGCCTCAAGTTATGAACTTACTTTTAACTTCCAGATCTCTGATGGGCAGTAATGCCATCTCTTATTTTCCATAGAAACTGGCTGCAGCCCTTTGAGGCATGGACAGCTGGTGTAAGGGAATACATCTGCTACAGCATATAGGACCTTGCCATGACTATGTTCAAGCTCCAGTCTAAGCTCCCTGCATTTCACCCCACTGATGTTCTTTTTCTTTCTCTGTTTCAGGGTCTTTATGTCTTTGTGGTATATTTTATCTTGCATAACCAACTTTGCTGTCCTGTGAAAGCAAGTTATACTGTAGACATGAATGGGCATACGACTCCAGGATCAGCTTTTTTCACACATGGCAGTGGCTTGCCAGCTGCAGGTGGAGAGATCAGCAAGTCTACTCAGAACCTCATCAGTGCTATGGAAGAGGTAACAGTGCTCTATAGTCATTACCTTGTGTATTAGAAATGTACCTGGAGATTTAAGTGGCAGTACTGAAGTGTAATACACAGGAATGACATACTAATTATTATAGGTTAGCTTTGGGGAAGGGAGGATTATTTTTTTTTAAACCATAAAATTTGTTATCTTTAGCCATGGTGATATTCTTGGAACTTACAATTCCCTGGTAACATCCCATCTAGAGAATTTCCCCTTTTCTACTTGAGTCTTCAGTTTGTTATAGAGGTTGGTTAAAGTGTTGTCAAAAGTAGGTCATGAGAAATCAAAATATCAGGTTAATTCCTTCAGCTTTCTATAGGTATTAGATAAGTTTTAAATCTTTAATTTTCCAAAGTCATGCTGTGCAAAATTTCTGGAAATTTTAATAGACTAGAATAAAATTAAAATAAAATTAGAATGGAATAGAATAGAAATTTTGATGAAGTTGTTTTTCAATCTCTTTTCTGCTGGAACTGGAATGTTACTAGTATCAATTTTAACTACCTGTAGTAAACCAAGATGTATGTACCTGTGTACCTGTGATATGTACTGGTGCACGTTGATAGAGCTCATTGAAAATTTTCCAGCTAAACAGTTTTTCCAGGAAAAATTTAATGGAATTGAAATTTTTTGAGGGAACATATCAGCTCTAGTAATAATTTTTGAGGAAAGCAAGCTACTCACCTGGCAACTGTTTTGCTCAATTCTCTACCTGCTTGACTGTAGGTTTGTCTGGATTTTAAAGTTCCCCAGGTGCCTCCTGGTAGACCACTGAATTTTTTCAATTTCTCAGCATCTCACTCAAGGTGGTGCCTAACTCCCCGGTGCAGTGGACAGTATAGATTTTCTGCTCTACATGGCAAGCTTTTATGTTCCTGAGCTCCTGAACAGTGGATGAGCAATAAGCCAAGAAAAAATATTTTGGTTGTACTAAAATATATATTTTTAAAGTTCAGTGTTTTGGCTTTTCATCACATTTAAGGAGATAGATTTTCAAAACCACCTCTTTTCTCATGATCAGAAATTCTGATCTTTACTGCAGCTCCACCTTAAACTGAAGTGAAAGATGAACTATAGCAAAGTTGGTATCAAAACTGTAGGTCTGTATACCACCACCAGAACCTTCAAAGACTGGCAAATTACTTTAAAATATTGTATTGGTAAACATGGGAAGCAGTGAGTTGCCAACTGTAGATCATATAATGGAATGTAATGATGATTAGTGGAGAAGGTAGAAGCAGGGTCCAGCAGAGGAAGAGGCAGTGGTAAGACAGGAGTGAGCTGGAACCTTTTGGTGCTTTAATTTAAAGATCTCCATACCAGGGGCCAATGTTCAGAAATAGCAATGTTTTTCAGTTTTTTGAGATAGCTTGGACAGGCATAATAAAGAAAAGGCTAAATGACTTGTATTTGAGTTACTTTTTTAGGCTAGCTAGTTCACTATGGTTCACTACAGAAGTGGTAGAATAGCTGGTTCCAAAATCTCTTGGTCTTGAGTTCAACTCTAGTCATAGTTTCCTGTTTCTATACTATAGTTCTGGTGATTATTGCATTTCTATGTCTTTTTAAACTTTGCAGGTGCCTGCAGACTGGGAGAGGGCATCCTTGCAGCCTGCTAGTCAAGCTAGTGCTGCCTTTAAGCAGAGTCCACAAAATGGCAATGTTTTCCAACCTTCTGGAGGATTTAGTACCAGCTCATTGGTTGCTGATGAGGAATCACAGGAGTTTGATGACCTAATATTTGCTTTAAAGACTGGTGAGTGACTCTTCTCCTTGTTCCTCAAAGGTTGTTATGTTGTTCTTCACCTTAATGCTGTCACCATTCCAAGAGATACAGTTAATGAGATCTGTTAATATGATTGCCAGTAAAAATCTGAAGTAAAATTGTTTTGCCTTGGACTGCTATTCCAAGGAAAATATTGTGTAGACTATCTAAAATAACAGAGCTGGAGTCTGCAAAAATATGTTTTGAGTCATGATGTTAAGCAGACCTACAGAAAGTAGCAGCAGATTGGAGGCTCTGACATTTTTTCACAAGTGCTTAAATGGCTAACTTGCTGCCTCTAGACATGTGCTGTCTTGTCTTCTTTTCCTTTCTTTTTCAAATTGATATGTAGAGTAAATACAATGCCTCTTTATTTTATACATATGTATATATCTATGAGAAACAGCATAACTTCATAAATATTGATTCTCCCAATAAGTGTAAGACAAAATATCTGCATAAAACACATTTAGACCTGAAAAATGGTATACACTGCAAAGATAACCTAGATAGACTTCTGCCCAAACACAAGAGTCAGCTGTGATGGGTTCACCATCCTGCTGTAGGACAGAAGCGGGAGAGGTCGCTCTAGGTGTCCACACTCAAGCTACACCTGCAAAACAAAACAGCTGTAATCAGATTCCTTTCTACAGCCTTAGAGTTCAAAACTTCAAAATCCAGGGCTTTGCCCTCATTTAGGTATTGCTTTTCTGCCTTCTCACCCACTCCACCAATGAAACTTCAGGTTATTCGGAAGATGATATAAATAGATAGCCAGACGTGGCCACAGGCAGAAGAAATTAAGTGAAACCTCATTCAAAGATAGGTCAACATGGGAACGTCTGATAAGACAACCACAAGTCAAAGGAGCTCTACCTGTTAAGACCTGGCAGATGCTAACCCAAGCCCACCTCCTCTAGGCTCCAGGGGGAATACAAATGGATGATCTTGGTAGTAGGAGATCACCTGCATAGTGTTTGGAGATGCCGTCAAGCCTTGCAAGAGACAACCGTGAGGTACTGGTGACATTAGCAGGTTAAGTGCTTTGGCACCAATAATTTCATGGGTTTGCCCTCTTCAGTGACACCAAGGAAAACAGCCAAACTGGTTGGAAGACTGGGAATGCTGCTAATGAAGGGGTAGTTTTGTTCAGTATATTTTTAAAACTTTATCATCTCCTAAGCCAATTTCCATTGCAGAAAACTCCTCTAATTATGAAGGCAATTGGATGGTTAATAACTGGCCTAGTGCTAAGAAAAACAAAATTTTATGAAGATTGTCACAAAATTTGTATCGTACCTATTAATTTTCCTGGAAATTTTGCAGTCTACTTCTACTTTGTTATGCAGTTAAAGATCTTGGGCAAGACTTTCAAATCTAGGTGTATAAGCTTACAGCTACAAACTTTCTTTAAAGCACCTTAAGAGGTATGTTTTACTTTTTTACTCCTTCCTGAATATTTTGAAGGAAACCAGATAATTCATAGATAGTTATTAAGATATGAAGCCATTCACATCTAACACTCCCACCGTGGGACAGTGTTTACTGCTTAAGCAGCTCAGTTGACAACAGTTGGCCTATTTTCTGCATTAACCTCCATGCACTGTGGAAGACTAAGTCTTAAATCATGAAGAACAATCTAGGCAACAGCAGTAGTTAAAACTCATGGTTAATATAATTCACCACAGCTTTATCATTTAACGATTTTTTAATAAATCTTCAAGCTCCATCCTTAGTTAATTTGCTTTCAGTGCTTCAAAAGGAAGTAGGTCTAGAACAAGCTTTTGATTATTTTTGTTAAATTTTATTATTGTCTTCTTTATTAATATTTTATTATCATTTGTTCTTATGAGCCTTTCATATTAATGAGATTTGCAGCAGAGACCTCAGGCCACAGTTGGAGAAAAATATTTTTGTTTGCATTACTGATTCAAGTAATACCTGATCATTTTACCCCAATGCTTATTCATGTTCTCAAACTGTCCCCAGCAACATTACAGGGACAAAAAAAGGTGTTTTCTAAACCAAACCAGTTGACCCACTTGTTTCCAGCCCCACATACAACATTTGAGCAAGCCAAACTGAAGAGGTGGTATTGAGGTTAGAGTGGCTTTAACCACCAAAGTAAATGTTTATCAGCTATTGCCATAGATACAAGCTGTAGCCTGAACATATACTTTTAAACAAAAAAAAAGTGAGCTTTTCTGTAACTAAAAATTGTATCTGTTTTACTACTTTCATCCACATTCGCTCTTCAGTCCAGTTCAGTCCATGGCCAAGGAGTCAAGGTGCTCCTGATGGCATGAGGGAGGGAAGTGCATGGAAGCCATAAAAAGGGAGATGAGGTCGTGGAAAGTGGGATTTCTTCTCTGTTTGGCAGTATAGGCTTATGCTGCTAAAGTATTCACTGAGCTGTGTTCTGACAGGAATTTCATGATACAGTTAAGTTAGCAGGCACTGAAAGGACCCTGTCTCTTGGTCCGCCCTGGCAGCACATTTCTTCTTCCTCTCTTGCATCATTGGTTGTACTTGCATGAAACCACAATAACTCAGGTTACAGCCTTCTCCTCTCTTCCTCTCCCTCCTCTCCCTCTCCCCTTAACACTCTGCATCAGCTTGGTGCCCTTTGAGCACCAGTCCCAGCTCCAAGGAAGCAGTGGTCATCAGCAAATGGAAGACCAGAACTTCTCTAAATAGGCTAAAACATATGGGCAGCAGAGATGCCTTTCTGCTGCCTTGCTCTGGTCTGGTATTTGCTGTAAGTAGTGCTTCTCAAACCTTTTTAGGCCAGGCTTTGTTTCAGTAGGCCGAGAATTCCTCAAGCAGAGAAGCCCCCGGGAGAGCAGGGAAAAGGGGAGAGCACCAGATTAGCTGTTTTTTATCACTCCTAAACTGGGAAGTGTGGCTTTTGGGTGTAGAGGAAGAAAAGAAGTGCTTGCTCTGCTATTGCTTATGCTTCACCTCTGATAAGGAGAAACAGAAACCGCCATTATCTGTCGTTCCCTAAAACTGTCAATCTATAAACAAACACAGCTTTAGCTGTGCTAAAATATTAGCTCCCACTCGGAAGGGTGGCTGAGGATCAGCACTGATTAGCAGAAGAATATGCAAAAATGTCTTTATGCCTCTTTGCACTTCAACTGTCCTTTCTGCTTATGTAGTTTGGAGCTGTCTGAAGGTTACTTTACTTTATGCCCACTGTCTGTAGCCACAAGGTTTAATCTGGCAGCCAGGATCAGTGAGAATGAGAGCATAATCACAGCAAAGCTAAAATCTCATTCCTGTCCTCCACCCCACCCTTGCACAGCAGCTGGCCACTCTCAGCAGTACAAATGAAGGATGACTGATGTAGGTTAAAAAAATCAAACAAACCCCCACCCCACAACTTTGTTCTTTAACTTGCAACAGTTTAGTAGTTTGCAGTGCAGCTCCACAAACAGACGCACTGGCACACTTGGCATTATTGCTAAAGAAATGTGTTGTAGAACTGTGCACTTAGCCCTTGGTTCCGTAATCATTAATGCTGGACTTAATTACAGATTAACCTGAAATACGGACTGGGTCAGATGAAGGCACACAACTGCATTTCTAGCAAATTAGGTGGGCAACAGCGTACTGTTTCTTAGCCAGCTTTTATGCTAGCTTTATGCAAGCTTTGCATCACATGAACATAGAATTTTTTGTTTGGTGCAAGAAACCCAAAAGCTGAACTTCTTATATCATAAAGCCTTGCCCTCTGAATGCCTTATCAATTAATTCCTCCTTACCATCAAATATGTTCATGTCCATACAGAAATATGTAGTTATCATCTCTTATACTGTGGGAATCTTTCGGAAGGCCAGCCAGCTCCAAAGCAGTTTGTGTGAAGGAATTTATAGAACAATTATGGTAGGAAAAAACAATTTTGGGGCATGTCCTACCTATTGATATGCGCTAAACCACCTTTTTTATATATGGCTTTTATAATGAATCAAAGGCTTAGCTTCTACTGAGAAGGACAATTATTTACTAATTAGTTTTTGTTAATTGCAGTAATTAACTTTAAAAGTGCTGTCATTTTGGGCTAGATCTCTTTTGTCCTCTTGTGCAAGGTTTATATTGATAAACAATTTAATAAGACCATTGCCTTCCAGATTGTCACAGTCATATGTTACTGCCATTGAGGCTAAAGCCCAATATAGCAGAATTCCCTAAGGACTTCTACTCTGGTTAGGTCCAAGGAGTTAAAAAGGGAGCCAAAAGAATAAAAGTAGATGGAATTTGTCCCAAAGCAGCAAGCTGTCCATCAGCTTTGCTCTAAAGAATTAATACCATAAATGCACGACAGGTTTACTGATCTCTGAGCTTCCATCCACATTCCCATCTCCTACAAATGCTCTTGTCCTCCCCCTTCTGTGATGCACAAAACTGAGCCAATTCATTCCTTTGGGTGAGATGTGAATGCAAAACACTGGAAAACCTTTGAGAAAGGCCCAAACCCCTCCAATACTCACTGGTGACCCACCCCTGTAGGAAGCTGTTTGCACAGATATTTATATGTTAGAGCAGAGAATACCAGCCTAGCACATGGTACTTTCCAAATATATATTGTACAGTATCAGTGGAGGTTATTGCTACATCTACATCTCAGTGTATTTTTGCTCTTAATAGACACATATGTGATAAATCCTAAATAAATATTCTACATAAAGAATACTTGGAAAGATCTACTGTGTAAATTAAACCCCTCCACACAAAAGCAGCTGTGACAATAACGGTACTATATAAACCAATTCATAATTCTCAATCGAATACTCATAGGGTTCCAAAGTCAGCATTTTTTAAACTTTGGTGTTACCACTGTAGGTGCCTGGTTTAAGAACTCAGCATCTCATGTTGGGCATCCGGAACAAGAGGAAACATTTAAATTTTCAAATTCTGAAAGGTGTTCAGTGCAATCTCCTGGGGACTGCCTATCACAAGGTAGAATAATTGTATATAGTGACAAAGTGCCAGATTCGCGGCCTGCCTTATCAACCTAGATAATTTCTGTTTTGAAGGGCTCACTTCACAGCAAAAAAGGAAGAAAGGGTACCAAGTTTTCATATTAATTCAACTTCTCATTTGTGATTGCTCACAAATATGTTACCTGTTGGCTGTTGAATGTGGCTGCATAATATCCAGGAAGCATTTTCAGTGCCATCTGAACTTTATTGGTAGAAGTCTTAAGTGTCTGTTGGTGTCATTTCTGTAAAGACAAAACTCTGAAAGAAGAAATAAAGTTGATCCCTGTAGCTTATTAATTTTTGTCTAATACATGTTAGACATACAATATAAATAATGATTGATGCAGAAAGCAAGGTGGAAGTGCTTACAAAATAAAAGGTCTCTCCAGAGACATGAGTACAGTAATTACAAAACAAACTCTATCTGCCTTAAAATGTTGTAGTGATCCGAGGAAGCAGATGATGACAGCTGGTGTTCAACGGCATGTGGGAAGGGACTGGTGAAATCCCTCAGCCAGTAGATGTCACTGGAGGGATCTCGCTGGATTTGCAAAGCCAGCTCTGATTTTCCGGTTTCTAGCTAGTCCTTTGACAGAGGGAAGAAAGGCCTCATTTTACTGTGTCTTTTTCTTAAAATACTTTATTTACAAATTGGAGAAAAGTAATACTCCGCATTGCATACCTACCATCCAACTCTAGCATCTCTAGGGAAGCACATGCTTTTGGGGATCTGACTGAGTTTAATTAAATTCTGCTCTAATCTGAGAACACGCCAAACCTATGAACTCCGTGAAACTCCATCGTGTAAACAGTCCTACCGTTCCCAGTCTGCCGACTGTTTGGTAAGCTGGTATCCTGGTTACGTTTCAGCTCTCATTCCTAAAAAGGATCAGCTCTTACATAGTTTGTCTTTGCATCAGCAGCAGAACAAGGCCCTTGTAAACCCTGAGTAGCCTACTTCATCCTCTGGTTTACCAAGTTCATGATAAGAACCTCTGTAACAAACCCCGTCTTCTTACTTTGCACAAAGCACACACAAAGCATGCACATTTGACATTTAAGAATATACATACGGTAACACAATATTAGACAGGTATCCAGTCTTTTTATAGTGATCAGCACAAGATTCTTTAAGAAAACCCATACTGAGTAATTGCAGTATAGCTACCAGTAAGACAAATATCTTTCTAACCCCAGCAGTCAGTTCTTCATCTTAAAATCTGAATCCAGGATGATCATATTTATATAATTCAATTTTAAATGTGTTCAATAATGCATTTTTTCCCTTTTTGAAATTTGTCCCCTCTTCAGCCTAAATAAATGTTTTGAGTGTATTCCAATGTTAATGATGCTACATAAGAAGTATTGTTTTATTTCTCCATTCAAAGTATTTTATTTACTTCAAGGTTATTACATTGTTTTTCCATCAACAAACAGTAAGTACAGCAGTCTGATTTATCTTCTGTGTTACACTCATGTTTTCTTTCTAAAACAGTTTTAGAGAATATAAGGAAAAAAAAACCAAACAAAAAAAATAACTTGCTTATGCAATTGCTGTTTTTCCCAGGACTGTCAAGCAGCTTTTAGTTATTAGGACCATGATTCAATGAAAAGGTTAAATATGCATATAAATTTAAGTCAGTAAGTATAATGTAATCATCTTTAGTACGCCTATAAACAAGCATTTTAATGATTCAGAGCCCATTTTTTTTGTCTTTAATATTTTATCTCTGTATGTTGATGGATTTTTGCTCTTGTCATACTCTGACAGTAATTCCTGGTGTCTCAAGAGCTTGGGTCATACAGACCCAAGAGCAGGACTCATCTAGTAGATGTCAATGAATGCACATTCACTCTGCAACCCAAACACCAAAACCAGGTGTAAGAAGGATCACAGTGCAGAAATACCCACTTTTCACCTGGATGCAGTAGGTCTGGGTTCATGCAGCACTGCACCTGAGTTTGGCCCCTATCAGGACTTCTTCTAGACCTCTTCAGCAAAGCCTACCTAGTCCTGCAGGTTCTTCTGCTCAGGTTCTCTGAACCAAGCTCCATATTCAAGATTGCAGCCTAACTTCCCACAGCAAAGGAGCATCCCACTGCTGCCCCCTTCTCCGTACTTCTTTTCTACTTGAGAGGTGGTAAAAGGAAGGGTGCTATGGAAAAACTTCGTGAAAGTGGAACAATAGGAGGTGCAGAAAATGATGAGGTAACTCCAAAAAAGTAAATGACCCTTATCTTGTCTTTTGCTGAACAAGCCAAAGCCTGGAATGTCAGCTGAGGCAGAAATAAGAGATGCACTGCACAACTGATAGCAACTCCTGAAAATATTTTTTAGTATGAAAATGCCAATCACTGCCTCTCCCAGCAGATCCTGTTCAGGGGTTTTTGGGCCAAATGTCATTCCTTTGTAACTCCTTTGAACTGCGTGTAGTTACAGATCTACTTCTGCCCAAAATGAGTAACTTCCCTAGTTATTTGTAAGTCACATTGCTGTAAGACCATGCCTGAAATTAATGTGCCTTGAAATCACCATGCCTAATTACACTGATGTGCAGTTCTCAACAAATTTAAAGCCTAGATGGCCTAAACCCTAACAAGACCCATGTATTTTTTAGGAGTCGCTTTACAGCTCAAAGAGAGGAGCTGAAAATACACTGAAGTTCGTACTCACAACTGATATTCTGTGAAAAAGTGGTCTGAAAAAATACACATTTCTTAAAATTAGTGCAGGATTATGTATCTTCACACTAATCAACTCAACCCCTCCCT
>JANZLQ010000079.1:3922223-3938663 GCA_026212715.1 Elanus axillaris | reverse complement strand
CAAAACTACAAAGAGGCAACAAGTTAGTAGAACTCCTGTGACAAAAGGATGGAGAAAGTGCCCTGCTGAGGTCTCTTCCACACATGTTTTGGAAGTTTCCATGGGCCAAAGTCTAGTATTCTCTCACAGTAGAAGAAAAACACAATACACCAGCTTGTGCCAAATGTGGGTTTAAGGAATATTTAGTCAGCGTCTTTCTCATGCTGAAATTACAAACCTATTAAAAGGGCTGGAATTATAGTTTAACAGAGAAATTGTATCATTAAAAATCAATTCTTCATGAAGAAGTCCTTGGAAATACCAGACTGTAACAGCCAGACCATGAACCAAGCCTAAATCAGGCCTTGATTTATGCTCTTGTGATTTCAAGGCAACCCCTGAATAGCTATTGTACTATCTACTGAGACAAATAAAGCAACTGACAGTGGAATTATGAAAAAGCGTATCTGGATGGTACAGAACTATATCAGATAATGTTATAATCTGTGGATTCAGCATTGTAGAGAAGGAAGAGGAAACTTGCCACATCATTGTGGGGTGGGGAAGTACTTCAGTAATCAGAATAAGGCAGAGCAGGACACGATACCACCATTTCTGTGTTGGGATTTCATTCTTAGCAATTCTTTTGTTTGTCTGTTTTGCTGTTTCAGGTGCAGGTCTCAGTGTCAGCGACAATGAATCTTGTCATGGCAGCCAGGATGGTGGCAGTATGGCTAATTCCCAGATCGTAGAGCTTAGAAGAATACCCATAGCAGACACTCACCTCTAACTCCATGGCTTGCTTGTTTTGGTTTGGTATTTTTGTTTGGTTGGTTTGTTCGTTTTGTTGTTTTTTTTAAATTCAAGACTCAGTATTTTTATATTTGTACTTCCTTTTGCACTAAAACACTATATGAAACTGTGTAGTAGAATGCTGTGAGCCTTACTGAACGTTTAACATGGAATGTTTGCTTGAAGTTTTGTATATCAGAAAATAAACTGTAAATTTTTTACAGTGGCTGAGCATCAATAGATACCATGGCAATTGGCCTAGATCTGTATCTTGTAGCTAGATGACATATTTCACAAACTGTAGCTTTTTTAATTAACCTGTATGTGTAATACTGATTAATAAAAACAATAGAGTCCATTTGATACAAACAAGTCTGTTTATTCTGCTTGCTGCTTATGGAGCGGGAAGATGATGCAGATACCCTGTTGCACAGGAAAGCCTTTTAATTACACAGTTGTTCTAAGTTTCCTAAGATGCCCTATTCTCACTGGTTTTTGAGTACACAAATCTGTGAACTTTACAAATTCAAACAAAAACAGTCTTGAGCCAGAGAGCTTGAAATGTGAATTGTGACGTGATAAAATACGCAATGTTCTGAAACAAACAGAGGGAAGGGGAGATGAAGGACAAGAGTGAAACCACTGGCAGCTTCATGCTGTCAACTGCATTACCTTGCTGGTTTCATAATATTAAACTTTCACTCTCCTCACAGTCAGATATAAGGGAGAATTCCGAAGAGTTGAATTTTCTGTTAGTCTCTGTGAGTGCTACACAGATATCTCTGTTCTGATTGAAGGGTTCAAGTACTGCATTACAAACAGAGTTAGATTAGTAATCTAGGGTCATAAATGAGCAAGAAAAGTTCCTCCCTTGGGAAAAAAATATATGGAGGAAGTATTTCAGAACTGAGAGGGGGAGGCAGGCTGATCTCGTAGGAATCATTAACTCTGCTTCTGCACAGACACTGGAAGAAAAACACATTAAAGCAGGAGACCAAGGGAATTTTCCTCTGAACATTTCTGAGCATAGTATAGAGATACAGTAAATGAGAATGCAAGCCTTTCGTACCTTCTTCAGGAACTTGCCTAAAGGCTTAATGCTGGGCAAGCTTTGAGCAACAACCTCTCCCTTTAAAAGAAAACTTTTCTTATGGAAATATTTCTGTGAACTTTGCTGTAGTGGTACACAAATTTGCTGTATCTGTTTACTTGTTGATCTGAAAAAACCCCCAAACAAACCCCACTTCTGTGTCCCAGTTCTGTAATAGCTGGTAGGACTGCACAGCTTACAGTCATCACTCATATCCAAAGCAGATATAATCTTTGAAGTCTAAAGCAAAAGCATTCACAGACACAGGAAACTATTTCTAGTCAGCAAAGCCCTTAAAGAAGCGTTTTTCAGGCATGCATTTGAATTGATGGGAAATGGAGTATGTCTATATTTAATTAATAAAAGTTGTGCTGCATCAAGTCTTAAATTTCTCACTCCCAGAAGTTTTGTTGACTCTGTTTATGCTGGTCACACTGCAGAGCAAACAGGGCCAAGTCTTTGTGGTCAATGACAAAACTTAGTGAGAGTTTGGGGCGGGAAGCCTTGGTTCACCATGGGCAGTATACAGAAGCACAGGGCAGTCAGAGAGACTCATGCCTCTGTGCGGAAGAGACAGCCTTTAAAATTGGGTGCAGTGCATCTGAAACACAGCAGGCAAGACTGAACCATCTAAGCATATTTTGTAATTCACTTTTCTGCCGATACTTACACCTGCTGACAAGGGACTTTCTGGGCACTTGAATGAACTACAAGTATCATCAAGTCTCTCAGTCTGGAGTTAAAATTAGTTCTGGACACTTTGCAATATAGAACTTTTTTATATTCTACACAGGAAACCTGTCTTGTAAAGAGAGTTTTTATTTTATTTCATTCTTCCTGAATCAACTGAGATGATCATTGCCCATTGCTGATACTTCTCATCTCCCCACTAAAGCCCTAACATGAAGCCTGGCCCTGCAGAATGATTGCAACACTTGCTCAGCTGCGAGAGTCAGGGCTGTAACAGATGTTTCATTACTTGCAGTACATGCTACTACATGCTGTGAGAAAGCTTATAAAAGAAGGATGTTTGTTTGATTTTGACTCACCACCATAAATGTTAATACTTTGTGTCACTTCAACTTGTTGCACAACTGGCCTGGTTAGGGATTTACTGTAAATGCATCAGCATTTTCAGAGCAGATCAGTTGGATGACGTCCACTACCAGTTATTTCTTGAGTTTTAAATCTCTAGGTGGCGCTCACACGGTTTCAGATCATAAGATGAATTTTGCTATTGTTCTAGAACAATTTTTTTTTTAAAGGAAAATATTATGTGTGTAGGAAAATCAGTGTTTTAACAGCATGGGTCTCTCTCAGCTCCTTTTTGCTGTTCCTCGACCAGGTGAGGATTGAGATGGGAGCAGGGCAGCTGTGTGCTCTGACTCAGAGGTGCCCAACAGCCACACCTGGACAGGAGGAGTACCTTTACAGTTGGCTTGACTTAACCTAACCGCACCAAATGCCTCCTGTGGTTCCTCGATCTCAGGTGTTATTTAAAATTTGATAAACACTTCTTTGTTTCTATGAGATGAATATATCCACAGCTAGATAGCTTTCAAACCAACTGTTACCATGCTAAGATGGCTAACTCGTTCAGCCCTTTGCTTTGTTCTTGTATAATGAAGATCACCAGGACACTTGCTGCCTTTGCTCTTTTCCCTATTAAAGGAGCCACCATTTCTACACAAGAGGCTGTTCTCTGTATTTCAAGGGGTAGAGGGAGCTGCAGTTAATATGGATGTAATGTTTCATAGTTTGCTGTGTGAAGAAGATACCTTTTCCAGACAAGCTTCACCTAAAGCTACTTAAATATGTATGTATGTCAGATGAATGAATGGATGTGTTTCAGGAGTTTATCACCACTTGTATGCCAACGTAAGTAAATTCACTTTTTTAGAAGATGTCTGAATATATTTCACATTCAAGTGCATAAGTGATGAACAATGCTAAGTTCAACAGACATCTTTTAGGTGGTGTTTTAGAGAAAGCCACCGTGGTAGATTCTGATATTTTTTGTGGTACATACCCAGAATAAGTGAATTTGTGTCAGGGATTGAACAGAAATATTCAGATTTGCTTTTCTTTAGAACTTAGTTGAGAACCCCAGTATATCCGTGTTCTGTCTCTATAATGCAAATTCTTAGTACTCCAATATCCTACATCCAAAGTCACCATCCTGCTGAGAACTGCATGGTGAGAGCTTTGATCTGCAAAGGATTAAACTGTATTGAGAACTTTACAGCAATAAAGCACCTATGTGCTCAACATAAAATTATGTTAAATTGACTGATCATGCAGAGGTGTGACTAGAAAATTGCTTAAATTCAGGCATATCCTCCCTTCAGATACATTTCACTATAGCTCAGCCTATACTGTGGACCTTGAGCTACTATTGTAGATTCTGCTTCACCAGCACTGGCGTAAACCAGTAAGAAATCAGAATGTGTGCCCAGTTTCCTGGCAGCAGACTTTGCCTCTGTGCTACTTCTACTGGCAGTAACATGTAGGTAGAATAGCACATGCAAGTTTTGGCTCATCTGCTCAATTCAATATGTTATTCTGTTAATTTGCACAGAAAAACTAAAAAAGAATTTCTATTTTTCATTTCATTGTTCAAAATCATCTTCTGTGCAATAAATACATTGTAATAATTACAACACAATACTTTTGTATGTAGTAAATACATGGAAATAATTGCAATGTCATACTCAAGCAATATTGAATGAAATACCTGGGATTAATGATGTGCTGAAGCTGAGAAGGCAGTTGTGTATACTGGCCTAAATGGTAGCCCAAAATCCCTAAGAATGGTTTTGTTTTGTTGGCTGAGTTTTAACCAAGTCAAAGTTATGTTCATGGTAGAGATGGCATTTTCACAAATACACAAGATTTGGAGAAAATTATAAATACCTTTTGTTGTTGTTACTGCATTTCAACACTTTTGCTTTCTCTGCAAACCTAAAGACTAATGTGGCACCTCTTTAGTCCTGCCTTCCTGCTTTGCATTCCCAGGAAGGTGAATACTTTGCTCTTCCTGGGGGTGGTGGTTTATATAACAGGATTATTTTGGCAATGGCTTGTACTACAGACTGCCAGGACTTTCCCAGATATTCAGAAAAGAGAAGTGTATGCTGGGAACTGTGAGCACAGACTTAATAACCCTGACATTGCTCCCTGGCTAAAATGTACAGCTTGGAGATGACCGCAGGAACATCTCATAACAATGGCTGGTGTCAAAAGTGCAGAGAAGGGTTTTTACTGAAGCTGTCAGGATTTTGCCCAACTTGGCAGGTAGGCCTTGAAGATGGTGTGGTCACTCCTGTGCTGTAGTACCCCTGATCTGAGCACACAGTGATTTTTTTTCCAGACATGCTCTAATTTCCAAAAGCTGTCTTCAGTGTTGCTCTACTCTTCATGCAGAGCAAGTAGCAGCTTCTGGCCTATCTTTTGATGGTTCAAACTATGTGTGAAACACAAGTATGTGTCACCATGCACACACAGACAGAAAATAATTACAGGATACAAGAATTTAATATCATAAAAATAAATTCAGTTTCAATCTGGAAGCTAAAACTTTGTGGTCCAGGTTGTAAAACAGGTTTCCCTGGAAACTTCTTGGCTCCTGCTTTGCAATTCCTGAACCAAAGTTAAACGTGTGATTTCCCAGTTTCCTAACTGGAAAGAGTCACGCATCCAGGCATCAGATATACAGTGCAAGAAAAGGGCATACTTGAAATCTCCCTTTGCTGTGAGCCCCCCACAGTGCACAAGCATATGATGGACCACCTGCAGCCCCTCAATGCAACGCTGCTGCATGAGGTCTGTCCCCCACAGTGGGGAAGCAGAGAAGCAAATACAAAAGATTTTCTCATCTGGCAAGGACCAGACAGATTTCTGCTCCATGTGCATGAAGGACTGTATTTTTTTTGCTTTGGGATAACAGTGTGTCCTGGAGACTGGGCCAGGGCTGGAGGAAAAGAATGGACAAACAGTGGTCTCACTTGAAATCCTTGTTGAGTCCTGATATAGGGAGACAGTGAGTTGTTCCTCACCGAATGTGTGCATGTGGCCCTTCCTGCAGGATGGTCAGCCCTGCCACCTCTGCTGCAGCACACAGGCAGTATCTGCAGCAGTGACTCAAACAGGGCTTATTCTCTGGTGCTTCAGTCCCAAAATGAGCCCTGTTTGCATCTATTCTCCATGCCATGGATATTGTTTGCAACACTCTTTCCAGCAGAAATCTAAAAATACCCCACTGATGGACTGACTTCTGCTGAAGGATTGACCCTTCTCCCTGATCTCCTGCTTGTCCAGCACCTCAGTCACTGCTGTGGGCAGCATGCTTCCCAAAGAGATTCTTTATTCGCTGTATTCGCAGTGCTCTGGTTAGCTGTTTACTGTATACAAGGTGAAGCGTCTACAGCTTCTGCCATACCTTACCTGTGCGCTGGGCAGTTCCTTTGGAAGGGTGAGTAGGTGCTTCTGGCAGGAAAAAAATACAGCTGTAGAGTACAAGCAAAGAGAAGAAACTGTTGAGAGCTTCCTTGCCTTCATTTTGTCATGTTTTTCTATCACCTAGGCGCTTGCCACTGTTACCATATGCATGATGCGCTGCCTTCTGATGAGCATTGCCTGCTGATTCAGAGCACCTAAGGCAAGCACTGCAATTCTCCTCCAAGGGCCATGTGCCTACAGCTTTTAGATGCTTCTGTCCTGAGAGCCAGAAATAGTAAGAATCATGTTACTTTACAGCACTAAGGGGCTTTTCAGGGTTAAGAGTATACCAACTCCTTATATTTGGTGATGGCAGAAGACCTCTGTTGCACATTAGAAAACCTCTAATCCCAGTCCTTTGTGGACTAAGGATGAGGGTAAGACCTGACCTACAGCAGTGGTGTGGACGACTGCTGGGAAGCAGTCTGCCCACCTTAAAAACCATGCTCTGCTGTGGAGTGCAGAGTGAGAACGAGCAGGGCAAATGCCAGGCAGTTACTAGCAAGCCTTCTGACTTGCAAACAGAATGGCTCATTACAAACATTGGGAGATTAATATTAAAGATAATCCTCTGAGCATGGAAAAGAATCCCACATAGCCTCAGGAGATGGACAGCTAAATCCTCGGAGCAAGTATACACAGTTATACCATCCGACCCCGGGGACACAGCTCTTGTTTTTGAAAGCAGCATGCTCTAGAGGAGAAAGTAAATGGAAAAACAATATAATCTTGCTTTCCTAACCCAGAAAAGGAGCCTTGAATGTTCATGAAAACAATCTTTTATTGCAAAGGAAACAGAAGTTGCAATTTTTCTGCTCCTCATAAAACTGAGGCTAACATGATTAAAAAATGTCATAGCTTTCTGAAACTGTGTGAATTAGCAAAGAAACAGAGAGTGCATTTTTGTTCATATCTTCTTTGGTTATATTTAAATAGTCTTAGAAATACTGTTACAATGATTCTTTTTTTTTTTTTCAGAAGTACTAGCCAACAAGAGGCAGTGTTTTACATACCATATGAAGTAAGTTAACATCTAGATCATAAAACACAAAGTCAGTGCCTGTAGACCGCAAGTGCTCAGAATTCATTAGTTCTGATTAATTGAACTGTTTGTTACTTATTTTAATCTGATATCTACTCTAGAAGGAAAATTGTTGTGTTGAAACTAATTAAAGCCCCCCTTTTTTTTATCTTGTATGTTTTACATTAGTGGTGGCAACACATGTTTTGCTCAATATTAGGTCCATTATTTCTGGTTTTCCTGGGGGAGGGGGAAATAAAGGCATGCTTAATTCCTTGTGCTAGGGAGAGTACTTCTGTATTTTGAATAACTCAGTATTTTATGAATTAGTCTCAAACTTAAATAAATAAATAAGACTTTAAAAAGATAATAAGACTTAAGACTTAAGTCTTATTATAAGACTTAAAAAGAATAATACTTCCTGGATTTGGGAGGGGAGGTTTGAAAGTGAGGTGGTTGCATGTCTACATTTTTATAGAAAGAAGAAAGAGAGCAAGAAGGGAAGGGTGATGTTTAATCCTATTAAGTGTGAAGAAGAAGAAGAGGAGTGTCTTCCCAGTAAGACTCATTCTAGGCCAAAACTGAAAACACAGAAAACAAATCAGTGACAGTGGGTGTCATTGTCTTAGCTTGATTATTAACAACGGCAGGAATTTTGCCTGGGGTGACTGTTTTCATTTGTTCTGGCAGGGTACAGTTGGCAGTCACTGCTCTGCTGCTTCTCAAGGTCAGATCCGGATCCAGTGGCTCTCAGACAATATTTCTTAACATCAGGTTTCACTGGCTAGAAGATCTTTTTGTATTTGCAGGCATAAAAATCTGGTCTTAACTGACTGGTGTTATGAACGTCGATGCTATTTTTGGTTTGCAGGTGGAGAAACTGAATCTCCAGACCTCCCATAAAAACCTGCAATTCAGTGTTACAGTCAATTCAGTGTGAGACTATGGCACATGCAACCCCAGCAAAGACAGCAGAATTCAATGACTGACACGTCTGCTTTAGAAAGACTTTACCTGATCATGCCTGACCATTTATATTGATATATGAGCTTGCCCTCAGCCATCCACATGCAATCCTGTGTATTGGTATACACTTGGTCTCAAACAGAACACCCAGCAGTTGTCCATCCTGCAGAGGAGAGCAGAGGATGCCTCAGCTCAGGGGGAGCTGATGGGCAGAGGTACCACCTACACCAGCAACACAGATGCAGGTGGCAGACCAGGCTCACTTGCAGCCCTTGAGCCATAACGCATGAGCTTCGAGTTCTTGCTTGCCCACCTGCGATCCTATGCAGTGTTCCAGTATCAATGCACTTAGCACTCACCTGCCCTTGGTTTTCCACTACAGAAACTGGAGTGTATCTGCAACCATCACTCTTATTTCTGGCTAGGACTTTATTAAAATGAAATGCACCATCCACTCCCCACATACACTAGACATGCACACAACAGGAGTACCCCTCCAGGAGGTATTTGCATACAGCAGAGACAAAATAGATTTTGCTTCTCTCACCTCCTTTGCCCAGAGTCTCGCTTCCCCCTTCTCCTGCAGCCAGTGATGGCCTTGGGTGATGCCCAGATGACGACTTGGATCTTCCACCTCTCCCAGTCCTCAGGGGTGTTTATCTTTGCTCTAGAACCATGCTGTAGGGATGATCTTCTTCCAGAGGACTATTGCTGGCATCCAGACTGCAGGTCTAGGTGGGACAGAAGAAAAAACATTGCAGTGCCCATGCTTCGGATGTCTTGAGGGTGGACAAGAACTAGTTGCACCTGATCAAACCCGGCTGTATGTCTTCAGCTTGTGCAAATTCATGGGTCATGCAAGTTCCAGTTATGTTCTGGAAGAAAAGCAGTTCATTGACTGGACTCTCAGGGCATGCATATGACTAGCATGTTAGGAAACAGCTTTGGAAACTGGTCTGGCACAAGGTGAGAGAGGGAAAGGACTTGGGAAACTCCAGATCTGGGGTCTTGAGGCCAAACACACAAGTAAGAGAGAGCAGACTAGCTTGCTGATGTCCTGGGATCTTTCCAGGTCTCAGCTTCACCCTGTACCAAGGCTACCAGGAACCCTCATGGAATTGCACGACATGGATCACCTGGGCCCACAGCAGCCCAGCCCATAGCCTGGGATCAGCAAAATCTGATCTGGCTTCCTTGTAAGCAGGACCTGGAGAGCTGTGGGTGTGAAGCTACTGTGTATTTGCTCAGCCAGGCACTCAGCCAGGATCAACTCACCACAACCAGATTACCTATTCAATAAAGGTGGTTTAAAGTCTTGTGCTACAAGGCTCATCCCTGCTGCTTGGTTAATTTGTCTCTGAGGCCATAAAAATAGCTCTGTCTGATTCTGAGAGGTTGTTTCAGGCTTGTTTTTGTTTCTGGATTGATCTTTAACTGGTTTCCAGGGACACCGTGAGAGCTGGAGAGAGCCACTCTTTCAGTTGTGTTTCAGTCTTTCAAATTTGGGGCAGAAAGTCTGTGACCACACTGTTTCCTGCTTCCCTTTTCTCTCTTCCTTCGGCTTTCTACAGCACAGCCTGCTAGGGTTGTCCCCTGTGACAGCACTTTCTTTTCAGTGCTCACCTACTTTTTGTTGAGCTGAAGGGAACTTTGGCTGTCAAGAAGGTATGCAGGCTCTACAATACACGCTGGACAATTGGTCTGTGCATGATGCAAGTCAAAGATGGGCAGCATGTGTGTTGCAAGGGGCTGTGGTGGTGGATGAGTTAGAGCCTGCTTCTTGCCTGCTGTAGTTGCCTTGCCTGCTGTAGGAAGGACACGACTAGTTTGAGCCCTCTAGCTCAGTGAATTTGGACTTCAGCTTCTTTCAGAGACACGATTTTTTTAAGCTCCAAAAAACTTCAGCTCTTTCCTTATTCAGGCAAGAGTTCCAGAATATTGGTGTTGCCAGTTTGTATAAAAATCGTGAAAATTATCAATAATACCAGCAGGTTTGTATTATTAATAATACCAAAACAACTCTGCTGTTGCTTATAAGCAATAAAAAAGTGAAGGTTTTTCTATGCGTCAAGAAGCTGGAAAGATACACCAAATATACGCATTTTTAGTATCCGATAAAATGTCTCTTACTCTAGTGCACTGTCCTCACATATGACCTTTATATTCCGGAATGCCTGACCTTGATTAAAAACAAACATGCTTCTCAGTGTCAAAGGAAGAGGAAATGTTATAGATAACATATTAAGTTCCCTTTTTTTGTGCGTGGTTGTGTCTGTGTTTTTGGTTTGGGTTTTTTTTCATACATAACTACATTGTTGTTGCAGTAGGCACTGAACACTGCTGCATTTCATCCTATGCAAATACAGGGTCTTTAACATCATCTAAAGATCAAGGTTATATTTTTGCTTGGAGGTAATATAATAATATTTCTTTGGACTTTGTGATTGAATAGGAAGGGAGAGGTTATCTATGTGCATGCATTTAACTGAAAGTGAATGCTTTTTCCCATGGAAAGCAGCCTGAATATTCAATCATTAATTTGCAAAACAAACAACCCAAAAGAACTTGGCTTGCATCTTCCATACGTATCTAATAGGATTTAGTCAGAATTAACTGTGTATACAGGCATGCCACATGACACCTGGTTGCAGTTTTCATTTGGCTGCAGATTTTTCACTTCAAACCAGCATCCAGTGTGCAGGAAAGGTTCACGGTGTCACAGGGTTGTGGTGATCATGCTGGGAGCAAGACACCTTGACAGTCCCTTATGCTAACCTGTTGCACAACAGTGTGACTCCTCTAGGATTTCAGTAAGGTACTACTCAGCTCTCCTACTCTTATCTCCTCAAATGCTCCTCCTTAAGGATTTTATTGAGACTACATACCTAGATACCTGCTGAGCATGAAGGCAACCAACTTGCTGAGACTGAGGAAAGCCACTGGTGAAATGGGACATAGTGGTCTTTCCAGGAATACGGACTCCGTTACCACTTCTTTGCAGTCTCAGTAATGTTTAGGATAAATTTGTGTAAAGTATACCATTAAAATTAGCTTGTCATGCATGCTAGGAGATGTATAAGTAAGGGTTTAAATCCATGTTATTTTGAAATGATTGAATCAAAGTGATTTGAACTTACTGTCTTCTTTTTTCCCAGCTAAAATATTAATATTACATGATGAATTTTCAAATTGAAAGAAACTAGCCAATATCCGCTAAGTCCATTGAAACAAAAGTAATGAAACTTCCTACCTGCCTCAATTAGGCTTTCCAAGACACCCATCACTCTAGTAATTAAGTGATTTCTTGTTTCTCAAACTGTACCAGGAACTGCCAAATAAAATACAACCATTTAATCATGTTAAATTAGAGCTGTAATAATATTAGTCATTGCCTAATAGCCTCTTTTAAGCCACTAGGAAAGTAAAGTCTTGCCAAGAAGACTGTTACCCTTCCACAGAATAAATCAATAAATCATAATTGTACTGTGTACCTTGACCTCTTTTCCACCACACTGTGGAAAACAAACAGCAGGAAGCCAGAGACTGGTTAAGTAATTTAAAACAATTTGTAAACTATAATTCAAGGGACTGGTTAGGCCTATTAATTAGTAAAACCTTCATAATCACAAAAGTATTCAAATGCACTCGATTTCAGTAAAATATACTAAGTGGAGCAATCTGATAACATGGCTGCTACCATCAGGGCTGTAAAACACTATGTTCTTTTCAACTGTTTCTGTCAACATTTGAACATAAATTGGTGAACACATGCTAGAAAGTAAGTAATCAACTGCAACCATTCCACCAAAGCTAGATATATCACAAATTGTGGCTAGCCAGAAGTCCTTTATTTTTAACCACTAACTACTGATAATTTTATCAGTATTCCCCAACTTATATTTCTGAAGCCACTGCAGACACGGGTTGGAGATCTTTCCCTCTTCTTTGCTCTAATTTATCTGCTTTCTGGCAGTGCTTCTTCACTGCTTTACCCTCATTTTATTAACAGTCAGTGGGAAATAACCAGCTCTGGACTCCTAAAGCTGCATCTGTGCTGTGGGTATTTACAACAGGGCAGGGTACATTCTCCAGAATAACAGTCCTGGTCGGGTTAGAAAGGATTTAGAAAGGACAGGGATTTAGAAGGAATTTTTATGTGATCCTCAAAACATGGGCTGAACCCTTTGGGTTTCCTCTCCCTTTCCTGGAATGGCTTAAGTGCTGTTTCTTTGTAGGTACCCTAAAGTGCTCCCTGGAATAGCTCAGGAGTTTGGCACGTGTCACACTGAAAAATAAAGAGGACTTCCAACTCATAGAATCACCTAATCATTTAGGTTGGAAAAGACCTTTAAAATCATCAAGTCTAACCGTTAACCTAACACTGCCAAGTCCACCACTAAACCATGTCCCTAAGCACCACATGTCTTTTTAATACCTCCAGGGATGGTGACTCCACCACTTCCCTGGGCAGCCTGTTCCAATCCTTGACAACCCTTTTGGTGAAGAAATTTTTCCTAATATCCAATCTAAACCTCACCTGCCGCAATTCAATGCCATTTCTTCTTGACCCACCACTTGTTACTTGGGAGAAGAGACTGACCCCCACCTCGCTACAACACCCTTTCAGGTAGTTGTAGAGAGTGATGAGATCCCCCCTCAGCCTCCTTTTCTCCAGACTAAACAGCCCCAGTTCTCTCAGCTGCTCCTCATAGACTTGTGCTCCAGGTCCCTCACCAGCTCTGTTGCCCTTCTCTGGACACGTTCCAGCACCTCAATGTCTTTCCTGTAGTGAGGGGCCCAAAACTGAACACCAATCATCTAACAATGCTAAATACCCTACTCAGCATGAGAGCTAAACCTTGAATGCTAAGGAATCGGATTATCCAGGGCTAGCAACCAGGTGAAGTATCTCCCACCCTTGAGAAGTCATCCTTGAGGAAGACCATGTTACTAAGCAAAGCTGTAGGAGAAATGAATGCGGCAGTCTAAGCCTTGGGTGCATGTGAACAATCATCAGTGTTTATCAGCTGCAAAAGAAAATCTGATGCAGTGATCAAGTTGTTGCTGGACTTTGTATAAACACAGTGGCTGCTGCCACACAAAGACTGGCATACTGGTCCTAGGAAACTCCAAGTTGAGAGTGAAGGACATAAAGGGAGGAAGTGTGTAAAAAAAAAAATATAAAACCCTTCCAGGAATGCTTATATTGTTTAGATTTTTCAAGGAAAAAATACCAAAGCAAATGTAAACCACAGGGAAGAGTAACAACAATATCCCTGGAAAAAATTGTTTCACAGCATTGTTTATTGAGTACTTCCTTGCTGTTCTAATTGTCAACATGAAGTGCAGCATTTATCTATTAAAAAAAATGAATAAATCCTCACTAAAGGAATTAAAAACTCTGATCTTCTAGGAAGGAACAGTTTGAGGAGAAAGTGATTGCCTAGATTGTTACTACTTAAAACCAAATTTTTTATAGCATTCAGTGAATAATCTTTGCTTTTTCCTGATGGCTTTCTGGGCCAAGACAAGCTTATATCTCACATTATTATTTATTGAGTCACTGTTCATTTTCCCATTAGTAGCAGCAGGATATGTTCTACTTCTTTGGTGATAATTTCCTTCTTTAATATATTCAGTCCCTTTTAGAAAAACACTTGGGCTGAGGTGAAGCTTTCAATTTCATATCAGCAACCCAAATGGTTCAGTCAACTCTTGCTAATCTTATTTTATAAAATTGCCTCAACATCTAGAAAGAACAGCTATCTATATAAATCCTTAGTTAGACCATACCCAACTTTGGCATCAGAAAAGGTGCCTGTGAGCATGGTTTCCATATGGTTTTCACATCAGGACTAGAAATACAATTAACCAATGCAATGAAAATAGAAGGGCCATTGCAACTGCAGGTTCATCATTGCATTTTAATCTGCAGAAGGCTGCGGTCAGCAGCCTAAACAGACTCACACCGTGCAATATTATCTCTCAAAGCACACACACACAGAGGAGAGAGCAAAAGTACAATTTACCTAGGGAGTTTCAAAAATGGGGCTTGTGCAAACTACCTGTTAGACAAATGCCTCCAAAGTGTGGGTGTTAACAGGAGACTTTCCTAGTCCTCCAAGGGAGAAGTGGGCATTGGTCTTCATTTTGACCTGGCACAAGCCCAGCTGCCTCCCTGCATCCCAGGTACCTGTCTGAGCAAAGATGCAAATCCACCTTAGGAAAAATCCTGGTTTAGCTGTATCCTCACACATGGATGTCTGAAGAAATACCTCGGTTAATGTCTGTGCTGGTCAGCAAAAGCTGCAAGGGTGAAATGACCCATCAGTGTGGCCACAGGATGCTTCATAACTTCACGATAGCTGTCATCCAGACCCCTCAGAGAAGCAAGGAGTGAAGCTTTAGGGGTTCAAAATGTTAAAGCAGCTTAACAAAAATCAAAATGTGCATCTGTGCGTGTGCGCATGCAAAAATCTTTGACACTAACCCATGCTTATTAATGTTAGCAGATGATTTAAAACATTTTCATTACAATCTATAGTTTCAGAGTGTGAAGGAAATCTCTCCCTGCCTCTGGAGACATAAAGAATGCTATCTTGAAGGGCTGAGGACACCATGTGCAGCTCCAGCCTAGTGCATTTTTTCTAGTTGTATCTGGAATGTAGCAGCATTCTGCTTTGGGAATTTGCAGTAAATAGGACTGTCAGTGTATTTATGTAAGAAGGTGGCTGTTGGAGATGTATGGCCTGAAGAAGTGGTTTTTTGCAAGATAGAAAGCAGTAAAATGTGAGTCTGGAGCACAATATTCACAGAAAGAATGAAGCTTAAAAAAGCCTATGTAGCCAGCTTTCCTCCTCGTTGGGCAGAGCCCCCAGTGAATCAGAATTTTATTTTTTTTTTTCCATCTAAAGGTACATATTTTCCTCATTTTTCCAGCATCAGATTGGATAGCAAAATTCCAGGATTAAAAAAAAAAAAAGGCCCAGATTTATGTGAACAAATTGTTAGTTTTCTTCAGGTACATGGACTGTTTATTTTTTCCCTGGAAGAGTATCAATTGCTTTATATTTCTGGTTACTTCATCAGTTCAACATGGTGGGAAAGAACACCTCCCTGCAGCTGAAGGTGCCATGTGAGGAATAAAATTTAATTTTCCTAGACCTAGAAATGGAAATGTGGCTGTTGTTTGGGACTTTGAGACAGCTCAGATTTCTGTGCTGGAGGAAGATATCTGGAGAACTCAGCTAGGCTTAAGGAACAAATTAAAAAAGAAGTCCTAATAAAGCTGAAAATTCAACTAACATAAAATGTTGCTTCTTACAATTTAACCTCCTGGTATGCATATCGTGTAGAGAATTGTTTATGTTTAGCCATATAGTGGGTTTGATCCAAAAGAAGGAGGCCAGAAGGATTCAACATGATCTAGTTGAAGATGTCCCTGTTCATTGCAGGAGTGTTGGACCAGGTGAGCTTTAAATGTCCCTTCCAACCCAAACCACTCCATGATTCTATGATTCTGCCTTTGCTTGTCTTTGATTTGTTTGATTCTCGCTTTAAAAAAGAAAAGAAAGAAAATTTCAGCTACCAAAAATTGTTCATTTGTGGATTTCTTGCTTGGCTTTTCCCCCCAGCCCTGTCCCATACTTCATGTTTACACATTAATGGATACTAAATGAGTACACAATGATGCTGTTCTTAGCCTTGGACAGTACGCTGTGGCACTGTGCATATGATGGGCTTTTACTACAACAAAATACTTCTTACTGTCTGATACCTGTGTAGGAACACTTATGGCTCCAGTTATAATACTATATACTTAGAGCATCTATTCAGCTTTAGACTAACTGAATTGAAAATCTTAAGAGTGAATTATTTTATATTTATATATATAATTGTGGTGGGTTGACCATGGCTGAACCCAGGTGCCCACCAAAGCCGTTCTATCACTCCCCCCCCCGCCCTTTGCTGAACAGGGGAGAGAAAAAAATATATAACAAAGGGTTTGTGGGTCGAGTTAAGGACAGGAGAGATCATTCACTAATCACCGTCATGGGCAAAACAGACTCGGCTTGGGGAAAATTAACTCAATTTA
>JANZLQ010000079.1:3901257-3922123 GCA_026212715.1 Elanus axillaris | reverse complement strand
AGCAGCTTCTCACAGAAGCCACCCCTGTAACCCCCCCACTACCAAAACCTTGCCACAGAAACCCAATACAATAATCCAGTGTATGTATATGTGTATATATACATTATATATATTATATATTTATATAATATATATATATATATAATGACATTGCTTCCCAGCTTTGGAAGATCTGTTGGGCCCATATTACTCACTCATTCATCACATGCATCATGTTTTTGTGTGTGTTTTTAAATGAAAATATTGTATTAACTTTAAAACAATAACTCAGGCACTAGGATTAATATTTGTAGTCTGGTTAAAATCTCAGTATGCAGGTTTTTTCAGCTTTTATTTTTAAAAAAAGAATAATAATTATTAATAAATCTTCCAAGAATTGTTTTTGTTACTGCAGGAAGTCAGCTCACCATCCAATAGGAAATAATCACTCAGTCAAGGCCATTAATAAGCAAATTAAATAAGCTGCTCATGAGTCAGTGTATCTCTTTCTCTTTTTTTTTTTTCAAATCAGACGTGCAACTCTTAGCTCTATTGAATAGCTTAATTTGCAAGGTTAACTGTACATGTATGTTTAACATGTGTATATGTAGTAGTAGATCCCGAGGCAGCAGGACACCACTTACTATGGTAGGAGTGCAGCATGTTGACTTTACAGCTGACTGAGTAATGTGCAAGACTTCACAGCCCGATCTGAGCCAGCAAAACAGTTTTGCTAATGACTTAAATAGGAGCAAAGTCTTACCTGAAGGTGGTTAGTCTAGAATTACAGATAAGTTTCACACTAAAGCTGTACGAATGATAACAAACTTGATTCATTAGTCTTTGAATGGCTGAAAGGGACCTTCATTTTGCTACTATATGCATGGAGCACATTTGTTGTTCGTCTCTATTCAGGCTACTAAACATTATTGTTTTCTCAAACTGAGGTTTATTGCTTGCAAAAACAAATAATGTGCTAGTATCGGTGTGTTCATAAATTTAAAATTAATGTTTTATTTTACGTTGCACTACCACAAGTAACAAGTCAAAGTGTTGATGAGCAATCCTTAGATTAAAATGTATTTGGATTTGGTGAGCACACATGAATAACGCACGCTTATGTAGACAGAAAGGTCAGTCAATGAGCAATTTCCTAGAAATGGACTGCTGCTCACACTGGCTGTTAGGCCAGTAAGTACTTCAACCATCTTTGTAATATATTAGGGAAACTGCTTATTCCAGAACAAAAATTTACTACCTAACAGTTAAATCTCTACATTTAAAAGATTTTTACTGAATATGTTGTGAATGAAGACAGTGTTTCATTTTCTCACTTCAGACTCACTCAGTTTTGTAAACTTGTTAGTTATCAGGGACAAGATGAATATGTCAGAAGCAGTTTTCAGTTTATAACGTAAGCAGATACTTCATAAGTTGTGAAGTTTTTTGTGATCCAGTGTCCCAGGTCATAAAGCATTTGTACTGCTGAAGTGCTGAAAGACTCTACTGTAGTTGTTTAGTGTACCATGGAAGAAAAAGAAGAGCAGACAACGTTCCTCTTCTTAGGCTACATGTGCAAAATTTGTAATGGAGTTCATGGGAAAGGGTGAAAAAAGAGTTTAGGAAGTGTATTATAGAGTATCTAAAAAAAATATGAAAGACCTGTGAGGCAGTACTATTCTCAGGAAATGGCTTAGGTGGCAAAACCAAATTATAATAGGTTAGCCCTCCTCTGAAAAAAATTGGGAAAATTCAGAGCCCACAGGCAGCCTGAGAGGTTGAACAAAAGCAGAGGGAGAAGACTGCTGTGGAAGTGCTCTGCCAAATATTTCAGGGTTTTTTTTTGGCCCCACACTGGTAGAAATAGTACTGGATTTGCAGTATGTAGCTCTTCTTGGCCTTCCTCCCTACCAACCCTGACTTTGCTAGACAGAAGACTTACACCCTCATGCAGGTATACCTACCCACCCAAATCCTGACCCCTTTGTGTTGTTTCTGCTAGGTGTATGTGTGAACACCCTGTACAGAGTGACTGTGTAAGGCATGTGTTAGGAACAGGCACAGTGTGTTGATTCTGAACACAGTATGTCTAATCAGTTTGCAGGAGGAGTTTGTGATTCAGCTGTAATTTTATTTCTTTCAAAACACCATGCTCATTTTTGAATCAAGAGCTGAGGAGGCTACCACTCTGTGACTGTGCTCTAGCATCTTATTTTAAACTCGTTCTAGCTCTGAGGATTAATGTTTTCTGTTGTTTTAAAGCAGTCTTGAAGGTCTAATCAACACTCTCAGCTGTAATGGTTTCCAAACCATTCCATGTGAA
Organism: Elanus axillaris; assembly: GCA_026212715.1. Classification (NCBI taxonomy): domain Eukaryota; kingdom Metazoa; phylum Chordata; class Aves; order Accipitriformes; family Accipitridae; genus Elanus; species Elanus axillaris. The sequence goes on along the minus strand of JANZLQ010000079.1, from coordinate 3,919,821 downwards.
GTATATTATGTGTCCCCTGCATACTTGTGCAATGGCAATGCATGGCACCTTGGAATAAATTTGTGAGGGATACTGTATGAGAGAACATCTCCAACAGCAACATCGACAACCAAACTACAACATTTCAGTGAGATCTTGAAGGATTTTCCAGGGTGCTCAGTGATCTGTAGACTCCCAGTAGCATTCAGTGCTGCGTGGATATCTCTTGGCATCTGGAGGTGTCTGCTCTGTGGTAATGCAGTCATAATGTCATGCAAGAGTGCCTTAAGTATGCTAATATTCCTTGCCAAGCCATTAGCTCTGTTCCAAGGTCCTTTTAAGAGCTGGTGGCAGTGCCCTCAGCTGCAGCATGAGCCCTTGCACTTTCATTGTTGCTTTTTCTCTCTTTCAGCATGGAAGAATGAACCTGAAAAAGTTTGGCCTCTGCTTGGTGAGAGCTCAGTGGCTGAACATGAACTCCTCCTGCTGACCCTTTTCTCCTTGTTGGACTCCAGGAGTGGACTGGTGATGGCACAGTATCACTTTTTTGGCTATCAGCCTTTACATTTGCCATCCTGCTGAAGCAAGCCTTTGCATTTGACAGCATCAGCCTTAGAGAGGCAGCTGAAAGGGTTGCAATGAAGCATGTACCTGGGACAGATGCAAAGACATGGTCGTTTTTATATTTACCTCCCACCCCCAGAAATCTGTACTCCAGGAATTCAGCAATCCTCTGAGACAGCCTCTTCCTGCCTCCTGTGGCCAGGCTTCCACCAAAGGGAGCCCATCTATGGCCTGATCCCACTGCAGAGAGGCTGCAGGTGAGGGATTTGCCCTCCGAAGCATCCCCTCAGCTGTGCTAGTTTCAGGGGAAAGCTATCAGGATAATTCCTGATGGGATCAGAGTCCTGCCAGCCACTCACTCACCATTACAGAGGTTCAGCCTGTGCAGGACTAGAAGGATCAGAACAGCAATCTGCAACAATGTGGGCTTAAGCTTCATGGTGAGATGAAGCTTTGCAAAAAGTTGTGTCAGGGAGAGTGGTGCCATGCCTGTCTGATGGCAGGGTAGTAATGAAAGAAGAAACAAAGTGGTGTCCTCTGAGGCAAAACAGTGTCATCTGTGTGCAAAATGCAGAAGTAAGTTGGCTAGGGCAGTGGTAACCGATTGCATTTTGAATTGCACCTCCTAGGAGATACAGAAGCTGGCAGTTTGCATAGGAGACTTTTTGAGACTGAAAGAACAATTCTGTATGCAGAGTTAACACTTTTCTTGAGGAAGGAGGTGGAGAGATGGGGAAAGTCCTTAGAAAATATGTACCTGTCACTTTTTGTTGTTGCTGTTCTTAAAGCCTGAGAAAATGACTGGTTTTGAGTGCTTTGTGAGGTTTGCTGAAGAGTGTGAATTTGTTGAAATGGTCATCACCTTGTCACATCCTCTGAGCTTGCAATGGCACTATTGCTGTCTTGTTTATATCAATTGCCTATGCCTAACTGATTTCTATTGTGATACAGATAACCTGTATAAAGCCTTCATAGGACTTCAAAACAGGTTTCTATATTTAAATATATACTGCCATGCTGGCTTCCACTATGCTGTGGGTAGGAGGGAGTTGAGTTGAGCAGCTAGAGTGCTTGTTCACAAGCCTCATCTTTTGGGGCTTTTTGTTTGTCTTCAGAGAAACCTTCAGTCCCATTCATTCCTCAGAGACAGCAATGATGAGCCACACTCAGCTCTTTTCTACACACCAGCATCATCGCTACATATCATCCTGACGCTTTGGCCAAACAAACAGTAAGTCCTTCCTCCGTACACCTTTTATCAGTGTCAAAACAAAATTTTACTTCTCTGCAGGGACATGACAGTGAGGGAGGGTTTGGTTTGCAATTTCTACCCCAGAACAGCCTTCAGGGATGTGGGGAGACATTACCATGATGGAGGTCAGCACACATCAAGGCTTACAGGGTTTAGCGATGAGTATGTGTTTTAAATTGGTAGATGAACTTTTAGATGGATAAATCCCATTGTTTTTCACCCCAAAGAGGGTGGTGCTACAGAATATCAAACTGCTAAAGGGGCTTAGGGTTAATTAATTTATATTGGATCTTAGACTAGGACCCTGATAAACACATTTATGCTTTGACTTAGGGCTAGATTTTGCTGTTGAATCCCACACTTTGACAGAAGTGGCATATGAAAAGCCAACTTTCAAATTTGCTCTTCTGTAGCCAACTTTTTGAAATAAGCCTCAAGTCCCTTTTAACTTTTTAAGAATAAACAAGAGTAAAAGGCCACAATTTTCTTTCAGAAACACAAAACAGCAGGTGCTAAATTTTATTCTCAGTTATTATGGTGTTCTGCTGAAATAACAGTGAAGTTGTGTTGTACTTTTCCCAGCTTGGAGAGTAAAATCTGTCTCCAGAAGCTTAGAAAATACCTACTTTTTTTAAACTGCTAAAACTATCAGTGTGTGTTTTGGTTTGGTTTGGTTTGGTTTTGGAGGCTAGGGAAGGAGATAGGGGAAGAAAAGAATGGAATGGTTTGAGCTACCTGGTCTAGTAGAAGGTGTCCCTGACCATGGCAGAGGGGTTGGAACTAGATGATCTTTAAGGTCCTTTCCAACCCAAACCATTCTGTGATTTTATGGTTCTATGATTATATGATTAATCTAGAATGCCCCCCAAAATATATGCACTGACCAAACCTGTTTAGCCCTCATTTAAGTAGTTTAAATAGATGGCAACTCTCTTCTTCATCAACAATATGAAATTATTATCAACAATAAAACATTCTTGTGTCTGCCAACTTCCTATCTCAGCCAGTGCCTTTTATTTGGAGCATACAATGTGAATCTATTTCTTTTTCAAAATGCCTGCTATAATAGCCCTTTCTCCTCCGGCATTTGCTAGCATGGGATAGTCACTAGACCTACCCCCAGCGTGGTTGAGCCAGGAATGTTATTAACCCTTTAGCTTGATCTCCAGGGTGTCAGCCTGCTCAGCATCTACAGAGTTAGAGTGTTCTCTCACAAATGATTAATGAATGAAGCTCTGGAAAACTTCACTGGGAGGAGATTTCAGCCATTTGATATATAAGGTAATAGCAGCACGCTTCTTAATCTGGCTGCCCAAATTATTTTGATGTAAATGAAAGAGCAAGCTTCCCATGTGGTGCTGCTCCACATGAAATGCCTTTTCTTATTTTCTATTGTGGGCCATAATCTTTTTCTGTCCCTGATTTATTCTCTATATCATGCAGATTCAGTACTTCAGAAATGCCAAAAATGATCAGAAAGTTTAAGGAAGAAAAGGAGATATTTTTATTTCTTTACCAAAACTCAGGAATCTAAATTTGACTGCTAACCTTAGATTTAACCTTAACCTTAGATTTTACACAGTGTTTACAGTAGAAGTCTGACTATATGGTGAATGATGTTTACCATCAGTATATGATAAATATATGTGCAAACCTTTTCCATATATCTTCTAAAACCCTTCAGTTTGGATATTTTTTTTTAAAGAAGATAATTAGTATAGGGTATTCTAGAATTTCTGTTGCCAACTTTATTACTTTCCCAGAGGCAGTCACCCCATCAAACTTTAAGATGACACTCACAAAGAGCTGAAGTCTCTGGGATAAAAAGGTGTACCAGACTGCGCTGATGACTGAAAATTTAGTCACAGAATTTCCACTGCTGAATGGGGACCACTGCTGCTAAAGGTAAGAGGGAACAGAATTCATTTTTCTCTGCTTCTGATGTACCATGGAAAAGAATCTTTTTCCAAGGAAGAGCTTCTCTTTCCCTATAGTCCTCACAGAAAATACAATTATTTTATCCAGTGCTTGAATTATCCAAACCTGTGTAAGTGTCCATATTTTATTTTCAGGCTGTAAAACTCCTCAGATACTGTCAGAAGATTATTAAGATGCAACAAAATTCCTGGAACCTTTATCTGAAAAGAAAAGTCAACTTTCATATGACTATTAATAGTCAGGGACAGCCTCATTACTTCCAATTTTTTGATAAAAACTGGTTATTTACAGGTACAAAGTTGATTTTCTCTTTAACACTTCTGACATATTTTGTTGCCAAAACCTTGATAGTTAGGATTTGGCAAATGATCTCTGTCCTGATTTTCCTTCCCTTGGAGGATTAAAACACTTTCAGCTCACCATGAAGCTAATGAGGGTTGTGAGGTCTCTGTGCCTTGGAGGTGATCAGGCCACTGCTGTTTTCTCACCAGACTTTGCTGACTTTGAATAACAAAGCTTAACAAGAAAAATCAATACATTAAAGACTAAATCTACCAATGCTTTGCAATCATGCAATGTTAAGCAAACTTCAGGCAAACAAGCATGTATGGTATTCAACTTTGCATTAGTCACAGGAAAAACTGACGTAATTTATGGGAGATTTGGCTTATTTAACCAAGAAACCACAGTGCAGCATTAGGACCCTTAGTTAAAACAAATGTCTCATTTCAAAGGTACTTTGATTTTTCTTGTGTTTATATAAGATCAGTCATCATTCAGGTACTGAATAGCTATGAAATTAAATACATGTGGACTTTACCAAAAGTAGGTCCTACCCCTCCTTTTCAAGGTGTCATCACTTTTGGCAAGCCTATACAGCACCAAAGGTTAATGATGAGCTAATACCTTCTTAAACTCTCTATTTAAGAAATACAGAAGAAAATGCTGAGCATCTCCCTGCTGCTTCAGCACATGAGCTTTCTTTCTCTTTCTTGCTCAGATGAATGATTTGCTGCTTCCCAAACTGTGAGTCAAAATAGCTGCTTTTGCCTTTCTGCACTGTGGTTTTGTTGCTAGCATTCAGGAGACTAGCGTCAGCACGTACCTTATGCAAGCTGGGCTCAAAGGCCAGTGTATTTTGAACTGCAGCAAAGCCTTTTTCTCTTTATTTTAGGGATTTTGTTCAGAGTTTTGTTGAGTTAGGGTCACTGTTTTACACCCACAAATGGTTTGTGTAGAAGCGCATGAGAGAAAACAAATGCTGTCTGGAAAATTTAACTCTAGATAATTCTATCCCTATGCTCTGCACTTAACGAAATGGTGACTGAGAGTGACTTAAGATCAAACAACTTTTGCTTTCAAAAAAGCGGCTAAGCACTAATTCATCAGAACCCTGCTAAGTTCTACTCCCTGTACCAGTGTGCCATGGCTTTTTTTAATTAGTTTTTTGTTGTTTTTAACCATTTATAGAGGCCCTGTTCTTGTGCCAGCTATGATCAGACTAGTACCATCCTTGAGACACCAATGGGTGGAACATATTAAAATAGCTGCTTTCCCTATGTCCTGTTTTGTAGTCTTTTCTTGTTGGCTCTACTGCTGGACAAAGAATAGCTCAGATACGAGCTGTATGTTTCACTAAGAGGCCAGGCTTGTTAAGTTTGAAGATGAGGGTTCTGGATACAGAACAGTCTGGTCTTGTGGAATTTTATCAAGAAAAGTGACGAACGTCATTGGAGTTTGCTGTGTCTGAGCCCATGCCATAGGCAAGAGCTGTTCACTGCCCTTTATCAGGATGGAGGCACAAGGGTGTTACTGGATACTGCCCATAAATGATAGGCATGAGAAGTCCTTCAGACATCTGGAGTTTATTTAACACCGGCTGCTGTCTGCATTGGTGCTCTGACTGAGGAGCATCTGACTCCTCTGGGAGAAATGTGCTCATGATTTCTGTGTGAAGTGGTCCATCTTCTCTGCACCTGGAGCTGATAGCAGGCTGCTGAAGAGGGGACCTCTTATCAGTGAAACTCAAACTGCAAACAGCTGGGTCCCACCCTGCTGCTTGTTTGGTGTGGCTGACACAGTCTCTTCCTTAGCTTGTTTACAAATCACATGAGTCCTGTGCCTCCCATTTAGAGCCAGGAATTTGTTTTTGGAAGAGTTAACTTGGCAGCCATCCCCGTGCAATAATAATGCAAAGGTAACCACTTTCAGTGCACAGGTAGCTTTCTTTTATAAAAAGCCCCGGATATGACTGAAGATATGATGGGCTTCTATCATGAACAAAATCAAAGTGTCCAATTTTCTGCCAGCATGTTCTGCCTTCATTTGGATTTGAAAAGGTACACCTGGATCCTAGAAAGGATCTCAGGAGGCTGTGAGGTTGAGAGCAAGCCTGCAATTTGCCTGGCTGATGGATTCAAGCCTGCAACATGCCAAGGAGTCCTGGCTGATACACATCTCTGAGCAGATCACCGTCCCTCCCTTAGAGTAGTGAAGGCCAGAATAGCTAATTATGGCATCTCTTCTCCATCAAACTCCTCCACTCAAAAGCAGATGATGATGATTGTCTAATGCTGAACAAAGACCAGGGCTAAATGAAACAGTTTTTCTCTTAATTATTAAATTCCCTCCAGTGAATTCAGAGAAAAGATATTTTAATATAATCCATTTACTGTACCAAAAGGAGACAGTATATTGTGATGCAGTTGATAATTTTTGGCAAAAAAAGATCTGGGCAATAGCAGGTGATAGGTTTTTTTTTATTGTTTTGGGTTTGGGGTGTGGGGCTTTTTTTACATTATCCAATGACTCAACACAACTAGCATATAAAGATATTGGCCAATGCCTTCATATTACATCTGAAATACACAAAAGAGTTAATTGCCCATCTCCAGCAGTAGGATGTGCCAATTATCTGCCAAACAGCTTGCATAGTTGAATGACTCCAAGAAATTTTGCTGACATTCTGTAAATAGTGTTTGCACAACAGCCCGTCAAACATAAATAAAATCAAGAAACATGATGAAACGATATGCTGTCCCTCAAAGGTGGTGATTTTTTGTTCTTTTGCTTTTTTTTAAACACTGTATGATAATCATTCCATTTAAGAGTGAAGTAAGTTCTGAGTATAGCTGGTTTATGCTCTCCTGCCAGCTTTTCCCTTTTGACTTCTACCAAGCTTTGCATGGTCTGTCAGATCAGTTTGGAAAGGCCCTTTTCCCTCCTTCAAGAGGACCTCTGTTCATTTGCTGTGCGGTCATGTGGGTGTCTCCTTCCTCTTTTATCTCCTCTTCCTCCTAAGACACTTATTCCTGCTAGAAGCTGGCTTAAGTTTACTACAGTTGGATCAGGTTTGCCCATTCAGCATCATTTGAGAGCACCAAATTCCTGATTAGTTATATGCACTGTTGTTATATGGAGAGCTGGTTTCCTTCTCAGCTAAACCATTTCTCTCAGTCTTGTGGAAATCAGGCTCCTCATCAATGTGGAAAGTCTGGGTAGGGAGCACCAATGTGAGAACACAGATGGAAAATAGTCATTATAGTGGAGACAGACTGAGCAGAGGAAAAAATTACTTGGAGAATTGGAGATTCATTTCATTTAATTATATTAGACAGCTTTGGAGGAACAAAGTCCTCCCTCATTCGAAAGATTTTACGTTCACTTCTAACTTGTTCCAGTGAAATTAATTGTGGATTAAATTATCTTCCCAGGTCTGTGAGTGAAGGTAGGAGTTGGCATTTTCTCACCTGAAAAGAAACTCCAGTGTTTTTAGTTGAATCCCTGACTAACTCCTTGCAGACATTAAGGAGGAATTTTGAATGGGGTGATATTGGGCAGAAGATGGGAGCAGCTGTTATCTCTGGCCTTAAGTGTTACCAAGCAATATCAGTTACTGTAGATTTCTCTCCTGTAGGAAGTGGTCACCCTATTTTTGTTTAATTCCTATTCCTTCCCATGAGTAACACAGAATGGACTCCAAACAGCAAGAAAACTTGTACAATTACCTAATAAAACTTGTTTCTTTGCAAAGTCTGAGGAGTTGGCTCATTATCTTTTTTCCCCCCCAAGCTTCTGAAAAAAACAGATTGTGGGAAGGGATACGGTATTCTTACAATATTTATCCGTTTACATGAACTGTATGGCCACAAGTGTCCAAAGGAAAGAGATAATTCTGCCTAGCCAGGGCACAAAGAATGTGAGTGAGATTTGCTTTGCATCTATGGCAGTGGGCTTTCACTATTTGGTCACAGCTGATGAGTGACTCAGGGGAAATGGGTGTGTTTGCACAGACAAGCACTGTGCAAGGCAGCGAGCTCCAGCGTGGATCACTGCAGTGTGCAATGCACTCACCAGCAGCCTTGTGTTGGAGGACAGAGTCCGTTCTGAGGTGGGAAAACTGGCCATCTTCAGAGTGGTCCAAGTGAAACCGAAGGATCCTGAAATTCATGACAGCATTGCTTGTGAACTCTATGGGGCAGATCTTGGTATCTCTGTGGCATTTGCAGCTACTTTTGAAAACCTGTGAAGGATGGGCAAAATGATGGAGGGCTGAAAAAAAAGGAAGAAACTGTCGCCTACCTTATTTAATTTTTAAAAAGGGAGTAGAGGGATAGATGGCAAACTGTCTCACAGCTTGCTAGAAATTTCTGCAGAAATGCTGGACAAATACAGTAGAATTTGCAAGTATCTAGAAGAAAACAAGATGCTGAGAAACAGCCAACACAGATCTGTCAAGAACAAATAATGTCTAACCAATTTAGTTTCTGCCTTTGAAAATAAAGAAAGCTTTCTTAACAGATAGAAACAGCAGATGTTACACATTCTGCTTTTAGTACAAAATTATTGTATTGTTTCACCTGACACTTTCTTGGCGAGGAAGCATGGTTAGCTGTACGTGCTGAAGGCTCGATGCAATACTATTTGGAAAACTGTACCCAGAATTCAATGGCTTAAAGTATGTGAATATGACCTGTGTGTGGCACTCATCAATACTTTGTATTAATGTTTGGATGATGAAATAAGAGTACAGTCATTAAATTTGGAGGTAACGTTTAAGCTGGAAGAGAATGAGAGTGTGTGGACAGGATCAGCATTAAAATTGATCTTGACAAATTGGTGAGTATGAGCCAACAAGGACAAGTACAGGGCACTGCATCTCAGCAGGAACCATCATCTTTTCAAACACAGAATGAAGAGCAACTGAATTAGCGACATTTTTGTTAAAAGGGACCCAGGAATGATTGTGGTCCACAGGTTGGATGAGTCAACAGTGCTGTTCGGGTAAGAAAGTAAACACTCTTCTGGGAGTGAAATTAGAAGATAGTATGTGAGAGCAAGGTGAAACAAGCTTTTTTCTTCATCGTTCAGTGCTGCAAGGTTTCCATGGCAGTGCTGTGTTTTAGATACTGTGCATGGAGGAAAAATAATTTCAACACAATCAAATAAGTAACAACCTGGTCAAAGATCTAGAATGAAAAAGCTCCAGAGGAAGGATAAAAAATGTTTACATGTTTATCTAACCAAGAGAAAGTAAGCCTCCTAATACATAAAAATAGTTGCAAAAGCCAAAGCCAGTCTGTTCTGCCATATGGATGATAAATACATCAAAAAGCAGTGAGTTTAACTTGCAAAAAGAGAGCTTTGATTACTAGTTAAGAATTCTCCTTAGGGCTAAGGAAGTACTGCGCAGGACATCTGTGGAACACTGGTGGCATGTTGTAGCTATGAAGAACAGCTTAGGCAAATGTTCAGGCATGACACATGTGAAGGATGGAGGATACCCTCATCAGTTTTCTTCACATCTTCTAGTCTGTTACACTGACCACTAGTTAGGAAAATTTTAACCAAAGGTTCAAATTGACTTGCAAGCCTCAATGCAAGGATGCTGATCAGGACTGGAGCAGCTGGTAGACGTGTAAAATGAGCCTAGATTTTAGGTAAGATTGTGTGCTTTTAAACTTTTTCCATTCTGCTCTCATGTATAATAGGCATTTTATCTCTTTTTGTGATTTTCAGGCTGACCCCAGGCACCCAGACAAAGGTGTGTACCTGGTAGTCAAAACTCAGCTGGACATGCTGAATTAATGTGCTGAGCAGAATGAAATAATGTCATCTGGATGTCAGAGTACTCGCAACTGTTGAATTAAGCATTGACAGACTGGCAAGGGCAGCCTTTTTGTGTAATAGCTGCACCTTTTAAAAATAGCATACTTGGGTTTAGCAGTAAGTGAGGACAAACAGCCCTTAATTTATCATGGAATTCTTCACTTTAGATCAGTCTTCCATATGCAGATGATTCAATTACATATTTCAGCATCTTGGTGGCCAGACTTTTTTTTCATTTTTGAGTTGTATCTCTTTGTCTTTCTGAGCATAAACAATGTGAGTGGAAACTTGCTTAAGCTGCAGTTATGAACCTCAGTATTTTCTGCAATTTTTACATCTCCTTAATAATTCTGTTTGCTGTCTCTGCAGATGAACAGATAAATGTGCACTAGTTTCACTGAAAAGCAACAGGATTTTGCTGTTTATGTCTGCACATATTTCTCTCAAGGTAATCTTTCCATAACACACTAATACGCAGCTTATAAGATTTTTCTTCCTATAGAGAGAGTATGCATGTATGAAAATTAAAACACTGCCAAAAAAAATCCATACAGAATGCAAAAAATGTCATTGTAAAAGCTGATATTGCAAGGATGCTGTGTCCCTTTAGTGTTGTCCCCACTGCCCATAAATAGCCATAGCAATTTGACATTCATGCTTCTTATTAGCAGGAGAAGTGGTCGGCACTTGCTTTACTAAAGAATTAAGAGTTACAGCTGAGAACACATATTATCTTCTGAAATGCTTTTAAAGCAACAATCTTGGCAGATAAATCACCAGCAGAGAATCCTGGTAAAGAAAAACCTTTGTGTGCTTTTGTGTTTAAAAAATGAAACCTAAACACCACTTGTATGAGTCAATTTAAAGTAGAATAAATCCAACATTTCAAGATAACCATTACCACTAGTAAAGTTACATCTCATGACTCTGATTTCCAGCCTTTCTGCCTTGGCCAGATGGCCAGATGCAGTTACAGACAAACTTTCCTTCCATAAGAAATTAACATAAGAGACTTTTATCTTCGTAGAATATGGAATATTTTGGAATATTCAGTTTGCTTTGTAGGATTTTTGGAGACTTTGCACATCTGTCTTTTAGTTTTTAATGTCATAGTATCAAGACAGCTGACAAATCACTGTGGACTTATGAACACTGTGTTATGACATGCTAATATTACAATATTAATATTTTTTCATGTTATTACAATACATAAAATATAATTGAGATTGTTAGGAAAAGACTTAAATTTGTTTCAATGTTCTTCTACAAAGCTGTAGCACCTATAGTGTCCACTTGAAATTGCTGTACTATGCTCTGAGGGGAAAATGAAGCCGATCTAAGTTTGCCAAATTAAATTCCTTGGTGAGATCAGGATTACTATTTTTATTCTGCTTTCCTTTGTCAGGAAATGCCAAAAATATTTGTGAAGAAAGTTTTGTAGGTTTGCAGCTAAAAACCTGAAGGAATACCGGCACATATTCTTCCCTGATTTGTGTTGGTATATCTTAACCCAAAAGCTCTGGAAATAGGCTGGTGAAGTTACTTTCCCATTCCTACACACCAGTTTGATTTAGTATTGTATTAAAAAAATTACCTTAAGAACTGAGATTGTATATACAAAATCATTGTGGTTTAGAGAAAACATGGTATCTTTTGTTTGCTTTCTAGCATGCTTCCTCACATGTAAGCTTTAACATCTATGTCTGTCATCACATTTACAGAAGCATTGATAACAATGTTTCTACATTATTCTGTGGTACCACTTTATTTCATGAGTGGAAGATTTTTCAACTTAAAATGCAAAGAAACTGTGATTATACTGGAGTAGTTTACCTAAATGACATGTTTCATAGCACTGCAACCTGCAGTTTTCACTGATTTAATGATATCAGTTTTTCTGCTGACTTAATCTTGGCACAAACCAGTTCATATACACGGACCTGCAGCACGAGGGCAGCTCTCTTTCTTTCCCTAATGTATCTATATATGTCTGCATTATAAACATAAATACATAATCCTTATTGCTTCCAATGGCATTCTGAATTTTAAAGGTTAATTATGCATTTTGCAAGCAAATGTTCTGTTACTAATTTAAAATTTGCTTTTCATTAGTGGATGTAATCAGACCTAAAGTGTGTAACTTTGCTTCTTCCCTTTGAAGATTCCCAATGCAGTGGACATCCTTTCCCTCTCCCATCCCTCCGTGTCCACGGCACAGCCCTAAGCAATGTGTCCGTGTTACAGCAGCCACTGAGTTATATCAGAAGAATGGTGAACCCCATCTTCCAGGAGAGCTGCTGTTCTTGTGTGCTCTCCAGAAAAGATTAATTCAGTGCTGTGAAATCAAAACGTGTTGAGAGACTGTTCCCAGGCAAACAGCTGCTGCATTAGATTTTCATCATCGTGGGACTGATGAGATTTACTTTGGGCTGCTTTTTTTTCCATTGCACTGTGCCCTGGTGATAAGAATTCTTGTCTTTCTGCTAGTTATATTTTAACCTACCTGTTGGTTTTCTTATTTGAGAAGTTAAATGGAGAAGGCTTTGGAGGAAGGTCTGAAGTAACTTTGCAGTACTACTTCAGAGACACTTCTCCTGCTGAACACCCAAACCACTGATAGCTATAACACTTTAACACATGTAATTGCCTTATATAATGTAGAGAAATTAATTAACAGATGTTCCAGGTACTTTACTGACTTAAAGTGGACTCTTTCTGCAGATTCATAAATGGATGGCAGAACTCAGCACTTTCCTTGCAAGCCAGAGCTGGGATCTTGGCCGTGGCTGTATTAGCTGGCGCTGGGAAACTATTTTTAGACCTTCAGCTATTCAGGTAATTGAAGCTTTTCCCACTTTCAGCTAATGCACTCTCTGTTGTGTAACTCGGCTGGCGAGCAGCTTGGTGCCAGGGACAGAGCCGCAGGAGGCTCCGCTACACACACGCTGGGAGAGAAAAAGAGCCGCTCTCAGGTTTGGGGATTTAGTGGCCGTCAAAACAAAGAATTATAGTAAATGCGTGTGTAGGTGGAGGATTTGTAAAGTAACTGTGAAAGAGCTGGAACACTGGATCATGTTTACCTACAAGGCTGGAAAGGCATTGGTGTTATTAATTTTCTGCGTAGTGTGTTACAAGCACTTTCAGCACTGCTAACCCAGGAATACGTGAACTTTCAGACGGGACCACTGTGGTTTCTAAGGGTGAACGGCATTGTTTTGGCAAGCCCCTACCTCTGAGAAAGAGCCAGGTCCAAAACAGGAGCTGGATTCTCACCAAGTCCATCATTTCTGTACATCTTTAACCTTGCTGGCCTTCAAATTTCCAGCTTGAATACTGAGCATGTGTAAGAGACATCCGGTAGGGCTCAACTCCTTGGCACATAAGTCCAGAATTCAGTGTTCCTCCTTACAGCTGGTCCAGGGAGCATGATCCAACAAGCGCCTAACAAGATAAGGCTAGAAAATACAAAATTTTGAAGGACCTTGGCTAAGTGCATTAACTACCATGGATATGCTACGAATACATCCAGTTCCCTCATTAGCATAGCCTTTAACTCCCACAGTGTCCCTTCACATATCTCAGTTCCTTAAACTCACTAAACTTTGTTCTCTCTTTTTCACAAACATAAAATATTTGAGCAGAACAGAACATTGAGTCATAAAGGTTGCTTCAGAAAACTGAAATGGTTTAGTAATATAAGTGGCATGGTTAGCTTTTCTCTTGAAAGTTAAATAATTCAGTTGAAATTAAGGAAAGTACCTTGGATTACATAATAATTCCTTTAGCACCTTATATCCAAACCAGTAATTTTTTTGTGTGGTATTTGGGCTTTGTGGAATGTGTGGAAGACACAGCTCATGTTTCTTAGAATTTCTTTAGGTTTATTAATAAAAGTGGCAATTAAAATTACATAGCATATTTACCTAACCCCTCCCCAAAAATCACTTGCCCAAAATTGACTAAATCAGTATCCAAAGGCTTTAGTATTCCATAGAAACATGGGTAGCAATTTAATAATTCATGATGAAATAACATTTTTTTCAATAATTTGAGAGGTAATTTTAACTAGGTGCATTCTTAATGGAGTTTTCATTATGTTCCAGGCAAAAAGATCCTCTTAAAATATTCAGTTCAGACCATGTATGTCTCCAGTTTCAAATAAAAGCCAAAAATACAAGCTAAAATACGTAACTTGTCCCTTGCAAGACAAAGTCAAGTCTGTCATGGTGCTGGCCTGTACAAATCTGTCTTCATTTAAAAAGAGGTAAAACATGGTTTTCAAAAAAAACTTGCCCAAAGAATTAATCACAAATATCATTCTTGATGTAAAAGACAGAGGGGTTTCAAATACTTTTAAGTCCCCAGAGCAGGAAACTAGATGCTTATCCTTTCTTTTGCTCCAAAGCAGACTTTCACTCCCTCTGAAAACTTTAATTACAATATGGCTGTGGTAAGTCAGGGAGCACCAGTTCAGCTTTTCTAAACATAAATCCAGAAATGACAGTGTTAGCTGTGGTAAGTTTAGTTAGTGCTGAGTTTTGGGATCCCTCCTATACTCTCTAAGTGTGCAAATATGACTCACTAATCAGTCCATATGTCGATAATAAGCATGAATTTAGGTGCATGAGATACAAATATTAGCAAGTAAGCCATTCCTCTGAAGTACAAACTCACAGTTACTATAAGCCCTGTCTAGGAAATTAATTTTTGGCAGAAGAGAGAAGTGCAGTTGTAATGCTGGATTCAAAACCTCATCAGTTTTAAAATGAGGATGCAGAAGGGAATACATGAATCTGGGTATAGTAAGATACTTTTCCTGATCCCTATTGTTTCTTTTCCTTCAGTACTATCCTTCCAAGAAGCATATCCTGCTATTGGGGAAAAAAGTACAGAATGTCTGTCCAAATTCTATGATTCTCAGAAAAAGAAACAGCCAGACCTGGCAAGCATAGTTTTGGAAGGACAGAAATGTCATAGCAGACCATGTACTTTTAGATGTGGGATTTGGAGCCCAGACTTGGTAATTCAGTGCTTTCCACTTCTATACATCTTGGGAAGAAAGTGGAGGGGAACAATACTGCATCCTATAGAGAAAGATGACTTGAAGAAATGTATGTCTGTCACGAGGCAATCATCTTGCAAGATCATTTGTTAACACCAGTAGCACCAAAATACTATTGCTGTCTAAACAACCTTTGAATGAAGAAACTCTTGTGGAGGATCTCATACTAAAAGTACAAATTAAATTGCAAATTATGGAGATTCATGACACCTTGTAAACTGGTGTGTTTCTTAGCTGGAACAATGAAAATCAAAAATACTCCATAAAACTTGCAAATTCTCAGTTTGCTATTTTAAAAGAAAACATGCAGATCCTTAGAAAAAAATATTTTAATTCAAAATTTGCTTTTATTGGAAAACAATAACAAAGGTCAAACTTTAACACAAAATTTTGGGTTGTGACTCAGTACTGAGATGCAAGAACTGTATCAGCACAGCTTGATTATTATTTTTTTTAAATCTTTTTTTCCCTTTCAGGGGTTTCAGTGCAGTTCACAGTGATGAGCATCCCTCTTCAGCAAAACCATGCCGGGTTCCACAATGCAGACACTTGGAGCTTGCCCTGCAGGCAGTGAGTGGGGAAGGACTGTTAATGCTGCCGCAGCTTTAGGGTGGGAAAACTCCTTTATCCTGTCCCAGCTCCTGCTGTCCTGGGCTTCAGGATGGATGGGCTGGTGCGAGCTAGCAGAGCTGTGACTGTATCCCTTCTTCTGTCGCTTTTTTCTTTGAGAAAAGGTTGTTCATTTCTACTGCACGGGCTTGCCTCCTGCCCTCCCCCTGTGCCCACGCATCGCACGTGGGCTGCCGCAACCATCCCTAAGGAGAGACCAAGAGAGCAACTTCTTGTTGGAGTACCCTGAGGCAACACCAGGAGTCTTGTGCAACTGCTGCCTCACTCGTACTTTTTCCATGAGCTACCAAGACTTGTCTGTAGCTTTTTTGTTGTTGTTATTTTTTTTAAAATCTGTGTAGCTATTTTATAATGAAGGTCACGTGAGTCCCAAAACCAACAATAAAATACGTAGTTTCCCAGTAGTGATGACTTCTGGCAATGACTTTCATATGTCCTAATCTGAAACAAAGGCAGCACAGGAAGAGAGAGTGACTCAGTCTCTGAGTCCCAGAAAGTAAACACTGTCTAACCAGTCTTAGCTGGTTTTTAGGAGCTTGAATGAGGCAGTTTGCTGGGCCTGGATTTCTTTCAAGTAGGGGTACATGTTAGGGATGGATGCAGTTTCTGAACCCAGAAAATGGGCTGCTAAATGCTCTTCAGTTCAAAGATCTGAGGGGTACCTACATGGTTCCCGTGGAGGAAACCGACCTATGTTGGGAAACTTCTGTGCTTTGTTTTCTCCTAAACAGGTTCAACAGCACTTTTCAGAGTCATTTGGGGAAGTGGGGGAACAGGATTTTTATCAGGAAGGAAATTTATTGTGCTGCTCGCCCACTGCCCAAGTCAGTGCAAGTCCTCTACTGGGGGGGAGCTACCTTATCTCCACCGCAGTCCTGTTTCTCTTGAGCCTGCAAACCTCCCAGCTGCCCAACAGTTCTCCTACCACATGCGGCAGAGGCAGGTGCTGCCACTTCCAGCATTTCTATGGTCTCTTCCTCACTGAGGACCTCAGGTTCATCTGAGTAGCTGTTCCTCAGCTGTTCGCCTGTCTGGGGGAGGAGGATGCTTCACACCTGCAGCTCTGTTGAGTGCATCCCTTGTTGCAACTTCTACCAGCTGCTTCATCTCTGGTGTCAGTCTCTTCTCCCAAGTAACAAGAGACGGGACAAGAGGAAATGGCCTCAGGTTGCACCATGGGAGGTTTAGATTGGATATTAGGAAAAATTTCTTCACGAAAAGGGTTATCAAGTACTGGAACAGGCTGCCCAGGGAAGTGGTGGAGTCACCATCCCTGGAGGTATTTAAAAGACATGTAGATGTGGCACTTAGGGACATGGTTTAGTGGTGGACTTGGCAGTGCTGGGTTGGAGTCAGTGATCTTAAGGGTCTTTTCAACCTAAATGATTCTGTGAATTCTATGGTCTGCTGCTGGTAGCAGAAGAGCTGTGGAAAAAGAAGTGCTGGCTGTGGTCCTCTTTGAAGGTTCTTGGAAGTTCTTGGGAAAAGCGATGCACTTCCTTTGCCTGCTCAGTTCTTCTGTCCCTTCCTCCTCCTTCATTCGTCCTTCAAACCATACATCTTCGTGGCGAAGCAGGTGGAGTAAGAGCAAACAACCCCCCTTCCAGCACTGAAACAATGACCCCAAAAGAATGTGGCTGCACGTACGCAAACCAGTGCTCTGATTATATTTTAATAACACACTGACATGACCTTTGAATGAGTTGTCCTTCCAGTCATCCCAGGGAGATGTTGGCAGTCAGTGTTTTGTACAGCACTTCTCACCGCATGTTGGAAAACACTGTGGTGTTAACTCCATTTCACAGATGGAGAAATGGCCAAACAAGAAATCAAGTAACTTTAACAGTGTTAAAAGTGGAAGTGCAGAGCCAGGAACTGTGGGCAGCTTTATCTGTCCCAGAAATTCAGGCCAGCATTCTTCAGGCATCAACATTTCCATAGCAGCTAAGCATTTAGCACCGACACTTCTGGATTTTCAGCCATTCTTAAGGCACTATCTTCCCAGATTAAGAAACTGAGCTACTAATAAACATCTTGTCAAATTCTGTGCAAGTTATTTAAAAGTCTAAAAGTAACTTGCATGACCAGTGTTCCCTTATCATGTTCAGTGAAACACTAGAGGTATTTCAGAAATGAGAACACCAGAAATATTATCTACTTAGATAGCAATCTGAAGTGAATAAATGCAACTCAGTTATCAATCTAAAATGTCCTTTGTTGTTTTATTTTGCCACTTAGTGCTGGCAGCTTGTGCCAAGCGCCAACTTGATTTGCGTCACCTCTATGGTGATTTTGCCCCAGCACTAGTTTTGCAATGTATAGCAACGACAACCTTGAAACTGGGGCTTACAGGGAGGCAAGGGTGAAGAGAAGTAGGCATAAGAGATGTAATTTTTTTAAATTTTTTTTTTCCTGTGGTATGGATCAGTGGAGACACTGGTTGCCAGGGGGCTGCTTGCCTGTTACCTTTTGGTTGGTGCAAATGCATGGGCATTTCAGCTCTTTTAATAAGCCTTCCAAAGGAGTAATAACAACAATAACACCACCACCACCACCACAACAGTAATAATAATGACAAAACACTAGTAACAATAATATAAATTTATAAAATAACAAAATAATGAAATAATTAAAGAATAATGGAATAAGGAAATAATGAAATATTAAAATTATGGAATAATGCAATAAGGAAATAACAATAAAATTATCAAATAATAAAATAGTAAAATAAATAATAACATTGTGAAAAGATAAAATAGTAAAATAGTGAAATAACATTGTAAAACGATAGAATAGCAAATTAATGAAACAATAAAATTATGAAATAATACTAAAGTAATGAAAAAATAAAATTATGAAATGATAAACCGGCAGAACAGTGAAACGATAAAAAAAACACGCACGCACGCACGCACGCACGCACGCACGCACGCACGCACGCACACGCACACGACCTGTCCCTGCGGGAGCGGCTCTGGGGCTGCCCGGGGAGTCCCCGCAGCCACCGAGGAGTCATCGCCGCCCCAACACC
>JANZLQ010000079.1:3871695-3886715 GCA_026212715.1 Elanus axillaris | reverse complement strand
AATCAAAACAGAGTAGGGTAATGAGAAATAAAACCAGATCTCACAACACCTTCCCTCCACCCCTCCCTTCTTCCCGGCCACAACTTCACTGCCGGCTTCTCCACCTACCCCCCCCCAGCGGCACAGGAGGACGGGGAATGGGGGTTTATGGTCAGTTAATCCCAGGTTGTCTCTGCCGCTTCATCCTCCTCAGGGGCAGGACTCTTCACACTCTTCCCCTGCTCCAGCATGGGGTCCCTCCCACAGGAGACAGTCCTCCACAAAATTCTCCAACGTGGGTCCCTCCCATGGGAGACAGTTCTTCACGAACTGTTCCAGCGTGGGTCCCTTCCCTGGGCTGCAGTCCTTCAGGAGCACACTGCTCCAGTGTGGGTCCCCCACAGGATCACAAGTCCTGCCAGAAAACCTGCTTAGTGGGCTCCTCTCTCCACAGATCCATAGGTCCTGCCTGCTCCAGCGCGGGCTTCCCACAGGGTCACAGCCTCCTTTGGGGACCCACCTGCTCCGGCGTGGGGTCCTCCACGGTCTGCAGGTGGACATCTGCTCCACCGTGGACCTCCATGGACTGCAGGGGGACAGCCTGCCTCACGATGGTCTTCATCATCATGGGCTGCAGGGGAATCTCTGCTCCAGTGCCTGGAGCATGTCCTCCCCCTTCTTCTGCACTGACCTTGGGGGTCTGCGGAGTTGTTTCTCTTACATGTTCTCACTCCCTGGCTGCTGTTTCTCCCTGTTCCCCAACTTTTTTTTCCCTTCTTAAAATGTTATCACAGAGGTGTTACCACTACCACTGATTGGCTCGGCCTTGGCTGGCGGCGGGTCTGTCTTGGAGCTGGCTGTTATTGGCTCTGTCGGACAAAGGGGAAGCTTCCAGCAGCTTCTCACAGAAGCCACCCCTGTAACACCCCAGCTACCAAAACCTTGCCACAGAAACCCAATACAAACTGTACCCCTTTATGGTATTTCTTATGTCTTGTCTAAGACATAAAATATTTGAAAGTTTTTTTGATAGTTTTTGAAAGTTTTTTTAATTTCAGGTAATTCTCATTTATATTTTGTACATTTCTTAAGGCTGTGAGGGGCTGGGGTAGTAATGAAAGTGAGAGATAATGAAGTACGAATTATTTCTTGCTAATATAGGAATCACTGTTCAGCCAAGATAGTTGATGACTGAGGATTTGTAATGGTGCTAGTTGTTGGGTTTTCCTAATATAAGTATGTGCAAGTTAAGATCTAATGAAGTACATTTTCAGCCTTTTTATTAACTGTAGCTTATAGATCAGTAAATAATAAAAATCAGTCTTCCTGGCTTATTTTAGGATTTCTCTGGTTCTGTTCATATATGTCTTTTGGGAATGAATAATGGATATTATTATTGGGTTTTAAGGTCCCTTAAACATTCCTCACCAGCTCCGTATCCTTGGGAACTAAGTACAGTGCATTCCTCAGCACATATGAGTCCATTCAATGATGATCTGCTATTAGTGTGTAGATTTTACATATCATGCTTTCTGAGACCTTTTTCTGTTGTGGGAGAATTTGCTTGCAAAAGAGCTGTTTGTTAGCCATTGAGTGGATATTTTTAAACATAAACTAAGACTTTTTTTTTTTTTATTCCTGAGCTCCTTTAATTAATGTTTGTGGATTGCACACCCTAATTTTTTTAAACATGGGCTAGTGTATCCTATAAAAATTCTAACTAATCCTGCTGGTAACACTTGAGGCAAATGGATAGTCCCAGTACTGCAGGGTGGGGAGAGGAAAGAGTTATGATCATTTGAGTAAACTTACTATCTGAAGCTTTTTACACAGCAATGACCTGCAGATAACTGTATTACCCATTTTTTCCCAAGTTAAAGAAAACTTTCTTCTCCACTTTCCCTGTATTGTTTCTACTGTTTTATTCAATGACCAAATTTTTCCTGTTTGCTGAGTAGGGAAGAAGTGAACTGGCTTGTAGTTAGTTTACTTCCTTGTTTGTGTATTGGGATAATTAATGGTATAGTTTATAATCCCAAGAATGGTACTGACTAATTTGTTGGGTGCTAATGATGTGTTCATTTGAGTTGCCTGTTTAAGAGACAGGGCCAAATCCTGATGTCATGGCTGAGATTTTATTCTGTCCTGTAGTTACACAGTATCTTCATGAGGGCTTCTCATAAATAGAGATGACGTGAAAACTGAAAGTGGGTTGTCTTCTCACAAGGTAATACCTAGGAAGAAGGAGGAAAAAAGTCTGAGACTTCTTTTCTGTCCCTGTCCCACTGGGTCCTTCCTTCTGCTCTGCATCTTCCCACGTTCAGTGTTTTATACTGAGCTTCCTGAAATCCTCATCTCTTCCTCCCTTTCCGTGGGAGCAGATCCAAAATAAATTAATACTCATGTTTGCCCCACACCTTTTCTTTGTTCAGCGGTTGCACATTGATCTCTTGTTGCACATGTATTTCCCCCTCTCCATATGGCTCAGAATAAGATGGAGAGATAGGAGGAGAGCATCAAAAGCCAACACGCACAATGTCAAGAGTCATGTCGGAGTTGTTGGCAGTGAAATTCTTGGTTTTTTTGGCTTGCTTCACAACATGGGGGGCTTATGAAATTGTGAATCCCACAGAGACTTTTATGAAAATGAATGTCTGCTTTAGCATTTAAGTTTCCCTTTAAAAGAAAAATCCTACTGTGGAGGTTATAAAATGGGCTAAGCTTTATTTACCTAAGAGATAAGGAGTTTTATTGCTTGCAAGGTTATTTATAACATACGTGAAGACAAACAGAAGGATGAAAGGAAAGATAACATTTGTTTTGACTACCCAAGGGAGTACGTTCATGAACAGGGAGTTCAGTAAGCGCCAAGCTGATTATTTTCCCTATTTCCATCCCCAGGAGTGGAATTAGAGGGCCATTAGCATATGAAGGTACGGCCAGCATGTCCTACACTTAATTTTTGTCCATCATTTGAGAAAATTAATGGCAACTGACAGTCTCAATTTAATATTTTGGGCAAGGTGCACAGCCTTAATGATGAACTCATGATGGGGTAAAACTCTGGATTCTCTTCTCTCAGTTGCATCCCCTGTATTCATACAAGAACATAGTCTTGCTGGGTTGGGACAGGGCAGAGCCTTGTTGGGAACATGGCGTTAAAAAAAAAAGACCAGAGTGTACTTGCTGACACTGTGTAGGATATGAGTATCTTGGAAAACAATGAGCTAAATGCATTTTTATATTTTTTTGGTAAGATTTCAAATGTAATTCAGGGCGTAGCTGTTAACATTTTTTTTTTGTCCTCTCTTTGTGGCTTGAATTTTTTTAGTTTGTTTAACCTTCCAGGTTTGAAGCTTTTCTCCTGAAAAAAAGTGGTTAGAAATTTGCTACAGAAAAAACCCCAAGGCTCCCATGGGAGTCGTGTTGCCTAGCTCCAGGGATTTGATCTTTTGAGGAACCACCAGAAGGTACATGGTGAAATCACACCCGTGGGCACCTCTTTCTCAAGAAAGAGGAATAACCTCCCAGCAGAAGTACCTGGGGCTGGGTTAACTACACAGCTGCCTCCACCACTGCAGATGTGAAGACTTGTCCGATGCAGCCTGTTGGTCCTCTTCATCCCTTTAGACTCCTTCCCACCTTTCTTTATTGAACCCTGCTTTCATGAGTCAGACCCAATCTCACAACTGTTGACTGAGAACAGGTGCCAGTGAAAACGTATTCTTTATCTAAGAGACGTTTTGGACATAATCCTGACATTGAAAACAAAATATCTGCTCTCTACCAGAACTAAGACAAGCTTAAAAATGAGCAGGCGGAAGACTGAGAAAACAATGATGTGCCATGTTGGCTTTTTTCACCATGCAGTGGTGCTACATGAGGGTTTGAGCAGCATTTGAAGGAGAGGTCAACTTGTTGCTTACTGCCAGATAATGAGTGATAGGAGTGCTAGGTGGGGCAAAAATCTTCGTACTGAAAGTTGAGCTTTTCATAGGTAGGAAGACTTCTCTCAGGAATAATTTTGGCATCATCTGAAAGAGATAGGTGGTGGATGACCAAGCTCTGGGAAGCTACAGTGGCATTGTCCCCAGGTGTTTGTAAATCAACTCACTGAAGGATGCGGATGACCCATCAAGCCATTTTAGAATGAAGATTGACAGAATTCTGTGTACTAATTAAATCTCAGTTGGTATTGGTAAGGGCTCCAGATGAAGCTGCCAGACACATCACTTCTCCCAGTGCAGAGCACCTCTGCTCTTTTATGTCTCTGTTGCACAGGGCCAGCTTGAAGGGCAGTTGAAAAAGAAAACTGCCTTAGGTAGCCACAGGTTAGGGAAGGCAAAAAAAGTAAATGTGAATTATTTACTACTTGCCACTGCTTTCTGAGAAAACCAACAATGGTGAGGAGTATAATTCCTTTTGTATTTTATTGGGAAATGAAGTTAACAGCAAAAGGTGACAAAATGTAATCTAAGAAAACAAGATAAGGCTGGTTCAGCTCCTTTTATTTTCTCATTGCCTTCTCCACCTCTTTCTTTCTGTTCTTCCACCTAGCTGTTTCTGAATATTTTTCCTGAGCAGCACGATCTTATTGCTAGTTGTGCACAAATTCACACTTTTCTTCTGTTAGTGGTTCTTGTGTGTGACATAAAATAATCAGTATTGCCAATTCTATCCATTCAAAAGGAATGACAAGAAGAGGATTTTCTTAAAAGGTGTAAGTTTGAACTTGATGTGTATGCATGTGTCTAACATTGTGAACGCCAGGTTTTTGATGTCAGAGTTCATTCCAGTTGTGTCTTCAAACCTTCCTCAACAATGCATTAGCCATTTACTTTTTTTTTCTTTTTCAAATTGAGATTCTCCTGTTATCAACTGACTTGAAGGGATGAGGTCTTTAAAGCTCAGATATGATTGAAACAAAAAAGATACTCGAAATGGTGTTGTATGCTCTGAAAACAACATAGTGATTAAAATTATAACTTTTATATTTCACTTTTCAGTTTGGGTTGTTTTGGTTGTTGTTTTGGTGCATTTATTTATTTTTAATAAAAAAAACCCTGCCTTCCATCTGTGAAGTTGTTTCTTCTGCTGTGTTTGCTTCAGCAGAGTCCTGCCTGCTGCAGCCCATGCCATTCCCCTTCCATCAGCAGCCTGGCCATGCCTGGAGCACTGACATTATTTGCCTGGGAGAGTGCTAAGAGTTGTAGCAGCTAAATATTGCTGATTTCTCTTCCAGGGAGTGGAATGAGTTTGTGATGTGTCACTTGCTCCCTACCTGCAATGTGAGGATAAGTCCAATGTTGATTTTTGGAGGCTCAGAGGGTGTGTTAATGAATTCATCACCTTGTGCTTGGTAAAAGTTTAATAACATCAGAGTGAGTACAGTGCCCTGTTGCAACCATGGTTACTTTGTCCTGCTGCTTCTCCTTAAAAAAAAATAATGCAGCCTATGAAAGAGGAGCTTTTGCTAAATGAGAATGAAGCTGCCAAGATTTTTTAGATGTTGTTGGTCTGTGTCCCTTCCCTTTCCTGCTAGTGTCTCTGAGAAGTTGCAAGAAGTTCTGTCTTGCATGCTATCAAGACGATTGCTATAAACAGCTGCTCTCGATCATCCAGGCAGTGGAGGGTTATGTCAGGGCTGACTGAGATGACTCAGAAATAACAAAAAAAAAAAACAAAAAAGAAAAGAGGTGGGGGGAGAAACCAGGCATGGGTTTGCAAAAACATGACTCAGCTTCTGTTAAGTAAGCCCTCTGTTCAAGCATGTCAACTCATTACACAGTTTTCAGTGTCTATCCAAATGACATGAACATATATGAAAACAGGCAACTAGGAAATTTCACATGCAGTCATGTAACCTCAGCTCCAAATCCTATGTTCTACCAGATTAGCTTCAACGGGCATTTAAAAAATGTAGCTCTATATAAAATAAATTATAAAACAGATTTTTGTAAGGAAATAAGTTCTAGTTTTAAGCCACCAGAGGTTTGTGTATTATAGTCATTAATAGGGGAGGAAGGAAAAGCATTTTATATATTAAAAGTAAATTACTGGTAACTTTTTTGTTTGTTTGTTTGAAAAACATCTTATTTTTTAATCTTAAAATTAAATCTGTGCTAATTTTTTTTTTCCTGTCAAGTTATTTGATGTAGTCTTTTAGACTAGAATAGCTGGAATGTGTTGCTGATTATAGCAATTGCCTAGTCTTCCTTTACTTAAAAAGAAGCACATGGACTTGAAAAACCATAATGAAGGAAATAATCTGGGTAGCTCTCCCTGGCAAAGAATTCCTTCCCTTCTCTTTACAGAAAGTGCTGCTTGTGTGTTTTATGATTCACTCGCATGAAACCTCATTCAAATCCAAAATTAACTGAGGCTTCACTTAACACTTTATGGTCATACTGTAAGATGTGGGAGATGGAAACTATGTAGAATATATTGCTATTTAAAGTTTCTTAGCCTGCTCAGCTTTGAAAGGCTTGACTGAGATCATAGTGGAAAAAGTATATGAAGGTGGGAAAGTGGTCTTCAAAATACTTAGTAAGTTATTATAAAGACTGTAAAATTGTATTGCTAAGATGGTTTTCAAATACTGAGTCTTCTGCATACTAAGGCTTTTATGGCATAGGAGTTACTCTGGATTCACAAAAAACGTATGCTTAAATGCTGTCCTTAGTAAAAATGATCAAGACTAAGCTTTTGGTAGATAGTTGACATGACATATAGCTACAGAAATCAGATGACATAGTGGCATTTAAACTATATGTCTGGCTATAAGGCGCTTGCTTATAAATCCATTCCTCAAAGACAGTCACCAGGAACAAATTCAGAGAGCAAATTTCAGATTTTGCTTTCTATCCCATACTTATTTGTGCATATTTATATACTCCACTGCACACTGAATATTCTCAGTAATACAAAAAAGGCTTTCTTAAGCAAATATTTTTTGTTGAAAAACAGGTTTTCAATGGCTAGCCTAAATGTTGCATAGTTCTTAAAGCCTTGACCCCGAGAATGAATGAAAAGAGAAGACGGGCACCAATATGGTTATATTAAATGGAAGATCACAACTGTAGTTTGTCTTAGGTTAAAAACTAAGGTTTTTAGGTAAGGTGAGGTTATGTTAGGTTGTAAGAGCTAACCATAGTTAACCTTTCCTTGTGCAGTCATTAAGAGGTATTTGGATAGTCATCTCGTGCTTGGAAATATCTGACTTTCTCAGTCACGGGTAATACACATCGTGTTCATGGCTATGAAGTGAAAGACAGCAAAATGCTGTATTATAAACATTAACAATGTCACTGTGAACTGCAAGATTTAGTTGTCAGAATTTCGTTTATGGCCACTGTTTTTGGTAACTCATCAGAAAAGCGCAGCACTTTGAGATCAGACTAGTTTTCATGAACATGGGGCATACAGGACACTTGCTTTCCTTCCTTTGTCAGCCTCTTACTAAGGAAACACGGAGACTGTTTCTGTGCACAGCACTGTCAGAGGGATGCTAGTAAATGGGATTTCAAATAATGGATCTTCAATGCGGCAATCCTTTGTGCTGCCTATGGCTTAGCTGCATTAAACAACATACTTTTCTTTATCCAAGTGCTCTGCTAGGAGTGGTGGACACCACTGCTCTACTTCCAGGGTGACAGGACAGATAACTTGTCAGTGAAAGTATTGGTTGCTTTAGAGAGCAATGGAAATTAGAGCAGTGTCTATTAGGAGATGATGTGGGTATCAGAAAACTCCACACAGGCTGGCTGGCAAGACTTCCAGATTTCTGAAAGACACAGTGACTTAAAGCACAAATCTGCAATATAGTACATTTTCCAGTAACTGTTTAGTTTGTTGATAAAATATCAAACCCTCTTAACGTTACCTAGTATGTTACTAATGAATTCTAGAAGTTCCTCTGAACCTGGCAGATCATGTGCAAAATGAATCCATGTGCCCAATGACATAATTGGTGTGCCATCAGCCTGGGAGATACTAGACGTGCCATGATAAGTGTAGAGCAGTTGTGGGTGCACTGGGTACAGCATGCTGGATCCGTGAAGCTGGCAAGTCAGATGGAGTATTCTGCAGTTTTGGTTGCAGAATTCTCAGGTTTAGGCAAAAGAAATCATGAAGTGAAACACAAAAATGGAACCAGTACACTTGCCTTTAGTAAGCTGCACCAGCTAGGCTGTGTCTCAACTTTACAGTATGCCTATTCTGTAGGATGCTGCATTCCTTTCACTTCAGAAGAAATAGTTTAAATTTCATTCCCTTCATTCATACACATCTTTAAACCATTTCCTCCTTGTCATTCTATGGAGATGATGTTTTGAAGGTAGATGCCACATTTTTTTATGATTGTTCTCTGTGATTTAAGAGACAAGTCTCCTCTTAGAACCTTTCCTTTAAAAAGTTTTTGAAATACCAATTTGATGAACTGAAAGAAATAAATGTGATTTTTCCTATAAATAAAAGAGCTGCCTGAAATATATCTGATTAAAACCCATGGTATTTATGCTTCTCTGTGTCCTTCTCACTAGCTTATGGATTGAAAGTCACCAGTGGAATGTCACCATTGCCATAGTCTACATCTGGATCTTTCATTTACTTGACAGACATGCAACATCCAAAATACTTAGGCGTATCACCAGTGACTGTTTAGATGTTGATGCAGGGGGACACGCAATGTTCTTCATAGACCAGTGTCCAGTCATTCCTTCAGAATTGCCTTTCTCTGATTTGTGTTGATTCTATGTGGCCTGAGTGAAACACTCCTCTACCAGTTTTCTTCCACCGAAATAAAGATGATTGAGGAAGCTGAAAATTTCTTTTTCTTCAGGTTTAGTAACATAGTAGTCATGAATCAGAGCTAGAAGAAGCCGAGTTAAAGAGCCAAAAGTAAATCAAATTGGTGAACTACAAGGAAATCAACAGAATAGAAGAAATTTTAGCTTTTTAACTCAGTAAACAAAGTCAGTGAGCCACAAATCCTACTTTTGATCATAATTTTTGCCTTTTCTATGTACCATGTTTATGGAATATGAGCTCCCCTGCTCCCCCCCCCCCAAAAAAAAAACAACAAACAACAAAGCTAGCTAGCTACATGCGCTATCATGTAGAAGCAAAATGTGCATTCATAAAAGTAATTGTGCAGAACTGGGCTTGTCACAATCCACAGAAGCACACAAGATGTGAAAAGGCTGAGCCTGTTATTTCTGTTTCTTTAATGAGACTAGTTTCTTACACGCTATTTATTTAAATAATTGCAACCATCTTCTTCCTCCACTCTTGCTTTTTCCTTTTGGAGAGAAAGAACTCCTAGAAATAACTAGTGTCAGCTGTGAATTCTGGAGGAGAAGCCAAGAATATAAAGCCCATGCAAGCGTGGACAGATCTGACCCTCCCTTGGGAACGTGGTGACACAGTCCCTTTCCCTGGCCCTGGATGGGGCGAGCAGGTTGTTGTCAGCAGCACCTTTTACAGAAGTCCTATGGAGAGCCAAAGGACTGATTTTCTCTGCAGCTGCTCTTGAGAGTCAGCCAGTCCTTGCCATGGATGAGGGTGCACTTTCACTATCCCTCCTTCAAGGGGATGGTATCTGAAGCCTGCTGACAAGACACGGTGTTCCCATAGCACCCCTACTAACATGGGTGCTTGTGTTTACATTGCTCAGTATGGGGTGTTCCGTACTAGCCCACGACTTGTGAGCTGCAGTTAGCATCATCCCTGGAGTGGCCCCATTTGCAGAGGCTGCACCGTACCTTGTTTGCTGCACTGTTGTTGTGTTCAACGTTGCTGAGTGATGTGGGACTAAACTGAAAGCAAATGGATGGCACCCATTGCCTTGGAGCAAATTAAGTACAGGGCACTGTGATGAGGTTCCTTGTGTTCTTGCACTGGCTACACTCATGGCACATGCTGATGCTGCTGACCAATGTCAGTAGTTTTTATTTTTCAACAAATTACATCGCTCTTTTTTTTTGCACTCTTCTTTTTGTAACAATGCTAGCCCTAAGGCTTCCCGGGGGCCTGGATTAAAATTTACAAATGTGAAACTTTTTAAAGGTCACCAGAATGCTTGCTCCTCCTGTCAACAACTTGCCTTGCACGAGGGCTGGAGAAAAGCATTTGATTCGGTTCCTGGGTATGATTCAGAGCACCCTAGAATAATCCTATAACAGCATATTGAAACCCTTTATTAAAACTGTCACCATGTTTAGAAAGATCTATGGGCTGCAGAAACAGAACATCTTCTTATAAGGTTGGAAAATACAACAGTGCATCCAAGTCCAAAATGTCCTTGTCTGAACTCACAAGATCTGTTTTGTGTAACCAGTTAACAGACTTTTGGATTACATAAATCAAAGCTGTTCTTCATGTGCAGCCTGCTTGGCCCATGTGTGCTTTTGTTTGGTGTGCATGCACACGTTATCCCTGTGGACTTATGCAGGTGATGGAGGTGATGCAAGCTGATGGGAAATTTGCTCCATCGGAGGTTCCTGGAGGGCCCTCACTGCATTCAGCAGGGGACTTCACTGTTGCAACGTACTTATAAGTGGCAGATTGCACTGTTGAGCTAAAGATATCCATGTGCTCATCAAGGGTGAGATGTCTGGCTTCTCTCTTGGTGGCTGCTTGGATGCTCTGGGTAGGTGGGCCAGTCGCCAGTGCAATATTTGGGTTTCTTCCTTCTCCCTGTGCTGCTCTTTACTTGTAACGATAGCAACTTTTCCCTTTCAGATCTACTCACAGTGAGCCAGTGAGAAAGAAATGACTTGGAGTATTTTGTATTTATCAACTAGTTGCCAAGAGAGTAAGGTTTAGCACAGCAGAGCTTGCCTTTTGCAGCAGCAAATAAATGGAAGCAACATGCTGCTTGTACTCTGTTTCAACCCTAAGCATGCTCTCTAGTGTATTTTTTTCTTGTTTCCTCTGGTAGTGCCAGAACCTAGTTAGTACTAGGGCATGCAAAATCATGGAAGAGTACCAAATATATGCCAAAGAAATGAATGTATTTTAAAATTACTTTCTAATTGGATACGGTAAGCAAAAAGGATCAGCATGAGTATAGGGTAACAGCCTTCATTAGAACAGGTTTTCTATACGTTCGCTACATAAAAAATGATGTTTATAAGCCACTTAAAGCTTAATTTGGTTTTTTTTGGGGGGTGGAGGGGTAATTGTGAGACAGTGGTAGGATGTATTATCTCACAGGCAAAAAGAGATGAGTTGACTGTGGTGTACTCCAACATTAGTCATTCCTGTCTATTCTTCTAACCTGTCATAAAATCACCTTCAAGTTATGTCAATTTGCGTTCATTCCGAGATACTTCAGGGTAATGTTGCTGAAATACCTTACAATAGTTCCTATATTGCAACTGCCTATTTACTAGGTCATAGCATGAAAAAAACCTTAAGTTTTATACTAAGAATTCACAAGCCTTCTATCTAATCACTACTCCTTGTGTTTTTTCAATAAAAAGGTGGGTTTGGGGAGCAAATGTATAGTGGCTCTTCAAGTGCATTCTGGGAAGGCATTTCAGGTCAAGAAGGTAGATGAAAGGGATTTTCTTTGAGGAAATCCAGCTTTATATGAGGCTTTATTGGTGGCATAGGATATAAGAGCAAATAGAAGAACAAAAAGAAGTAGAATGTTTTGAAGCATTAACAAGTTTGAATAAAATACAGGAAAGGGAAGACAGAAGGGATTAAGAGAAGACTGTTACCTCCTTTGAATTCCTTTGAATTATAAGGGAAAAAGGGGGAAAATCAGAAAGAAAAGTAAGCACAGTCTTGTGGTTGGAAAGTTAATTTAAACTACATTGTTCTACTTCTGCACAGGCCAAGTACTGTTTTCTTCATTTATTTTCTTTGGGTGGATAGCTTTATGCGGTACAACTGATGAATCGCTTTATTGCTTTAGAGGTGTGCAACTGTCACAATAAATGGTGTTTGATGCACTAAAAAACAAAAGGGCAGTAGTAAAACTGTCTTTCCTGTCTTAGCCTGTTAAAAGATAGGTAAGTGGACCATTTAGTTTAATTTATGGAAGATCATTAAATAGCTGTCAAACACTGACACAATTTTCTCTTTGTTTATTTCACATATCTAATATTGAAATATTTTTTTAAATTGGAGCTGTAGATGTTACAGTGATCTATTCTCTTAGCAATCCTAACCAGGAAAAATGTGCTGCTTAGAGAAGAAATGGACCAGTGTTGACAGACTTCAGCTGATTTAGGATAGGCCCCCAAACAAGGGTGTAAATAATAAAAAAATCATTTTTTAATCAGAAATCATTACCTGGTGAATGCTCTACACCTTTTACAAAGCTACTAAACCAGAGAGTGAGTTATTAAATTCTGTTTCTTGGCTGATGGGCAAACATGATAGATTTGCCTTGAATGTTGCTATGTCCACCTCTAGTGGGAAGTTTCGTTTTGATTCTAGGCAGTCCAATGACAGCAAGGGCTTGCTTAGATCTGGGCACTGCACTAATTTTCAGATAAAAATAAGTGATATTAGGATTTGCAAGAATTTTTCCCCTCCTCCTATGTTCCCACCATGTATTCAGCTGAAAACAAAAGTATCCTACTCCTTGGAGAACAACTGAATGGCATCACACTCATCGGTTCATTTTAGAAATAACATTTATTAAACCAATAAACAGCTAACAGGTCCTGGCCTCCCCATCCCCAAGCATTTGGTGGAGAGTTGGCGAGTCAAAGGCACGCTTTATCCTGGTGAGACTCGAGATGGAAAGCGAGAGTCCCTTGGCAGTGATGTGCGGGAGTGGTGGGGACCACTGTGGACATGGTTGTTCCCTCCTCTGTTCCCAGCTGGAAACCCTGCAGGGAGCTGTTTGTGGTAGACAGAATGCCCATCTTAGATTTCAATTTTCTTCCATAAGACATCAGACTTCACTGCTGGAGTGGCCGAGAATGAATGCATAGTGCTAGGCTTTGCACTTTGACTTCTAGATGGGCATTTTTTTATTATTATATATTCCTACCTCTACATCTCTGTTCTAGGACATCGTCTTTCATCCAAATATGACAAACATTTATTATAGCAAGGTGCCTGAAGCAAACTCAAAACACGGTGTCCTTCTGAACTCTGTATCTTCCCTGTTATGAGCTGGATTACATGAGAGGTACGCTCTTCAACTCAGATTTCGTGGCAGCACCTGGCCTCTGCTCAGAAGCTATTACTCTGTCCTAATGTCCACTAGGTCAGGAGATAGGGACATCCAGCTCTAAAAATAGCATGCTGTAGCTAGGTCAGGGAGTTCTAGGAGTGAAGGATTGCCGGGAGAAGAAATAGGTTACTTTTCTCCTATTTCCAGGGTATGGTCTGGAAGGCAGGTAGAATGTGCCTGACAACGTGCCTTTGCAAGTGGCTTTCTCGAAACAAAATCTAGGAGCTGAAATTCACTGTAACAGTCATGCAGTGCAACTCCTGGTCCCTCCTCAAGTCTCTGCGGACCTCCAAAGTGGGGGCTCTGCTCAAAATCCACGCCGCATGGGAAGTCTGGACTCTACGTCACCAGAAGCAGTTGTCCTCCTGCAACACTTCAAAATCTACGTTGGGCATGTGACTCTCTGTAGAGTTGCCCATAGCCCTGTACCTCAAGTCACAGGAGTTGGTTCAAATTGTCAGCACTCACCCAGACAAAGCCGTTTGCCCATGGAAAGCCGCTGTTGGGTGGACGCCCACCTTCATGCGCTGCTTCTGGAAACTCTTCTTCAGTTCTGCTTCTGGGCTTTGTGCTTGTGGCCCTGCTGTGGAAGGCTCAGGTGGCTGGAGTTTATGGCAAGTTAGTGGTTCGTTTCTGCAAAAGAGAAAAGGGCTTAAACCTAGAAAGGGGTTAAAAAGTGCTAGATACATGTTTTAGCCAGATAATTGCCAGAAAAGGTGTTGATCAATTTTGCAGCGTTGCATTTCGCCTCTCAGAAATTGAAGTGTTCAAGCATTCTAACTTGCTGCCCTTCCATACATTTTTATGAACAGCTGATGCAGAAGATAAAAGTAGTTTTACATCCTGGTGTAGCACAGATTTGTATGTGCGCACAGGTATTTTAATATTCAGAAATAAGAAACATCTGCATTAAAAAATCAGATCTCAGATAATAAAAATTCTGTAACTTCCAAATTTGTAATAATGCTGACAAGAAAGCTAAGCTTAAATTGTT
The DNA here is from genome assembly GCA_026212715.1 of Elanus axillaris. Classification (NCBI taxonomy): domain Eukaryota; kingdom Metazoa; phylum Chordata; class Aves; order Accipitriformes; family Accipitridae; genus Elanus; species Elanus axillaris. The sequence goes on along the minus strand of JANZLQ010000079.1, from coordinate 3,872,544 downwards.
AAGTAGAAGTGCTGGTCAAAAATGTGAGATTTGAAGAACATGTTGCACAGAACTGCTTCAAGTGTGTGTCCCTTAGATGATGCCAATTTAAAATCTAACATTGCCACATAGCATTAGAAACTTGGTTACTCTGTGCAGGTATTAGAAAAAAAAAAAAAAAAAGAGTACTGTCGCTCAGCTATGAAGGAGTTTCAACTAGATGAGCAAAACGAGAGACAAGCTTTTTTGTTTCTTAGTGGTTTGAACCAGAACTCTGGTAGAAATGATTAATAGCGTTATTAGGGGGAAAAAAACTCCTAAAAAGTCTGCCTGGATTCTCCATCATAACAAACTCAAAATTAAGCTGAAGTGCTCCGTTTTAGAGAAGGAGGTCCTACTGTTTGTATCATGTACGGCACTTGACCAGACATTTGGGCTGTCCATATAACCAGCTGCACCATTAAATTGATGGTACATGCTATGGGAACGCAGTGATCCCTGCTCCCTGAACACCATCTGAGAGGAACAGGGTGGGCTGGCCACCAGAGCCCCTGGCTGCTCGCCCACTGAACCTTCTCTTAGGTCAAAAGACATGTTGATACCTAAGGATGACGACAATCAGTTTAATCAGAGGTTCAGCTGTGCATGGTATGTAGAAGCTGGATGGCCGCGGCAGCACCTCACCGCAGGCATGCTGGGGAGCTCTATGAATCCACTGCAGGTGGACATCTTCATCTGGTCACACCGCAGCTCCCAAGGGAAAAATGGCAGCGGGCACGTCCTCCAGCCCACCTTCTGAAGCCCCAGCTCCATGCCAGACCTTTGAATTTGGTCACTCCCCGTCCCCAGCTTCCTCCCCCCCCCCCCCCA
>JANZLQ010000079.1:3859517-3871682 GCA_026212715.1 Elanus axillaris | reverse complement strand
CACCAAAACGCACCTTGCCCCTTCCCTACCCCCCCAGCCTTAAGGTACCAGATGCCTGGAATGAGGGTCACCACAGCTGCAGTGATAGACAAACACAGTGTCCTGGAAAGGTATGCCTGATGCCACCAGCTCCTGGCACTTCCCCATGGAGGAAGCTGTAGTTTCCCATGGGGGAGCCAGCCCCAAAAGGTCACTGATGTAAATAAAAGGGGCCAGAGGGTGCCAAGACTGGACTTCATGGTGCTCAGGTTCTAGAAATAGCTTTTCCCTACCTAGTTTGAAACAGGTACTACACACGCTCCTGTAATAAGTTCCTGTATTATGTGATCCTTGCAGGTAGGATTTTATACATAAAGATGTTTAGAATGAACTATTTAGGTCATGTATAGTAAGTTGTGACATGTAAAAGTTGTTTTTTTTTTTTTAAAAAAAGTTTATTTTCCACGAGGAAGAGCAATAGGAAAAATTAAAACTGTTTTCCACAGAGTTTTCTTGAAACAGAGTCTACAAGGACATATTCAGCACCAAAACTAAAAACAAAAAAAGTACAAACAGCCATAGAATATAATCTATAAAGCAAACATTTAATATTGCACTTTGTTTCTCTAATGTTTGGATTTTACTTACTTTTTCCTAATTCAGATCAGAATCCTCTATCAAATACTGGGCTACAGCTGTGAACCTCATGTTTTGTAATGCTGAGAATTGACCAATACTTGTGGAAGAGTAATGCCTCTGAACGACTAGCAACGTAATTTAAACATGAAGTCTTTATTTGATAAAGTTACAGAATTTTTCACTCTAATCACAAAGGCTGTGATGCCATGTCAATTACTACGATATTGGTCAATCCTGCTTCATATGCAGTTTTCCATTATATTGTGGTAAGTACTTTAATGCTATGTATATCAGCAATTGTTCCCTAGTCTGTTAAAGTAACAAAAAAGGAAAAGAAAGTAAAACCACCAAATGCCCTTTTATGCCAACGATCCCATCAGCTTTTAAAATTGTCTGGTTGGAGAGGGTAGAGGGAAGGGACATTCACAAAATTGGCCTAGTAACACAAGACATCACCCAATTTCCTTCTTGTCCAATATTCTTGCTCAAAGCCCAAGCCTTTTAACTGAATCACTTAAAACGCGACTCATTTATATTTTATCACCCTGTTGTCATTTCTGAAACATGAATTATTGTTCATGTTCTCATAAAGGCCACTTATGGAAAAGCCTACTTTTGTTGCACTTATGAAGCCTTAAAAGCAAGGCAGATGTTTTTAAGAACGAGCACCACGCAGAAACACCAGCCTCCCCTCTCCCACTCCCTTCTGAGCTCTTTTATTGCACAAGGAGATAGATACTTGATGGATTACATCTTGATTTGTTTTAAGTTGCCAACACCAGAAGCGTGTCCCTTTGTCAATGGCCTGTATTATATGGTTTCTGAAAAGGGAAGTTGACTTTTTTTGTAAGTCTTGAGCATGTAAGTGCTGTTATTTGTGTTAGCACATCTAATGGCTCCATTGCCCTCTTTTCTTCCTTAGGGCACACTCAAGGGTGAGTGCTCTTTCCATGGAATTTCTTGCATTCTGAATGAAAATATGGTAAAATGCACTGTTCTGTTTGTTTTAAAGCTCTTGAGAGTACCACAAAGATGCAATCATCAAAGCAATTCTAGCTAAGTGAGTATGGCTGGTAACACTGATGTTGCCCAGTTTTAGTATACTTCTAGTCTTACTATGTTTACAGTATCATAAACCCTGAAGATAATACAAAGTGCACAAACTGAGCTCTTCGCATAGTCCAAGCTTTTCCTGCAGTTTGAAATATACTTTCTACTACAGACTCATTACATATAGAATTTTTGGTGATTAGGTAACTATATATATAAAAATAAATTCATTATCCCTTCCCCTCCCTACTACTTGAGATATCAAACTGTCTATGAATCCTAGACAGTGTATGACTATTTCCTTTTAAAATTCTTTTCAGGATTTGCTGGGGGCTGCTGCTGCTGCTTTCATTTGTGCCTTATTTTTTTTTAAAGCTTCACAACTTGAATATCTTTTTTTGTAATGTAGAGAGAGAAATGGAAATGAGGGTGGTTTTGTAACTTTTGTGTATGTCCCTAGTCCAGATCCCCCTCTCAAATAAAGAACAAAAAAAAAACCCCACAAACACAAAACAAAAGAGAAGTAACTCAACAGTGCAACATAACAAAACAAAGAGCATTCCAACAGTTTGGCAAGTGATGAGTTCACCTGAGATTAAGTGATTTTTAGGCAGTCTGTAACAAAATGCTGCTTTGTGGTAATAGTAGAAAGGCAACAAATTCTCAAAAGAAATCAGGAAGATATACAATCTTGATGAAGTCTATTAGTTTCTCTATCAGTTCTCCACCCCCCACCCTATCCCCATATCTGTTGCTTATCTACTACAGTAGGCTGCAAAACATACAGCAAGAAGAATTGGCTTGAAGGCATTTGATGTTTGTAAATAAATCCACAATAGGATCCAAGCTGAAGAGGTGATACATGATCAGCCTACTAGAACAATTCTGAGCATGTGCATATGCAGGTAAAGTCCAGGCTACATTAAATTAAAAAAAGAAAAGTCAGTGCATTGGTCAACGTCTGTTGCTGTTTTTTTTTTTTTTTTTTTTTTTTTTGCTGAAGCTTTCTTTTGCTCCTTATTGTGCGGACAACAAGGGGGGTAACGACAGTCCCGCATACATGAAAAAAAAGCTGTAGTGACACTGAACCGCACAATGTAAGCGATGAGCATGTGCAAATTTCCAAACCATTAAGAGGAAACCATCCCTCTCTTAGAATGTGGTTTGAGTGTTTTGACACACGTGACTGTAGGTTAGTAAGGCTGCTCCTAGTATGTGCCAGTACTTAAGGGGGGGGCCAGGGGGGGAAGCTCAGATCTTCAAGCATGTGGAGCAGTCCTACAGTGTTACTGTAGGCTTCAGAGCATAATCACAGGTTGTTTTCACTTATTCACCATACAGGCAAGAGCAAAACCACTTCCTTTGAAAGTGTGTCTCCACTATGACGCCTTGACCTTCAACATGGCAGGTATGACTCAAAACCCAAGTCAAATCAGCTTTTTACGGATTCCTTCAACCAGAGGGGCAAGATGGTCTGTCATCTGTGGGCTGATCTGGGTTTGGATCAATCTAAATGAAAAAAACAAAACAAAACCAACAACAACAAAAAAAACCACCAAAAAAACCAACCCAAGGCATTTTTAAAAGAGTCAATTGCTAGAAATAAACCAATCCCAACAAAACCCCACCAAAACTGACAAGTTTAAGACAGAGTGATAGATGTCATTCCCAATCCAAAGGTTATTAAAATAACTGAAAAACCTAGAGTCAATTAGACAAAACTTTGAATGAAAGATTAGTAAGTTAGTGGAAAACTTTAAACTACAGGTTGATGGTATTTTAAGGGTAAGCAGAAGGAACTAAGAGGACTTGAAAAAGTCTGCTTCAGAAGCACAGGAATCTTCAATTGTTTACTGTACAGTAAAAAGAACTCATCCCTAGCAATGTAACTTAAAATATTTAATTGATTTCAGAAGATGTTTTGTTTCAAGACACAAAGTTATTTTAAAAAGTCACCCTACTTTTAATTTACAAGTAATTCATCCTCATACACCCCATAAAATGTCTTAAAAGTTCATGTGTTCCACACCTTACCTCTTCTTCCTTTCTATGAAAGGAAGGGGAATAACCTGCTAACTTCGGTGTCCAAAACTGAATAATAAGAATCATTAAAGTGTACAGTATGTAGTTTAGTCAACATTCCTATCAGTTAATTTTACAGAACCATTTTTGGGGGACAAAAAAGGCTTCTTTCTAAATCTTTAAGTACTTAAAATGAAAAGGACTTCAATTGTATTCTAGGGTTAAGCTACAGAGTAGTTGTCAGAGAAGTCTCCAGCACACAAAAAGCATGCTCCTCTCTGCCCACTCAATAGCAAATTACTGCTTCAAGAGAAGAAAAAAATCAGAGGGTGAATTCAGGCAACACGTAGCTGAAGGACACTATTTAACTTTTGTCCTATACCACTGCTTTTTCCTGAAAACTAAGGAGATGGAAAGCGTTTGAAGTTATGTCGTGATTATTGAGTGGCTTTCACAGAACTAAAAATGCTGCCAGGAATGTTCGAGAAGTCAGAAAGACTACCTTTGTAACTTCTCTACATGGAACCTCTGAAGGCACTACATACACAGAACCAAAAACACACAGTAGTTTTAGAAGGAAGTAGAGCTGAAAAACATTAGTGTATTGTGCATCTATAGACCCAAAATGTTGGTGTTAACCGTAATATTATATATGTAATGTAAGATTTTTAATGAAGTTTCTAAGAGGGTAGACAACAGTTTGGAAATTTCTACAGAGCATTAGAATTGTGAGGAATCCTGAAAACTCTTGATGCAATCCACCTGCACTTTGCCAGAATTAAGTCACCTTATCCCCTGTTCATAATTTTAATGATTTCTCCTGATTATTAGGAAGGAGAAACAGCTTTCTACATTTATTCCGCAAAACAGAATTCAGAAAAGCAGTGAATTAATCATCATATTCTGTGTGAGGTACCTACTTCTGAATAGAGTGGTGGAGGCAAAAAACGGAACTCCTGGATGTATGCAAACAATGGTCCTGGAAGCGCTCTCTCAAAGTCATCACAAGCACCTATGGGTGCAAGGCTGGACTGTCTTTGTTCCTCTGTGACCACTTCTGCATAGCTAGGAGGTGCTGCAGGGAAAAAAAGCACATGCAGTTCAAACAACAAGTTCTTATGCATGTCAAAATATGTTAACGCTATAAATATTACACTTTTATCACTGTAAAATGTACCAGCAGGTAGGTAAATGACTTCACTGACTTTTGAACCATTATTAAACAGGAAAGGGAGAGTAGGCTGTTCCGTTTTACTGTAAGGTTACGCAGACTGACCACTGCTTTCTGTGGCCTAATTATCCCCTTGAACTTTAAAGCATACACAGAATGCCACATATCTGCACAGGTAGGAATGATAGAACACTGCATTCCTCTTGGACTTCACAAACCCAAGTCTGGGATTTGTACGTAAAAAAAGGGATGTTTATTAGGTATGTGAAAACAGAGGGAAGGAGATAGAGAGTTTCTCCTTTGACAAGAGAGGTTTCCCACTGAAATGCATTGCATTAACTTTTCACAAAGCCTTGACTACTAAGGCTGGTAGAGGACACCATAAACTGCTATTTTGATAGGTTACAATGCCTTATAACCAAGGATGCAATTGGGATATTGGAGGCAGAATTAATTCTGCACAGGTGCAACTGCATCCTGTGTTTTCACTTGTGCCAGCTTCCAAGCAGCTGGCATTTCACTGCTTGTCCTTGAGAAAATAAGGCAGAGAAGGAACTCTGTTCTTCTACAAAGAACAAGCAGGTGACAAGGAAACACTCACAGGGGATTTCCTGTGGGGGCTTTATTATTGAAGGGTATAATTTGGGTCTGTTTGCGTGATAGCAATGAGTAAAGCAGACAAAAATCAGAACAGACTAAAAAATTGATTTTGATTTGTACTGTCAAGTTACCTTCTGGTCTTTCAGGCAGTGTCAGACCAAGCCAATTCATGTTCATGCTACACTGGCTGCTCACACTTGATGTTCTGCTACCAAATGGGTGTAGGGGAATGGTACCAATGACCAGCGGCAAGTTAAGGAATAAATCCATGGCGCCTGGAATATCAACATACACCTAAAGAACAACAACAAAAGAGGTACATAAGTGCTTTGTAATGATTAGACTAAGTTTCCACAGAATTTTCCATGACAAACTTAAGTTTCTCATTGTCCGTTTTAGGGCCAATGCTCCTATGGAAACAAAAAGCTCCCCAAGTCAAAAGCAGCTCGGGATTAACATGAGCCCTCACATGGAAATGTTGCCTACTCATAATGCATTTGCTCAGCTGGCACACCGTAACTGTTTTAAGAACATGCATGATGTAAACTGAATTTATTTACAGAACTCCTGTCAGGACACTAATACTAGGATGTGTATTTCTTTTGTCACTAGTTGGCACAGAATACTTTGTTAGCAATTTGCAAGGAATGATGGCAACTACTCATGCTCAAGTGAAACAGACCATCCAATGTACATACCATCAGTGAATACTCCACACGGATTATACTACAGTCTAGGATTGAAGGGGAAACAGGTGGGATTTTCAACTGTTTGCCATTCCAGGTATCTGTTTTGCCAGATGACAAGGATTCCCCACGCAGGTTGGCAACAAGCTGTTTGACTTCCTTCATTTTCCCTTTGGCATAAAATGCCTGTGTTTGGTAAATGGCTGCCTTTGGCACCACCACACGGGAAGAGCAGTTCTCAATCTCAGCAAAGATCTGAATTGATTCACCTGAAACAAAACAATTTCATATTCTCTTTACGTTTACAAGGCAGCTTAAGCAAATTGCCACATTCTGTTATAATGCACTGGATGCTGCTAGCAATGCTCTACTCTGAAAAACATCTACTGATGCTAATAGGAATGGGATCAGCACAAGCTAATCTAAAAGAAAAATGTACAGGTCTCAAAAGCAGATGTCCTTCAACAATTTAGAGACACAGCTCACATTAGTTAACAAAATTAGTCACAGTTAAAGAAAATAAAGACAACTGCTGAATGCAGACTAAGGTGGTAACAACAGTTTCAATATTCTGTTTATATAAAAGCAGCAAGCACAAACTGTTGTTTTAAAAGGGAAGGAAAAACATTTCCTATAATTACTTCTGTTACATACCTGGGGTGTAGCCCTTCCTTTCAATTTTGGCACTTAAGGATATGGGGCCTGAGGTACAAAACCAACAACAGAGAGTCTTTTCTTTTGTGCCTGCTTGGGGTGACTGCAAGAAAAGAAAATATTGTCCATTTTCATTAAGGGTTCCACGAATCTCCTTATCTGTTTTAATCAACACAAAGTTATTTTCATAATATACTTATTATTTTGATATACATAGCTCATTTTATTTGGAGGAAGAAAAACCTCAAGCAATTTAAACAGCACTATGCAGATATAAAGTTTATTCTAATTCCATTGCTCATTAACACTGCTTTATCTGCTACATTTCCATACTACAGTCAAGACTCAAAAGAGTTTTTATAGATAAAAACTGTGTAACTTAAGAAAAGGCTTTATAACCTATGCTATCCCAACATATACTTTGCAGAGCTTTTCAATTATCAGTAAACTAGAACATCTCTCAAGTACGCTGCATTTCAGAAACAATAACTAAGCTGAAGTACTGTAACCTTGACTTCTGCTACTTCCTCTGCTCTGGAATGACCTCATTTATCTATATTAAACAGACTTCATTATTTTACATTTCAGGACTTAGGACTTGATCAAAAGACCACTGAAGTCAAATGAGAGTCCTTTGAATTTTATGGAATTCGCGCAAGGCCAATGTCCCTTTGCAAGTCTGATTTTTTACCCATACACAAGAAATCTATTTCAATGGACTTTAAGGGTTTTTTTTCCCCCTCCATAGTATTAGAATTTGAGGAAGAGGAGGAAGAAAAAAAAAAAGGAATTTTAGGCCAGGTTGAAATCAGAACCTCATTGAAAGCAGATGTGATACTGAAAATGTTTTATTGCAATGACATTTCAGGAATTATACAGATTTGTGATAATTTCCCCCCATTGGTAGAAAACCATCCATATGGCAATTATCAATTACGCATGCCAGTACATTTTTTACTTTGCATTTTTAAGTTAGCAGTCTCTCACTATAGTATTCTATTTCACTGTTCCTTCCACAGATTATTCAAAAATCAAAAAGGAACAGGTCTCAGAATTTTCCTTCTTGGTGACATTTTACAATTTAGTATTACCAATTTAAATTGACAAAGCCTTTTTACTTATCTTTAAAAGTGAAGCAACTCCAAGTACAGGAAAACATAGCTTTCAAAATACCAGTAGTTACAGAGCTGCTGAACTGATGTAGTACTTAGAAGATCAGCTGTAACTACACTAGCAAATAAATATTAGGTAAAATTAGATGTGGATATTGTTTCAGTTATTATACTTCATTGTTTTTATGCCAGAAACAAAGAATGAGTAATTCTGTCAATTCTTACCAGTAATGAAGGAGTGTTGATATCTATATGTTCAAAGACTGTAAATTCCTTCTTTAATTTTACTGGTAGAAACCAAGGCCTATGCAATTCGGCTTTCACCCAATAGCGCACACTGCCATGTCTGCCTTCGAATGAGGTAGCAAGTGGTCTGTGCAGGACACAAAGGTCAAAATTGAGTAATGTCTTTCTGTCCAGTAATGATACAATTGATCAGATCAGGGATTAGTATGTAGAATGGCATTTTTAATGCATTATAGTATTTAATGCAGCATAACTTACTTGCAAAGTTTCCATCCCTCAGAAAAATCCAATATTAAAGATTGGAGGAAAAAATATCATCTCCAATTCATTCTACTATAGTTTTGCAGAGATTTTTGAAAATCAATTACAGAACTGTACCAGAAAAAGCCAGGAGAGTACACAGTTCCTTTACACTTAAGGAGGCCACTTTCAACTCTGGAGTAAAGCATGCCCTTATAAGGCCAAATTATGACTACGAACTTAAAATTAGCATTATCATCAACCAATTATTGTTTTGGATACCGTACTTTGTAAATTGTTGTCTATTGTCCACTTGGCTGGTATCTCAGTGTCAGGTTAATTTTAGGTGTAACTCAACACTTTTGTAGTTTGTTTCACCTTAGGTAGAGTTAATATTTTGAGTTCTGAAGAAAGGCTATTCTGATTATCTTCTAATCTTCCTCTACCCTGACAAGACCAGATCAAAACATTTATGTTGTATATGTATGTACATATATAAGCATATATATATACACATAAAATCATCAAGCCCTCTGCTCTGAACTTTTGACAGATGAAAGAAGTCCGTTTTGGGAGCTGGAGGCAAAACGATGTGGAAAGGATCTCCAAACCTTTCAGCATCACCTTTTTTCCCTGTAACATCATAAAATGAAAGACAGAAGATCTTTATATTCCATTTATCTCCAATTAACAGTACTTTTCTGTAACTTTTTTATGCAAGTAATTTTTTTCTATTATACTATGTTTTGAATACATTGTAATATGTAAATTAATCTATTTGCAATCCTTCCGTAGCTTCCATAGGGAATACTACTAGACATGCTAGTAGTTACTAGAATAATTTTCAGTTATACATTTGACTTCTGTATTTGCACATCTGAGATACTAGGGGAAAAAAGTAAACAATCCAAACAAAGTAATTTTCCAATCAGTCTTTAATGTTTCATCAGGCCCCATACTCTTTAGGGCAAAAATCAGTAAGGCTGGGGTACATTGCCTTTCTTTCCACTGTTGCTCTGTAGTTTAAGTAAATTTTGTAAATATTCTATGGGCCCAAAAGAACAAGTAAGTAGGCAGTGTCAAACTCCAATCTTTTAATATCAGCTTTTGTTTTTTCAGTACTATTAACAGCTGGTTTCAGTTATTTCTTCAGGTCACTTAAGACAAAGAACCTGTGGTTTGACCAATGCTTGTGATAGCTTGCTGGCTGTCCACTTCAAGCTAGGCATTTCAATTAATGTATAATGTTTCGGGTGTTTTTTGTATTTAAATGCCCCTTCCAACTCCAGGGAAGATCAGTATTAGCCACCTTTTTGTAGCTGAGATTTTCAGAACGCTAAATTGTCTTTAAAAGTCTCCATGCATACACATCTTCTCCGCTGTTCCTGTAAGATCTACTGTAAAATCCTGTGCTGTTCCCTTTGAAACTGACCCATGGAAGTGTTTATCATCTGCAGGTTCTGCTAAAGCCAGCACCTCTAATAAACCGATGGTTTATTGCCTTTAATATTAGGTACCGAGCTATTTCATGTAACTGCCAATTTTTTTCAATCTTACTGACTTCACTGCTTGCCTTTTACAGCAGAAGGCTCCTTTTTCTATCCCTGTCCAGACTCCCTCTGTTCCTGTGTACTTCCATTTTATTGCAACTTGTATTTTTAGCTCATTTGCATACTGGCAACTCCTGTATGTATAGATCTTCCATTCACAATGTCTACGTTACACATTTCAGACTCAGGGGGTTAGGGGAACAATCTTTTATTTTAACACCTCCTCTCTCATTCTTGCTTCACCTTTGCTGAGACAAATGGGATCAGGTAGCGAAGTTTTTCTTGCTTCATCCACCCATCCTTCTGCTTATTTCCATCCAGGCTTTCTGCATGAAGGCCAGCCTGGGTGCAGACAACCTATTTAAACCAGAACCACGTCCTCTTTTGTTCAAATGTAGTTTAACTTGCCACATCTGTTCCAGACTGAGCCCAAACAATTCAGCTGTGACCTTATCTCTAGTTCTGCTGGCCTACATGGCTTCAGTAAACTGTTGGCTGGGCTAGAAGTTCTCAACCACTCTGCAATACTCCAGCAATGGTTCAAATTCCTCTTCCTCCTCTTGGGAAGGGGTAAAATATTGGAAGACCTAGTAAATCAGTAGGACTTGGTCAAAAGGAAGTGAGCAATTGGAGCAGTAACGAGCTCCCAGTTTGTGGAAATTAAAAAAAAGGAAGTGTATGCCAGTTTAAAAGCAACCTCTTCAGTTTAAAGAAATTATGTGCTCTGATGCATGTCAGAGCACAATTCCTACTACCATTGAAAAGGCTTCCCCTCCACCTACAGCAGGAGTATTGCTCAGGCGGGTGGGCAGCAGGGCACGAGGACTGCATGCAAGCACTTACGTCTGTGGAAGCTCAAAGCTGAATGCATATTCATGCCTTCCCGAATGGATGGTGTGAAGGCCTTCTTCTGAATTGTCATCATCTAGGAGAGAAAAAAACCCCACCCATTATGCTATTCCACCTGCACACATTTTGTACATTACATGGGCTTCTCCTCCAGAATAAAAGGGTTTACACACTCATTACAGCACTTGAGAACATGGTGGCCCAGGAACAAGGGCCTCTGGTCCATCTGTATTAATTGCTGGATGCAGGCACAAATCTTACCTACAGAAAAACAGGCAAGATTGCCAGATTCACCTTACAGACAAGCAGAGGTTAATCTGCTTTCATTTATGATCTTGCCTCTCAACACTGACAGTTTTAACTGCTGCCATTTCAAGGCCTGCCTGCAAGACCTGTAATGGAAATCATGCTTTCCACTGTGATTCTTAGTTAAAATGGAATAGAAATGGCTCTTTAACAGCATTAAGCAATCTCCATGAAGTCTGCTGTGTAATATTAAATTTAGTAATTCGACTTCCTTTTATCTCCTGCCCAGCAAGAGCGTCCACAGATTAATCACCAAAAAAAAGAAGGGGAAGGGGGAAAAAAAAAAGAAAGGTTGTACAAGCACCACCTGGAAAGCACCAGACAAAATTCAGGGGCACAGAAAATGGCAAGATGCCTGATCAATGCTGTCTAGAGCTAAACTTTTATATTTTTGATGGGTTGATATTGCTTGGACAGCGAGATCCAGGTATTCACTGGTTCCACCAAGAAAGCCAACCTTCATTTATGGTCATCATTTCTTGTATGCCTTTAAGCACTGCAACCAATCTGCAGTTTATTCTGACATAATTACCGTAAGACCAGAAAAACGCTTACTCCATCAAAATAGAAAGTTGAGAGAAAAATAACCGAGCGCCCGGCACATAAAAAGGGCTGGAATAATAAAAGGGGATATAGGGAGACAATGTGAAAAGCAATCGCTTATACTTAATGGTCTGAAGCATTAATGGAGGTAGGCAGGCACACAGGAGGGTTTTAAGTTCCCATTGTCCTACACAAATGCCGATGCTCCCCTTCCCGTTGTGTGCTGCAAACCCTTGAAATCTTTAAAAAAAAGCGCAACCAACAAAAAAAAAGAAAGACCCCACCAGCAAGCTGTCGACCAAATGCACCTTCAACACACAGCGTCATGTAATAAAAGATGTCAGGAGAACACCCCGAAAGGGCGAGACAATGTGTATCAGCATGAGAGTGGCCTTCTGGTTTTGGGTTTTAATTCCTCCCCCCCCCCGGAGAGAGGGGGAGCGTGCCTTTTGGTCTTTGCTCCATGTCCCCGCACGGCCATCTCCTCCTCACAGACAATTTCCCCCCCCATTCTCCCC
>JANZLQ010000079.1:3830696-3856410 GCA_026212715.1 Elanus axillaris | reverse complement strand
CCCCCCCCCCCCCCCCATTTGAGGGGTTTCTTTTCCGCTGTTTTCTTTTTTTAACTCACCCCCGTTTCTTCGGTAAACGTTCTCGGTTCGGTTATTTAACGCTGCGTTGGTGATTCTTGCAGTTTTCCCCAGGTTTTCAACCAGGGGGGGTGATGGTGGTGGGTATCTCCTCCCCAAGCCACTGTGCTTTGAGGCGCGGGGCGGGGGGGGCGGTTGCACTGAGGTGCAGCGCTAGAAGTTCAGACCAACAGTTAAAAGTTTTCAAAGCGTATGCCTTTATTCCCTGGTTTTCGCAAGTCAGAAAAAAAAAAAAATATCATTCATTTTTCCCCTGACGTGACATCTGGTGGACGTTCTCATGCTTTTTTATGACCGAAGATGTTCAGTTGTGTCCTGCGGGTGTTTTAGGGGACTTTTTATGTTTTTGCACCATCTTGTGGTAAGGCTTCATCCTTCCTTCGATCATAGACTCGTTTAGGTTGGAACAGAACTTGAAGATCACGGTGTCCAACTGTAAAAAAGATTACTTGCAAGAGAAGCAGAGGGGTCATAACTCCTCTCCTGCTAATGCTTTTCCTATTGCCGTCATGTCTTTAGATGCAGTTGGTCTCATGGGTGTGTTTATTTGCATGTTCTTCCTCTTTTCTACAATTTAGAAGGTAATTGTGTCCTCCACAAGTCATAGAAACCACAACTTGGCGGCCCATGGTTGCTGTAGGACGTGCAAAAGCTGGCAGCCAGACGGGTGCAGCCTCCACGGAGCTCAGGCCACAGCTCCTGTCCTTCCAGTTCTGGCTTGGCTGTCACCATCCACCTCTCTCAGGGAGAATCTGCGGAGGTGATGAAAAGCACAGCAGTTGCCTTTTCTGGGAAGTTGATGACCCAAAGCTAGCTAGCCCAGTGGATATTAGTGTGGATTTTTTTTTTTTTTTTGTATCTGTGTAGACAAGGGGACCTTCCTACATAATTGGGGTATGGTGCATGCTCATTTATTTTCTGATAACGTATTGATTGTGTTATCAATTGCACTTGCCTGTTCCAGGCTTGTTGAAGAAGGATAAAACACTTTGGTCAGCCGCTGTAAAACCTCCCCTGTATATATATCATCTGCAGACTTTGTAGCCCTAATTCGTCTCCCTGCTCACTAGGATTCCTGTCTTTTGCTGATCCATTTCTAGACACGTAACCTGAAAATACCACTAGCCGCTATGGGGATGTGCACCAAGCATTTCATACAAGGAGGCTCTCAGGAAGATCACACCATTTGTGAGCTGTTTACCCGCTTGCACTTGCTCTCCTGCCTGTCTCTCACCCACTTGCCCATCTCTTTCTACTGCCCATGTCTCTAACTGGGAGTGATTCAGCCCGGATGGGTGCCCACCGCTCAGCCCTTCTCCCCGCAGGCCGCCCACCTCCTCCCACCTGGGTTGTCCTGAATTACATCTGAGGCTGTTTCCCACCAGAAGTGCCACTCACCACCTTTTTTCTGCCCTTCTTGCTGGTCCCACGTCGGCTTGTTTCCAGCCACCTTCTACATTACTGCACCATTATATATGGTTATATGGAATTTAAATCTGGAGCACTAAACAGGCTGACAATTTGGTTAAGCATGTGTTATGAATAGTAAACTTTAGGTTGGCAGTTCTGGGACAGGGTGTTGTATGTGCATGCATTCATGCATTTCCCACATCCTGCCAAAAGTCACACATACATTCAGTCTCTGCAGCTTTTTTTTTTCCTTTTAAATATTTCTGATAGTATGCTGTTTTTTTTCCTCGTAATTTATGTGTTTCGTGCCATCTTGTGGCAAAGGAGGTGAACTGCCTGCGCTGCCTTTTACCAGCCTTTTTGCTTGTGCATTCATGCAAACCGTCGGTGAAGACTTTGAGTCAAAATAATTATTTTTTAAAAAATTAATTCTGCTTCTATTTAAATGAAGAACATGCTATGAAGTGTAGCTAAAGGAGGTATTGAGAATTTGTTTTCAGCTGTCTAGTTAACTGTGAATATTAGTTGATTTTCAGGACGTTTTATTTTTTTCAAATGAGCTGGCCTTTAGTTAAGTATTAAAAGTTTTATAGATCCTGAATCGTGTTTAAAAAATGGAATGCAAAGGTGATCAAGTCTTATCATTTTAGATCAACAATAGGCAGTGAAGACTTAGTTCGTACACATTTAGAGTAGTTATTGTCAGGAGCCTCCAATAACCTTTCTCAGGCCTTGCATATGATAGACTCTGCACAGAAGTCAGCATAAAGTTTGAAAAAAATTAAGTCCAAATATTTTCTTTTTTTTTATTCTTTTTTTTTTTTTTTTTGGCTGACAAAAAACATAAAGGCGACGCTCTGTCTTTTATTGGAGTCAGTATCTCCAAGGAAGATGGCAATATTCCAGCCTCTAGAAAGAGACAATAAATTAGACATCATTTAACAAACGATCTCCTACAACTGGGTATGTCTTGACTTTTTTTTTTTTTATGGGGTGGGGGGGGTGTCGTGGAAAGAAAGGAAAGAGGAGAGAAAATTTTGTTGGAAAATTATGGAAAGAAAGAAAAAAATATCCTGGCCTGCTGGGTAATAAAGATTGCCTTGCCTGAGAATCTTCCCTGGAAACTGTTGAAAATTAGTACTGATTCATCTGAACTTAGCTATTCCAGTATCGATGACTGCATGGTGTCAGCATGCTCTGCTCTGCTTCTGAGGTCCACACACTTCGGATCTTAGCTGGAGCGTTTAGGCAACCTAGACATAATCCTTTATATTGAAGACTGCTGTGCAGGCTGGGATCTAGTAGAAGGATGTGGGTGTAGAAATGGGCAGAATTTAGGTCACCAAGCCCCAAATCAATATTCTAAAAATTCCTGATCAGCTTTACCCAGCCTTGGAAGATTTTTTGTTGTTTTGAAGTTTGTTGGATGCCTAGATTTGCACTTTTCTATATGCCCAGAGCTGTCCCAGCCTTGATGTGACTAAACAGTACATTCATGCTGAAGACCACCCAAAATCCAGAGGTTAGGAATTATTCTGCTTTGGGCCCTTTAGTGTCTTTATGTAATTCGGCTTCTCACTGTGCACTTGATAAACCTGCAAGGATGGGTGTGATGCTCAATGATCCTGAGAACAGTCATTACTTTTTCTAAAAGAAAAGCCAGAAAAGCTTGCAATGCTCTCCTGATTCATTAATCAATAAACTAGCATTAACAGAAAGCTCCAGGTTCTTCTCCCATCTCCTTATAGAACACCCTGATAGACTGTCTGCTTTGGGGTGGAGACCGTGTTTGCCCCTCCTTTTGAATCTGTTTCACTGTGCAGCAGAGAATGGTCTAGAGAGACTGTCAAAGCAGATGTTACCTGTTGTCTGGTGGCTGAGGTGTTCATATCAAAGGGAGAGTCTTGGAAACAAAAAGCATGCTCCAGGACAGTTTTTGTATTTCATGCAGTGAATGAATGGAAAATGTGAAATGTACTTAGAAAGTCCTCCTAATGGACTCACTTCTGGTCATCCTTTGCTATATCTGATTCTCAATCCATCCATAAAAATAAAAGGAATAAATTTTCCCCTCCTCATATTGATTATGAGGCTACATTTGTGAAATATTGTCACATTAAGGTGTGGAACAGTGAGATGCAACATCATGTTACAGTAACATGGATCTATGCACTGCAATGCTGAGAAGCTTCTTCCAAAACTCCTAGATGCAGAGGGATGTCTCCAGACCTTCTTTTTGGTACCATCTTCACTGGAATGGCTGTTCAGCTGTCAGTGCTGTGATAGAGAGAAGAGGGAATTTTACTGAGTAGGCATATTTTGGGTTTGGTTTTACAATGGAGAATGCTATCCTCAGTGATGTAAAGAAACTTGGAGTTTGTGAAACTGGTTCCTGAGTTTCAAGGAATCAGGAGCTAGGAGCAGCTTTCTTCAGTCATACCTGTATCCTTACAGAATAGTAGTTAGTGAGAAAGAACATGCACAGCAAAGAGCTGTATTTCTGACCATTCTGTTTTCAGAAGGTACGTGCTATAAGTAAGGCAAGTGTTCAAACTGAAACTTTTTGTTTGCAGTTTTTAGTTAGGGGTTTTTGTTTGTTTGTTTGGGGTTTTTACTTTTAAAGATTTGCTAAGTAATGATTTAGAATAACTTGAGTTCTGAGGTGTACTTACTGTTAAAAACAGAACTTAAGTTATGTAATAATCATGTTAAACTGAATATTTGCAAGTTTTCGCTTGAGAAAATAATTGTTAGTGCTCTTACACTGAGAAAACAAACAGTTAAACACATATTTAAACTAATGTCTCCTGGCAAACATGACCAAAGGGCAAGCTTACAGTTGCAATCAGTAATATATAAGCATGTGCTTAAAATACCTACTTCAGAGGTGACGATGGACAGTCAAATGGGCCAGAGCTAGAATACTGAACGTAGTTTAGAAGGAATGTGGCCACATCTTTCACTAGGTTTGATTGTCTCTGTTCTTGCTCCCTTCTCCCCCTAAGGCATTTCCCCCTTCTTGCCTTGCAGCTGCTTCATCTGTAGGCGCCTGCCAACTCCTCCATCTCCTGCCAAAAGGGCTGGCACCATGACTAAGCTGGGGACTGTGTCTGAGCTAATCTGGGTCTATTCAGAGCCACTCAGTATTTCAGCAGGGCGCTCCCTCTTCTGAAATAATGCTGCAAAGATACCTGAGCTGCCACTGTGGAGAGCAGGTGCTGGTTCAGCAGAGCTTGGACTCTAGGCTTTGCCTCACACCTATTTTATCCTTACATAGGCTCCCTATTAGGTTTAAACCATCTCTTTGGGGTCCATACCATAGCTGCAGAGCTTCCATCCCTGGCTCGGACTCACGGTTTTATATAAAAAACACATCAAGACATATTCCTTGAAAAATGCAAGATAGCCACTGTTCCTCACTGTTTTATTTAAATGAAAATATCCTAAAAGGTCTTTGGCAAGGATATGAGAAAAGGCAGGATTCTAAAATATAAATTACCTTGGAGTGATTAAGCTACAAAATAAAGAAGGCCACGAACTATATTGGGAGCCCAGGAAGCAAAATACTTTACACAGCTTTTTCTCATAAAGTTTGACCGGATGCTACCAGAGAAACCAGGCCTAGGCTTCATGCTTGGGTCATGGTGGTACTTAAGGACCGTGCTCCACCATTCTCTTCTTAATACTGCTTTTGCATCCTCTCTTTCTGTGTTCATCTCTTCCTGCTAGCAGTTTGCAGAGAAATCTTGTAATAGGTGTGGCTATACAAAGTCCCTGGTTTTTTTTTTGTTTGTGTTTTTGTCACAGGATCTTTCCCAACATCCAGCAAAAGCAGAAGAAAGATTTTTAAAATAATTGGACTAGAGCTTTGTAAGAAAACTGAGAATGTTTTTTATTCCCCTTTCTTTTGGTTCATCAAAGGACACCCATCAGCTTTCTATTTCAAAATGGAAAGTTATATACTGTGATTTTATTTCCAGAAATAAGCTGTTATGCTTTTTGGTAAGCAAGGATTGTAGGAGAGGTAGTATCTTTTATTAGACTAATTTATAGTCTGGAAAAAGAACAGACCGGCTTTCAGCACACCAGCTCTTTGTTAGCTTAGTTTCAGACCTTTAGTAAGGCAGTATTTTTAGAAAGAAAGTGACCCTGAGGCGAGCCGATGGTCTAAAACAGACCATCTATTTTACTTCAACTTTCTGAGCTAAACTAATAAGCACATCCAATCTGCCTTTATTAGTGACATAAGCATTTCACCAAGAGTGATGGTTGTCACTGTTGGGGAAGCCATGCTTCTTCCTTTATTTCTGGCCCCTTAACTGATGTGGAAGCAATGCCTCTCTCCTTCTTCCTGGCGAGTGCTGTTAAAAAGTGAAAGCATGGACACTGTGCACCCCTTGTTTGCTCAGTGGCTCTGTGGGGAGGATTTTCAAGGCATGCAGAAATATACAGGGTGCTTAGCATGGCAAGTCAGCCTTCATGCCCAAGCCAAAAACAAAATGGCAGGGAGGTTATGGCTGTGGGGGTGACAGCTGTACGTGGCTTGGAACCTCAGGGTGTGAAGCTGCTCAGACAGAAAAGGGCAGTGCAAGAGCGCAGTGATGTGGGATGGTCTACTGAGCATGGACGTTTTAAGCATTTTTGGTAACTTTCAGTGTTAGTGGGTAAAGTGGTCTCAGCAAAGTGCTTATGAGCTGGAGAAGAGTAAAGAGGGAATTACGGGAGAGGGAAAAAACTTCAGATGGGTTGAAAAAATAAAGGTGCTTTTTCTGGCACATCAGGTTGCATGAAAAGATGAGCTGCACACTCGTTGTGCCACACAAATATCTCACAGTCAGCTCCTTCGTGCATCTTGTGTTCCACAGGGTGGGCTAAGTTTGAATGAGAGAAAGGATTTAGGCTCCATAAGTGGAGCTTAGGCAGAACTGTGATCATGGGAAAGTCCCTGCCCAATTCCTGCCTGTCCTTTGAGACACACTGCTTCAGGGGCGCCTCAGAGGTTTATTAGAAAATTTTGCATGAATCATTTTTGCCAGAGTTGAGCAGCTTGGTCTTCCTCTTATTCCAGCTGGTCAGGATCCAGAAATTGGGCATTTGTTGGCCACCAGCCCTCAGGGAGGCAACTGGAAAACAGATCACAATTATGCCATGATAGCATTCTGGTCGTGTGAAAAATTATGTTCTTGGTCACATGCGTGTCAAATTTCTTTGGGACAGTTTGCAAGGAAAGGCTACTCCTCGACTGTGCTCCACTCGTAGCAGCCATCTGGCAGACAGCAGCGCTTTGTCATGTTGGGTTTTCCCGTGGGAGGCAGCCCCTGGCACAGGGCTGTATGCTTGTGGGGGGCGGGCATCACCAGGGAGTGATGGGCAGTATGGACCCCAAAAGTGACTCTTGTGTATGGTATCTGAAAGTTTGTATATCTGCAGGCTGTTGTAGTTGACACAGTATTACTGCTGAGCTCCCCTCAGGTACTCTGGTTTTAAGAAACAGAGAACTGGCCTTTAGAGTTCTTTTGTTTTTTTTTTTATAGTTCTGTTGGTTTTTGTTTTTTGGGTTTTTTTTTTGTTTGTTTGTTTTGTTGGTTTTTTTTGTTCTGGTTTGGTTTGGTTTTGTTTTTTTTTGGTTTTTTTTTGTTTTGTTTTGTTTTGTTTGGGTTTTTTTTGTTTGTTTTGTTTTGGGTTTTTTTTGGGTTTTGTTGTTGTTGTTTGTGTGTGTGTGTGTGTGTGTGGTTTTTTTCATATAAAGGCCATATAAAAGCAGGAGGGAGTCTAGGCAGATAAGTGAAATTATACCAAATGTAATTTGTGCAGGCAAATCTGTGCTATTCCATTTGTGTGGCACAATGTGTGTGCAAGTCATCTCTTGATGCAACCTGACATGCCAGAAAATGCACTTTTTTTTTTTCCTTTTTTTTTTTCAACCCATCTGAAATATTCCTGTCTCCAGGCTGTGGATCCCAAGCAAGCAGATTTGTTTCCCTCCCACCTCAATCCAGCATCTATGCAGCAGGGAGAGAATACTGATCTATGCCCTCAGGACCTAATTGTGGGCTACCACACATAGCTGTGGATTCAATGTGATGTTGCTTATGAGTCTCATTCTCAGATGCTTTATTCTCCATACATACTGTGTTTGGACCTAGCAGAACTGCCTGGATTCAATTTCAAAGTGAGGCATTTAAGTGAAACATGTAGTTAGAGTTTCTGTCTGGTTTTCCAGGAACCACCAGTTTTGGCAATGGCATTCTGTTTTACTGGCTGTGAGTTTCTTGCTCACTTGTAGCGACTCATACTTTTTCACAACCACATTGGGTGAAGTATGAAAGTGAGTGATAATTTTTTTATGTTTTCTTAACCTGACAAATGCTTTTATTAAATGAAGAGCATTTTTATGAAGACCCAAGATGATCTGAGCATCACTGATCTAGATGAACTCATACAACGAGGGCAGTAGCATTAGTGTTTTCTTCTTCACTCCCATTTTTGTCTGTGATGATGACATGCTTACTGTAGTGGAAGAAACACTTCAGACTTTCCTCTTACTTCAACAGATTAAACCTTTCTTCTAGATGTAGTCCTGCACATTTCACTGAAATCACCAACACAATAGAATACAGAACATGGAAATTACAAAGAAGGGACATACTAGGTAACAAAACTTGTAATGGCATTCATATGTTCAGATCAATGTAAGTGATGCAGCTTAAGACTTTTTTCTCCCTGAAGCTTCTGTAAAATTGGGTAACCTCGTTTGACAGGTAAGTTGTTAACACATAGGGCTTTAAGTGTCTTCCACAAATTAACCTTGCACCCTGTGAAGATTGCAAAAGAAGAGTCCTTTTCAGCAGGATGGCAAAATTGTATTGAGAAAAAAAAAATTTAGCTGAGCAGTTTTGAAGATGGTGCTCTGCTGAGACTGTTAATTGTTATTTCATTGGTTTCCTGGGGATGCTTAAAATCATCTTCACGCTGAAGACAGAAACACACCCCCTATTTGAAACTCCTTAAGAGGACCTTCATGTGTAGCATAGTGTTCAGGCTACTGAAGAAGGAAAATAGACACTAAGTTTTTAATGACCCATGGTCCTTGCTAAGTACTTGATCAAGAAAAATTCTCCATGTTCTGGTGAAGGGACACACAGATATATTTCTTGGATTGATTGTGACTGGTGCAGAGCAGTCCCAAAGGCTGTAATGCTTCACTGATAAAGGTGTTGATTTATCCTTCAACAACAGCTTAGAAATTTTTGCAACTTCTCTACTTAAATAAATCAGTCAAGGAAGAAGCTTGCTACTGTATAACATATGGAGTTGTCAGTAGTTTTTATCTTTGAAACTGCTATTAATATCTTTAGGGAAAAGAGTCACACAAAGAAGGCAGCAGAGCAGTAACATTAAGTAGGGCCTGATTAAGGGGACATTAAGGGCCTTATTAAGTGCTGCAGTGCAGGGAGGGGTAATACTGAATAGCTAAATTATGGAAAACATGACGAATGTTGCTGTCACATATTTTTATTCATTAGGGCCAAACAATTCTCAGACCTCTAAGCCTAAGCTCCCCTCCAGGGTTTGTCAGCAAGCCTCGTGTGGCTTCAGTAAAGTGGTTTAACAAATTAATTGTTGCACCAACCTCAGCAGTGATCCTCAGGAAGGGTTACAAAGGGAGAAAGGCCTATTTTTTTCTGCTGAGGAAACAGAGGAGTGCAAAAAATCCCAAATCACCCAACAGGTTCATGTCTCCTATTGTTTGAGATGACAAGTTACTTTAGCATTTTTTCACCTTTTTCTTCTTCTTTTTTTTTTTTTTTTTAATTGGATAAAGAACAAAACCCCCTCAGTATTCTGCTGTTACATGAGGAGATGAAGAATTAGCTGAGCAGAAGGTCCAAGTGGCCCAAATTAATGAAGCATTTGAAAAGTGAACAAGCTTGATTAATGTAATCGGCAGTTTGGTAGTTCAGCACAATGCCCTTCCCAGCAGACAATGTAATAGTTATGAAACTAACCCTGAGTGATGAAGTGTTCAAGAAACATTCTTTGGAAAAGTTGCTCAAGAACAAGAAGTCCCAGTGCAAAGTCTTTGGCTGGTACACACTGGCCAAGTTCATATATGTCATATATCAGTTGCAGAGCTATTCATTGACGTTCAATGTGACTGTTTTGTTTTTATGCATGCCTGTGTGTAGTTCTGTCTGAAAATAAAGCCTGGCTAGCAATTTTTGCTTAACTGAGTGAGTCTGAGAAAGTTCTGGAGTTTTTCTTATCTAGCAGTGTAGGGTTTTTTATGTAAATTGATTTTTTTTCTTTTTAAACTGAAGTAAATTTCTTACATACATGACAATATACTCAACAGGAATAGGTTCTTTCATATGTACCTGAGTAAAACCATTAAATAAGCAAAATAAGATATGTTTGATGGTATCACATGTAATGGGAAAAACCCAGGCAATTGTCTTTAAGGAGGAAAAAAAAAAAAGCTCATATGTCACCTGACAAAATATTTTAGAATAGTGAAGTTCTTGTTAATAAAGGAGAGCAGCTGAAATAGGTGATAGAGTGTATTGTAGATCCCAATGGCAGCACTTACACTGAAAATGTATTGAAAATTAAAAAATAGTTGGAAAAGGATATAAAGTGGTAGTGATATCAGTCATGGTGATTAGTATTATTAACCTAATTAAGTTTGTGCAAATACTAAGAGGATAAATAAGGAAGAAGAATGAGGATATGGTGGTAACTGGGACTACTGTGGAAAGTTTTTCTGGCAATTCAGGGGAGCTATGCTGAATGCTCAGTATTTCTGTGCTGTGTTCTTTGATGGTGGGCAATTAAACTAGTTTCACTGAACTCACTCTTATTGGTGTAATATGTAAACGCTGCCAGTTTTAATTTCAAGTATTCATCAATTGTGAATAGCACTTGAATTACGGGAGTGGATATTTTTTCTGCGTGTCCACTAGCTGTAAGAAAGGAAGGCAACAAAAGCGATTTTGAACATTGTGGGAAGCCAGAACTTTGCTTATTAGCTGGGTTTTATTGCCATCTGGTGGCTGTTTATGTATATTTCAGAAAGCACTCTTGCAAATTGTTGACATTTTGTGTGCTGGCATTCAAATGCTTTCAAACAGAAAGCATAAAATCAGCAGCTGTTTAAAAAATGTTGAGTGTATTTAGGAAATAAATTGATATTATATATAATAATCTATATAATATTACATATAATATTCTATACTAATACATAGGATTTAAGTACTGTAAGATAAGGATAAGTGTGACCGAATGCACCCTAAAAGTCCTGTTGACCTCAGTATCAATCAAAATGCAAAGTGCTGTGCAGCATTGGGTATTTGCAGTTTTCTAGAACTGTAACATGAGGCCCAAAAGAAAATTTCAGTGATGATAAAATGAAAGAAGATATTTGAGGTCTTGAGGTACTCTTTGAATTATTTCTTTTTTATATGAGGATATATATGGTATGGTATTCCTGAAACTCAGCTTGCTTTTCTACTTCAGCATGTTCAGTTGCCATCCTGCCTGCTACTCTCAAGTGCTAAAAATAGGTGCCATTTGTTAATCTCATTTATATATTTGTGTACTTTACTTTGTAATTTAGTTTCAGGGATGGTTGTACTTTTATCAGAAATGTAAGTTTCAGTGTAAATAAAGGGCGCACGTTGAGATTTCAGTTTCATTTTGTGTAGGCAGAAAGAAGTGCTACTCTTGGGTAATGTTTGTGATTCTGTTATGGCCTGTTAAAAGCAGTCATTAATAGCTTCTCTGTAGTCCACCTTATTTATTCCATGTGTTGGTAATAGAAAAATCCTTCAGGAAAATGATTAGATCAGCATTGTGATCAGGTTTTATGCAAGTGTATTTTAGACAGGGAGAGGAAAAGATGTTCATTTCAATGCAAACCCAGAAAAAAGTTGCATCGATCTCTATGGACACAAACTTTTGGATGGAGATTGAATGTGACTGCTGATCCAACAGCAAGGTAAGTATCCCAAAAACAGGAAGGTAAAGAAAGAGCCTTTCCAAGGTGACAAATCTAAATGCAGGTTTAAAGTATAATTTGTGTGGTTTTTAGTCCCCTGTGCCTGCCCCATGGCATATGTCTGTGTTTGGATAGCATGAACTAAATAGAAACTTCAGCATAAAGTTGGCCTGGTATTTAGAGTTGACAAAAGCAAAGGCTTTCCTTTGCATCAGCTGGCAGCTGCTGCAGCCACCTGCAGTAAAACACAGGAGGGTGAGAGGCTTTGGCTAGAGAGGCAGCACTGGTGCTCCCACTGGCAGTGCATCTTGAGTGTGGGAGGTGGGCACGTGCTACCTGAAATGAATCAAAGTGAAGAAAGCCTTGCCTATCCCCAAAGGTCATTTATTCTTTGGTTATATTGCTGATGCTGTGACCATCATTGCTGTGCTCTTGCTTTGACTTGTGATACTATTTTTATGGGGCTGTTGTCTCCCAGTGCTGGCACTGAGGTTATTGTCTGCCAGGTTTTCCTCCATGCAGACTCTCGCCTTTATTTCTGCTGCTGTCTGCACTGTTTGGTACTTAAAGCCTCATTTGCTACAGTCTTTTTTTTTTGTCCTCTAGACTGTCATCCACATTTCTTCAGTCTATACTGGAAAAAAATAATCCTCAATGTCTGATACTGTTATTAAATCAAATCCCTTAAAAATACGTATCTTTGTGTTCTCTAATCATTCATTACCGGAACAATGAAACATTTTGAAACAGACCTCTTCCTGCTACTTTTTTTTTAAAAAAAACATACTTCTTCCTATCACATAGCACTACCAGGAAATATGCTCTTGCCCCTTCTTTACTCTCCGTTTCATTCTCGTAATAAAGATGGTGTCAGAGAGGGTGTCTCTGTTTCTCTGAATGTTGTGAGCATCACTGTTTTAAAGCCTGCTCTGGCATTTTACAAAAAGGTCAGTGTCTTGTAACTTCCAGGAGCAACATTTTCAAGGCAACCATCTCAGCTGAGTGGGTGAAATTGGTGGCAGTTAGATGCAGGACCATTGCCAGGATGGCCTCTGCCGAACGGACTTCATAGAACTCTGCCTTCCTCACCATTGCAGCTGGTGAGGTTCATGTGCACCTCAGGAATTACCTGCATAGGGCGTTGTGGACTTTGTTTACCTTTATGCAAAACCTCCTCATACTGCCTGATGGAACACTTTTGGGCTCCTACTGTTTTTACTTTCAGATAAAGCTGCTGGGCTGTTGATGGTTATGGTCCTCTTAGATCAATGCTAAAGAGGGTACCTTTTTCTACTGAAAATACGGAAATGTGCAAAATGCTCTTGCACTTCAGGTCTTACCTGGAATGTGTCCTGGCCAAAGCCAGGAGAGGTACTGAGTTTCTGCTCTGTCAGAGTTCAGAGTTAGGCTCTACATTTCTGTTTCCAGACCCTGCCCCAAGGGAGGAGTGTCACAATACCCTGTTGCGTTGCAGTTAATTTGGCAGAAGTTAAACCCCCTTGCTTTCCAACCGACCCCAGACAAGTCTGGGTGGCTGGGGGCAGCTGGGCTTAACTCCTGAGTGATGTCTGATCTGACAGGTTGTTGTGATCAGGTTTCATGTATTCTCGGGAACAGATTTAAGACTCAAATGGAGTCAAGTGCTAAACTACTTTATTTAGTCACAAACGACCAGCAATGTGAAGAGGAGGAGAGAGAGAGAGAGAGGGAGAGAGATCTTACAATAGTCACCACCACCGCGAGTCCACCAGGTCCCCACAGTCCGCTCGTCTGGCAGCCATGATTCACCTGATGTTCTCTCTGGGTCCAGTGGGGAGAATGGTGTTCTGCTCCTGCCGCATCTCTGCTGGCCTTGCCTTTTGTAACACTGATTTGTTGCATAGTCCTGGAACTGTTTTAGCATATCCACACCTCTCCCTTTGGTGATGTGGCACACGGCCAGTACCGTCCCTGGAGGGTCCTGGAAAGTTCTGGAGGGTCCAAGCTTCCCCCTTCACATATCTCTGACCCTGGGCCCGGGTGCATGTGCAGAGGCTTTATTTTTCGACAGCCTTGAGCTATGCTGCCAGCAATGTTGATGCAGATTTTGCAGTACCTTACAAGGAACAAGTAATTGTAATGAGTTACTAGAGGGTGGAACAAAAGGGAGTAGTATGAGATAAAGAATTGTCAGAGTAGATAGGATAAAGTAAACTTTATGTAACGTTATATAAATCATGGAGCTGATGCCTAACGTGACACATTAGGTTAAAGAAAATGGTTCCATGACTGGATATTGCAGTATATGTAATGCATGAAGAGTTAATGCATTAATTTATGTGTTGGTCCTTAATAAGAGGGTTGATGTGTACCTCATCGCCTGATATTGTAGGTCTATGGTAGTGCCTTTTTCCAGCACTTGGGGTGCTAAACCAGTACCCATCTTCATCCTGCTTAACATCAGGCTGGAGAGCGAGAATTTTATGCTGCTGTAATCTTTGATAGCTAGAGGTCATGCTGCTGCTCAGCAGAGGAGCTGGCTCAGCCACTGCCAGCCAGCTGGTAGAGCATTTGTAGGAGCATTAATGCCAGCAGACAGACTTTGTACAAAATATGTAGGACCTTGCTTGCCATTTGTAAGCCGGCTTCTTTTAAGTTTTAGTCAGGGGAACAAACATGTTTATGTTGATTCACTCATACTGTTCTGTGTCCATTTATATTCCCAGTGACTATGGGAGTGTTACCTAAGCAAGGATGCAAGAAGCTTTGAATTTTAAAGAGGTTGCAAAAGAGCAGCATGATGAGATGCTGTGGCCCTGCTTGACCCTGACGACCAAAAGAAACTTCCTGATTCCATCGTTCATTCAGGGATTCAAAACCATGTGTGTGGACTGAAAACTCAAACAGGAATTGTATTAAAACTATCTACTTGAGGAAGCACTGTCCTCACAGCAATGGGTGGTAGCCTGAAGCTAAGCAGGAAGGGGGAGTTTGCATATTAGTTTATGTAAAACCCTTAATTTATGGTACTTACAGCCTAAGATTGAAGGAAATAAACCCCCTTGGATAATTGAAGGTGCTATGAAAGATTTTTCCAGTGCCAGTCCTGTTCAAGGAACAGGTCTATTGAGAAACCGTTTTTACAGTAGGTGACAAAAGTTTTTAATGCAGGATATCAGTAAAGAGGTCATAGCAGGATTAAAATTGCTTATATAATAATTTAGTAGCAATTGAGCTCTGTTTTTAAGGTAAGAAATGATCAAAATACTAGTAGACTAAAATTCTGCTGGAATCAAAGAAACTTCTAGTGCTTGGCTTTCTAAAATAGTCAAGTGTATGGAAATCTGATTTACCAAGAATCATGACATAGAAACCTTAATCACAGGTCTTCTCCTAATGATCTTGTAAACTATGTAGAAGTAAATTTCTTTGTAGCTGTCATATTCCATGAATTTACCACCTCCCCCCCCCCCACTTTTCTTCCCAAAGCACATATTGTCCGTTTTTCCTGCAGAAATACGTAAGGGGCAACAGGTAGTCTTGGCCTTCCTGTGCTATTTGGATTTATTCTGTTTGTTACATTAGATGCTTCAGTAGCTTTGCCATATTGATATTCATTTAGTTCCTAGAGGCATTTGATATAGATATGATTTAGAGAATGAAGTTAAACTTCTGAATTCTGTTAATAAAAATAGGTGGTTGCCTTTGAGGACACCTGAAAGCATCTAAGGTAGATTTCTCAGTAAGACACTGTAGTGAAAAATACGTGAATACAAACCAGAAGCCTACAATGTATACTATTAAAAAAAAATTGCATCACTTTTTCTAGCTTCTAGCTATGTGAAATGGGCAAGAAATTAGCTCACCACAAAACCTGGCAGATTTTTCCAGGTCATCACACTGGTCAACAATACCCTTGTGGTAGGAACAGCAAAAGCCTTGGGTAAAATGTCAAGGTTTCTTTTTGGTGCTTCTTGTCCCTTTTCTTTTATGAGCTGTAAATACTGACTGTCAGTGGTTGGACCTATGGCTGTAATGAAACGGGTTTGTAAAGCACACCGTGTCCCTTGCATCAAGCCACAATAGAAATGGAGAAGCAAATACCTGTGGTGGGTGGGACCTATAATTCAAGTGAAACACGTTTGTAAAGTTCATTCTGTTCTATGAATGGAAGTCACAATACAAAGGCGAAAGCCTTGGTTTTTTGAGCAAACAGTTCTAGATTGCATAAAAACTGAAGACACACAACAATTTTTAGTTGCCCTTCTTGCCTGATCTGGCAGGGCTCTGTCTAAACAGCTTGTGCCTGTACACTCCACCATTAAGAATCAGTAACTACAAAGGCCAAAAATATTTTCTTGTCCTTATCAGGGACTTAGTTTTCTGCATCTTACTGTAACCATTTCAGGAACCAATTTCTCTCCCACTGTGCAGATGGCATAATCTTGGCCATTCCCTGTCGACTTGTCTGGCCAGTTCTCTTTCCTTCTGCTGAATCTTCAGTCAAATGTTTCAATATATATTACTTGCAATCTTTTGCTTGTGTACTTGTCCCTGTTGTGATGGTCTGGGATAATTGTCTAAATTTTCCAAAATGGGTTTAAAAGTATCACAACAGGAAAAATACCATACAAAAAGCAAACCAGATTCTGCCTTGATTGGTCAAGGTTGTCCTTCACTTGATTATAAGGATCATTTTTGATGATTGTTGTGGTTTAACCCCAGCTGGCAACTGCCCCACGCAGCCATTTGCTGACTCCCTCCCGGTGGGATGGGGGAGACAATCAGAAGGGTAAAAGTGAGAAAACTCATAGACTGAGATAAAGACAGTTTAATAGGGAAAGCAAAAGCTGTGCATGCAAGCAAAGCAGAACAAGGAGTTCACTCAGCACTTCCCATGGGCAGGCCAGAGTTCAGCAATCTCCAGGGCTCCATCATGCCTAATGGTGACTTGGGAAGACAAACACTATAGCTCCAAAGATCCTTCCCCTCCCTCTTCTTCCCCCAGCTTTATATGCTGAGCAGGACTTCCTATGGTCTGGGATATCCCTTGGGTGAGTTGGGGTCAGCTGTCCCGGCTGTGTCCCCTCCCAACTCCTTGTGCCCCCCAGCCTGCTCGCTGGTGGGGGGGTGAGGAGCAGAAAAGGCCTTGGCTCCGTGCAAGCCCTGCTGTGCAATAACTAACACATCCCTGTGTTATCAACACGGTTTCCAGCACAAATCCAAACCATAGCCCCATGCCAGCTACTGTGAAGAAACTTAACTCTACCCCAGCCAAAACCAGCACAATGATGTCATGTAAATGGACACAAACAAGTTTTAATTTTTGATAGCTTTATGTATTGGAGTAGGTCTTTACTAAAAATTGCATTTGTATTTTTACTACAATTAGGGAAGTGGATACCCTGCTTATTTAAAACTAGTGTCTGCTCTGAAATTAATAGTATAGTTTGATGATTTTTAAATGCCCTAACCCCAAAAGCTGATGCCTCAGCAGCAGCTTATCTTCAACTAGTGTGAAGGCAACAGGGAGATGTTTGTATTTAGGTACCCACATTTATAGGCATGGAATGTTTAATGCATGCAAAGCCTTCGTGTCCCTATATTTTGCATTTATAGTCAGCAGCAATTAGGTAGCCAGTACCTCAAAGGTATATGGGAATCCTGAAAACGTGGCCCACGTACAATGTGTAGTAATAGTGCTGCTATTTATTATGTATTAATAATGGTAAGCTCGAAGCATGAATCATCTAGTTAGGACTCAAGTATTTTGTATTCCTTCCTGCACATTCTGTTCTCATTTGTTTCATTAGCTGCTTCTGGTATGTAACAGGGATTATTGTGTACTTAGTTACCTTTTCTGTTTTGTCATTTCTATGCATTTATTTACGATTCCAGATGCCAAACCTACTGTAGTTACTTTGATTTACACATGTTTTCAAGCTGCACTGTTATGGAGCCTAATATGAAGGCAATCCCTGAAGCCCAACTCCTGCAAGGTAGAGGAGCAGGTTGGTGATTGCTTTTTGAAGCAAATGCTTTCTCAGCAACTTCCCTGGTCAATTTTGATTTGCTACAACTGTTTATGGCACACTTGTGTTGCAAAGATAACTGTCTTTTGAAGTTCAAGTACTTGCACTGGAATGTCTCCATAATTTATTAACTAGATATTGACTTAAATATCAAGATATATTGAGTAAAGACAAATTTTTATCATTATTTATGTTCAATAAAAGACAATGTTTATAACAGAAGTTGCCACCTGTGAGCCAGATGAAAGATAAAGGTAAGGAGTGTATTTCAAGAAGGTCCTTGGTTAGGGTTTGAACTGATATCCTACATTTTGCATGGAAAAATGAACAAAACAAGGTTTTTAAAGGTAGGTAAGAGGTACCACAAAGATTGTGTGATGTTAAACACTGTCATAGAAGAAGAAGCGTAAAAGGAATGGCAGCATCAGTTTGCTACTTGGCCTGATTAAGGTTTTGGACATCACCTGCATAGGCAGGATGTTTTTGCATCTCAGAAAATTTAAAAATGCTGCCTTTGAATCATTGAAATGCATAAGCTGGAAGTGTGGTGGGGTAGTTTTTAGGTGGAAAAAACTAAAAAGTTCTTCTCCAGCAGCAAAACCTGGCTGAGCAAGTCCTTGCACAAGAACAGCAACTGTCTGCTGAGTTCATATATACTCAGAAGGCAGGAAGGAAAGGTGTAAGAAATACCTCACTGAAGGGCTGAATATTCAGCACAGTCTGTAGGAATAGCATTAAATATGCAGCTCGGCAGTGATGGAACTCTGTGTGTGTGTATACTACAGAAGAAGGCAGGAAAACAGAACCCATTTTATTGCTAACCACAGTTCTCTTTTTGTCAAGTTATGCTTCTTCCATGTTAATTAAACCAAAAGCTCATCAGAGGAAGAGCCTGTGATTCAACTTGTATATATACAGCTCAGGGCGGAGAGTCTCAGCCTGGATGTGGGAATGGAAAGATACATATCTTGGTGTGTGTGTTATTTTTATTTTACAGCTAACAAAGTTCAATAATTCATTCACCTGTCAGCCTGATTTTCCCTTCAATGAGCACTGACATGATTTTTCTTCCCTGTTTTCCTTTTTGTGGATGTAGTGTTTTCTGTCTAGATTGTCTCCTGGGACACATTTCTGTCTCTACATATCTTTCTTGCTATAGTATTGTTTTCTGATTTTTCCCCATTCACTTTTCTCCTCTGTTTATTCCTGAAGTGGGATCTCCTGTGTGGCTTTTCTCCTCTGCCAGCACTGTATTTCTGTATTTTGTTTACCTTTACTTTTGTCTTCATTTTTCCCTTTCCTCCTGTCTTGACATCATAGTCTGTCTCTCTGCCTGTTATACATCTGCTGCCACTCTTCATCTCCCCATATGTTGTTTCTGGAGTAAATCCAAAAAAGTTACTGTGATGCCCCAGCAGCAAGAGCTGCAATACTTAACTTCTGTGTGCCTGCTACAGGACGGCGAGAGGGTCCCTTCCTTAAGCCCAGGAAAATAGATCAACTTCCTGGGAAGGACCTAGAACCTCTAAAATTTTAAGCTGCCTGCAGCAATTTAGTAAGGAAGAACTGACATAGGAAGGTGTAGGATTTCAGACACATCATACATACATACATACTTTTGTAATTTTGTGTATGTGTTTTGGAAGTTTGTATATGTGTTTTGGAAACACAGAAGAGCTCAGTTGTTACTTTTACTCAGCATGAGTAGTTTTTCTACCTATTTAATTGCCTTTTTACAGCACACACCACTTGACTTCACTGCTGTCCCCTCCTCACCCTAAGATGCTAAAACTTACAGCCCTCCCCTGGGAGGAATAAGGCTTCATTTACCCATTATTGCTTTTTTGCTCCTTTTCTTCACCTGTCTATGAAATAATTCAAGAATTGTTGGGCCAGTGGAGTTAGTGCAAACCAATAATGTAGGGAAGGAGTTCTGATTCCCACTCCTGGAACTGCTGAGGTAGTATATGGATAAAAGGATCATTGGTTTCGATTGGGAAGGAGAATAGTTTCTGACATGAACAGGCAGAAGACACCATGTGGCACACTGCATTTACATGCATGACTTTTATCCTTCCCCCAGCCACTACTTCTTGTGTCAGAATAGCAGAAGTTTCAAAATATAACCCTCAATTTACAGATTATGCTTGTGCATGGTCTGTGATGTTTATAGGTCACTTGTGTACTGAAACCTGGATCCAAACGTGATGCATTGAGCTTGCATAAAAGAGCTCTGTTGTCTTGTCCCCCATCCCCCCGCTTCCTTTTTCCTCAGCAAGAAACAACTGCAGTCAGCTGTTCACAGTCCCTTCATCCATTTGATTACAGAGGCAGGTATGTCATTCTTCACCAACAACAAAGTGTGCAATGGGCATTGGTATTCAGGAACCATCTGTGCCACCAGCAAAGGTTCAGCAGAGGGCACCCAAATTACTATGAGTTGGAGTCTTGGTTTCTTTTATGTAGAACAGGGTAGGTCATATTGATACTAGACTCACACACGTAGCATTCCCCAAAGGACCAGACAAAGAGCCAAAGATTTAAATTATTTACAAAATCAGCAATTCTTTATTCTCGCCTTAAAAATTTGAGGGGATGTGGGAAAGCACTAGCCAACTGTGCAACAGTCATGCCTCCTATGTCTCTGAGATGGGTCCTGTTCAAACCCTCAAAGCAAACTCCCATCCCTTATGCTGAAGGTCAGGGTTGGCAAACATGTCAATGCAGCCACTCTTGAAGAGGTCTGCGGTTAATTTCTATTAAGCCTTATAAAAATTTGGGACTCTTTGTGACAATGTGTATCTTCAGTCTATTTTTTTTATGAATCAAAAGTAACATTTTAGATACAAGACGGATATAGTGTAAGCAGAATTTCAGTATAGCAGTATATCCTCCTAAGAATTATTCTCATTAGAAACATTTTTAATCTTACCATACTGTGCTATAAATGATTTTGAAATATTTATGATTTAAAAATGAGAAATTCTCTGTCTGTTGACTGCAGAATTACACTGCTGTGTTTCTAGCTGGAGTTGAAAAACCGAATCCTACTGACTATCCAACTTCTACCACTAATTCTTTGAAGTGTCAGAGTATCTAGGGTTTTTTCTTAACATTGTAAGATAAAATGCTACCTCTTTGACAGGAATTGAACACACACCTAGTGTATTACAAAATATACTTTCAGTACACTATTATTCCATAACGAAAATTTCTAAGGGTGAGATAGAGTGTGTATGTAAGATTAATTATCCCCTTAAGTAGCTTGGTTTGCAATCTGGTAGCCCCTGGAGATTCTGGACCGATCAGCTTTAATTTTTTGTTGTCAGTCAGTTAGCCTCGCAGAGAAACTTAAATCTCTGCTCTCATCAACTTTTCCCTCTAACATTAGCATTAGTGCCTAACAGTTATTGTGGCCCTCATGAAATGGTATTTCAATTACAACCTTATTACCTGCTAGTATGCGACACTAGAAATGAAAGTAGAACCAGAATGTTGTAGCTAAAAATTGCAGAGAAAGTAAAAACTCCAAAGAAGTCTAAATTCTCTAAGTATGTTGCAGATAATTTAATTAACTCAGAATAAGAAAATTTTTTCTTTATGAAACCAAATGGTGTTAACAAAGAAGATTGGGAGCAAAAGGTATTTCATTTTTTGAAAAGCCCTAGGTAGACAATCTGTTTTCTTAGTAGTATACATTTAAGTAAGGGAAAGTAGGCCAGTTAATAGACCTAGCTTAAGAAGCCAGGGCAATTTTGAAGTGGTAGAACTGGCCTCAATACAGTTCTTTTTTGTTCTGGTGTTGATCTCACTCAAGAGGGAAAGATTTTAAGGCATTTATATCATATGTAAAGCAGCTAAGCCAATTCGTAGAGCTCATGGATCCTTTTTTTTTTCAAAACAAGGTTGTAATTACAATCATGGATCCAAGAAAAATAAAAGAAAGAATATTAAGAAAAAGAATTATAAAAGTTGCTAACTAAAATTTGTGAGAGGATGCTAAAGGTTAGAGGAAAGTGTGAACAAATTCCTAGACTTTCATAAGAATAAAATATTCATAAGAATAAAAACAGACTAGATTTGGAAAGGAAATAAGACACTGCCATGCTGGACTGCAAATATCAAACCCACAGGAATACTCTAGACAAAGCAAAAGCTGACACTTAAGAGAAGTTTGGAGAACGTAGGTCTAAATGTGTTTTCAAGAAGCAGCATGAAGACAGCAAAAGAGCTGCGACATCCATAGAACAATAGCATTTTGCAAAAGTGTGTAGACAGGTATTTTACATGCCTAAAAAGAAACTATTGATACCTGAAGAAATACATATCCAGTGAAAAAGACAGTAACTACAATAGATGAAGGAACATTCCCACATTTTTGTGGGAATTGTCCAAAGATCAGCTAGGAGTGTTAACCTGAATGCGCATATCCCACTTACTATTTATAGGTTGGGTATTGATATAGAACTTAATTTTGTAACTGAAGATTCAATAAAAGGTTGTTAAAGAAAAGACAAGATTAATTCAAATAAATGAAGTTAAGATCACACAATAGGAAAATTGCTTATGACATAAATGCATCAAAACTGTATGCAAAATTTTACAAGTCTTGAAAAGATAGTTTTGCACTGTTTTGTGAAACAGAGTACTTGAATACAAGGAAGCCAGACACTAGATTTTCCTGGAAGTCAGAAACTCTTACCACAGAGTTTGGGAAGCTGGCTGTGTCTCAGAGAGAGAGAAAGTTTAGGCATGGGAAAGGAGAAGCTAATTTTGCAGCAGGAAGAGAAATCTATTTTAATATTACCTAGAGTCTTTTTCTCTCTTTTTCTTTCTTTTTCATTTTTTTGATGCATGACAAAGGTAAAACAATGACTAGGGCTTGATTTATATGCAATGTATGTAGATATTTTAACACTAAGCCTGAAGTTCTTGTAGCCTTCTATATGTTAGGATCATTGAATGCTGGTTCTAGATTATAATTCATGAAATTAAAAAATACATCTTTAGAGAATTAAGGTGTTAAATATGTTTTCATAGGTATCAAACTGATATTAGCTAGTCTTGCATACCACCTACAGTATTAAGAGATAATAAGCTACAGCTTTTGGTTTATTGTGATTTTAAGTATTTGGTAAGAAGGTATTTATTTCAAGCATGTTACTTAGAGTTCAGGATATCCACTGCCTAACTGTACTGTGGAAAATAATATAGGACAGAGAGAAAGAATCTTTTCACTGTGATAGGAGCTATGGCATAAAAAGGTTTCACACCAATAGCAGTAAGAATGAACGAAAAGGATGATAATTCAGCACTGGTCAGAGGTTTATAATCTCATACTGTTTCCATTAACTAGAAAGAGTCCAGTGGGATTGGAAACAAACAAAGATGAAGCTGAGGTCCATGAAACTGGGTTCTTTGTGGTCATGTTTCTTGTAGTCAGAAGAAAGACTAAGCAGCAGTAAAATCTGTTTTAATTAGTGATTTTTTTTTTTTTTAATGAGTTCAGTATTTCAGAAGGACATTGAAGACACACCACTGTTTCAGAAGTGGTGTGGAGTGATTTTATGTGCATGTATTTTTGCACAAATCCATAGCAGAAAAAGTGCATTGTGAATATGAAAGAGAATCAGAATCCAATGCAATACGAAGAATAACTTTTATTTCCGTGAAAGAAGCATATCACAGCTGAATTTCATTCTTTGAAATGAAAATGCCTTTTTAAATGAAGGGAAAAAATAGAAAAAATTGTTGAAATTGTGAAAAATATATTTTTTAAAATGCTTTAGGATTTTTTTTCAGAATGTCCTGGTTTTGGCTGGGATAGAGTTAATTTTCTTTCAAGTAGCTGGTATAGTGTTGTGGTTTGGATTTAATATGAGAACAATGTTGACAACATGCTGATGTTTTCAGTTGTTGCTAATTAGCATTTATACTAAGTCAAGGTTTTTTCAGCTTCTGATACCCATCCAGCAAGAAGACTGGAGGGACACAAGAAACTGGGAAGGGACACAGCCGGGGCAGCTGACCCAAACTGGCCAAAGGGGTATTCCATAACAAAAGGCAACATGACCAGTATATAAACTGGAGGGATTTGGTCCGGGGGTGGTGGCCCGCTGCTTGGGGACTGGCTGGACATCCGTCAGCGAGTGGTAGGCAATTGCATTGTGCGTCACTTGTTTTTGTGTATTATTTTGTCATTATTATTATTTCCCCTTCCTTTTCTGTCCTATTAAACTTTCTTTATCTCAACCCACAAGAGATTTTTCTGATTCTCTGCCCAACCCCATTGTGGGGGAGTGAATGAGCGGCTATGTGGTGTTTAGCTGCCTGCTGTGTTAAACCACAACACAGAGGTAATTGAGTTCTTCACATATTGAAGACCAATTTATTTTTTTTAGGGTGCATATATGTGTATTAGTTGCCATTTGTTTAGGGAAAAATGTATTTGCAATTATCTAGGATATAAAATTTTAAAGAAAATGTACAGTGGGAGAACTTCTGGCCTATTGGTTGAATCAGAAGAGATTAAAAATCTGCTCAAGATTCCAACTTAGGCAAAAAGAGTTAGGGAAATTTATGAAACTTTAAATTGTATTTTTGACATTTCATAATTAATCTGGTGGGGAAGAGGATTAAATTCTAATCTCACATGCTGTTGCAGTGAAAGTTAGAAATGCTCTATCAAATTTTTCCTCCTCTACTACTTCTATTAAAATAACTCAAAATTACACAAAAGTGTTTCTAAAATCCTGCCTCAGATGCTCTTCAACGTTACGTAGCCTGGGAGTAACATGGAGAAAAGCATTTTGTCACGGGCAGCTGTGAAGCTGAAGGATTACTGTCTGCTCTTTCAGATGGGGATTCTGGTGAGTTGAACGGGTGGAGATTCCTCTGTTATTGGCAGGATAGTCTGTTAAGGAATATTTTTCCTCTCACATCCTTAATTTTGCATCCTTCATTCCAAAATGTGAGGAAATACTAATGACACAGTCTCTTGAAACCAGATGGGAAGCAAAATTTGTGGAACACAGGAAAGCATCTTGCATTTTAGACAAAGCTACTTAAAATGGAAAAATATGTAAACCAGAACTGACTGGAGGTATGACAAAGTGCTAACTTCATGAAATAAAGACAATATAAATAAATAATAATAAAAAGGTCCCTTTGAAGACACCATTGGCATCTATTAAGTCCAACCTCCTTTTCTACTTCAACCGTAGATCAGGTTGCCCAGGGCTTTGTCTGTCTTTGAATATGTCCAGGGATGAGGACACTGCAGCCAACCTGGGCAGCCTGTTGCAGTGTTTAACCACTCACAAGGGGAAGAATTTTTTTTTCTTATGTACAAATTGAATTCCTTCTGCTGCAACTTGTGGCTGTTGCCTCTTGTCCTATTTCTGTGTACTTCTGAGAAGGATCCATCTTCTCTGTAACTTCACTTTTGGTTGTAGAAGACTGCAGTCAGATGCCCCTCCAGCCTTGTCTTCTTCAGGCTAAATAATTCCAGTTCCTTCAGCCTTTACTCAAGGTCATTGTGGTCTAACCCCCTATCTTAGTGACCTTTCCTCTTCCAGACTTTCTCCAATATGTGGGTCTCTGTCTTATACTTGGAGGTGCAAAAGATAACAGCATTTCTGATGCAGCCTGATCAACATATCCCTGCACCTTGGTAATACAGCCCAGCATGTGGTCTCGTTTGCCCCAACAGCAGGTTGATGGCTTGGTTCAGCTTGTTCACCCTGTCCTCAGGTTCTTTTCAAATCACTCTTCTTCATGTCTAGAAGTTCAAATTTCCTATTGCTTTAAAAATGTAAAATGAAGCTCTTTGACTTAAAGTGAAGTTCTTAAATCAAAATCACTGTAGTTTTCAGTATTGGCTATTTCAAATCAGTTCACAGGACACTTGTTTCTATGTGACTTGTCATAAAAGTGATATTGTAAAATCAAAGACACCTCAGGCACATAGCGATGAGGTATAGAAGCAAGGTTTTGCGAGACACTCAGGGTCTTCTGTGTGAATATTTGTCGTGGTTTAATGCCAGCGAGCAACTAAACACCACGCAGCTGCTCACCCCTCCGCCCTGTCCCAGTGGGGTGGGGGAGAAAATCGGGAAAAGAAGTAAAACTCGTGGGTTGATATAAGAACAGTTTAATAGAACAGAAAAGAAGAAAGTAATTATGATGATAACAACACTAATAAAATGACAACAGTAAT
>JANZLQ010000079.1:3816497-3830596 GCA_026212715.1 Elanus axillaris | reverse complement strand
TCCCACCGGAGGGGGGCAGGGGGAGTGAGCGAGCGGCTGCGTGGTCCTTTGTTACCGGCTGGGCTGAAACCACAACACCCAGCTGAAACCAGGACAGTATTGCAGGTGTTACAGGTAGCTTTACTAATGGTTTGTGCTTCTGACAATACGGATCAAGTAAAAGATGCTTCCTTCATAACACAAAGTCTGTGTTAGGTAATTTCTGCAAGTATCTACTTTTTCAATGCAGACAAACAGCATCTGAGAAAATACTGCTTAGTTCACCTGTTACAAAGAGAATAAGAGTGTATGGAGTTGTGCACGAGATAACTCTTACTGGACTTAAGAAAGGATTTGGGGCCACAACCAGAAGGAGAGCTTGTAAGATGGGAATTAATAGCGTTATAGACATTGATCTGCACCTGTAAATGACATTACCTGGACCATCCTCAAATGACCCCCTGTAAGATCCACAGATTCACAGAATACCTCAAGTTGGAAGGGACCATAAGGATCATTGAGTCCAACTCCCTGCTCCTCACAGGACTACTGAAAACTAAACCACATGACTAAGAGCATGAGCCAGATGCTCCTTGAAGATTCAATTGTATTGCTGAAAGGACTGGTGGCAGCTGTCAAAATCATATTCCTTTAGCTGGCTTTGGGCAGCAGAGCTCTGAAAATTTCTCACTAGTTATTTCCATGATACTCTTCAGTCCTGTGCCTGATCAAGGGCTTGTTTTCCTGCAACATGGGGACGGAACAGATTTGAGCTTGTCATGGGTAGAAGCTTTGCTTTGGAGTACAGTGTGGATTTAGCCTTAAACTACTTGCACCTTCCAGCAGAAATTTGGCTGTTATATAATGGGTATGTCTATTCTAAATAAATAATATCCTGCTTTCTGGAGGCTGGATTGTCTCGTCTCCACCATGGAAACACATACTTGTGCTTTGGATTCATCTCACCTAACTTCAAATCAGTTAACCAACTGCAGATCAGGTGATTAACAGCCAAGCTATTGATCTGCCTTTATGATTAATGGAGAAATATGTATTTTCATTACATCTTAAGATCAGGAGCTGCAGTGCATCACTTCCTGCTGATACCTGCCTCTCACTGCTGATGGTGTTGGATGCCTGTGACGGCTAAATTGGGCTGTGTAATTAATGTTTGGGTGACTGAAGCTGGGTGCACTGAGCCCCTCTCTGAGCTAATGTCTGCTCTCCGAAAGACTGGGCAAAATGAATACACTGAATTTTCTTGGTCAAGAAGTTTGTTGGAGGAGGAGGAGAGGTTGGTTCCCAGCATGAGAAAGGTGTTAAAAGACCAAGATGCAATGACCTCAGGAGGTCCAAGCAGAAGCATGTTCCCCAGAGCAGAAAGTCTGTTTTCTGACCAACTCCATTTAGCAGCTCATTAAAAAGGACAAAATTCAGCTTCTTGCCCATACATAACAACCATGTAGTAAGCGTGACTGGGTGGGCTTCCACTCTACCTGCATTTCAGCTCTTTGGAAGAGGAAATTTGCTCAAAAATAGGTTATGTAGTAGTATTAGTTCACAGTACTGCAGCTTCCTGGATGCAGAATAGTCTATGTACATGTCACTCTCAGTGCCTCACTCCTTACATTTTCCCTATAATTTTTTTTCATATGGTAGTTGGAAGTAACTAGAGCATTGTCTGAGGGTGTTTCTGTTGCTGTTTCTGGATATTTCACATCTCAAGTCCTTGATGCATCGTTTAAAACATACACCAACTGCTTTTGGGTAAGCTCCTGGGTTTAAAAGTAAATTACAGTAAATCACAAATAATTGGTATTCAGCACTCAAATAGCAATTTCACACTATGGCTTATCCCTGTGACACTTCTCCCTAAGGGTCTTGAGTACCTCAGAATATTTATCCCATCAAGTTAATGCAAACTATTTAAAATTACTCAATTTGTAGCTATTATTAAGTGTTGTGACATGCTATGATTTTTCTCTGCAATTTTTTTCTTTAAGTATTTCCCATGGGAACTAAACAGTCAGAAGTCCCTTCGAGCTTAAAGGGTGGATTTTAATGAACGGCCCAGAGAATGGCTGTTTGTGCTCAAGTGGAGTTAATAGGTTTCAACAGCAACCCCACAATGGCCTGAAACAATGAGGTGTTTGAGTCTAAATGGATTTTACAGTATTGTACATGGATGTGATTTTAAAATTCATATGAAAACTTTCCCATATCATGTTCATGCATATTTCATACACATTTCAGTACTGCATCTTTTGCTTCAGTATGCTATTTCTGACAGAGCTGAAGCACTTGCTGGAGCTGTAGGTACTGTTGATTACTACTGCCATAGTAATAAAAAAATGGAGTAATTAAGATACATACAGTTCCTGATTTTAGTGCATGGCCTTCATAAACACTATGATGGTAAATAGGAGCATGAGTTGGCAGGCCTTGTAATTCCTTTTTGTTTGATTGTTTGATTATTTGAAAGAGTTTATTTCATCCAGATATGAAACAGATACTGACACACATTTCTTTTCTGGGAAGATAAATGTAAAGAACATCTCCCCATATCCACCAGTCTACCTGTCTACTGCCAAACCCACCCCATCCCCAAACCTGAGCCTCATCTTATCTCAATACTACTTTTTTTTTGTATAAAATCACTCTTCTTTCATATTCATTTGGATCACAAAGTCTGAATACTATCAATCTGCTGAGATATCCAGAGGGTGTTACTTCTCTCATGCTTTTTTGTTTTTCTGGGACTTGCCTAACACAAAGTTACTTGTACAGAACATCCTCTAAAGGACTAGCAAAGAAACTGTTACTAGTACAATTTGTCACTTGCTTCCACTTTCTGGTGAATTTATACTACCTATGAATTTGCTTACATGCAAACTTATTTTACATACTCTCTTTTTTCTTTTTTTTTACCTGCATTAGGCAATGATAAATGGCTCCTTCATTCATCATAGCAGGCTAACTGTGTTATGTTTTACACCTCTTCATTTTTCTATAAATTCTGGTAAATGGCTCTTAACAAAGTTAATGGTGACACAGCGTGTCAGCTTTGGCTGCCGGATTATTTTGCATTGGCTAAGCTTCACTATTAAAGTGGATGATTTATAAAAAAAAAGTCATTGTCCTGTAACTCCTCTTCCCTGTATTTCCTCCCTGTCTAAGTCGTCATCACTGTTGGTAAACAAAGGACAGTTCACTGCAGCGAAGGCTCTCCATGAACAGCCGTGCTTTCTGACAGCTCTGAAGATGAAAGGTCCCCACCGGCACTTACTGTAGCTCTGCTTGATCGAATTCTGCGACTGTTTTCCTATGCTG
This sequence comes from Elanus axillaris, assembly GCA_026212715.1. Lineage (NCBI taxonomy): Eukaryota > Metazoa > Chordata > Aves > Accipitriformes > Accipitridae > Elanus > Elanus axillaris. The sequence goes on along the minus strand of JANZLQ010000079.1, from coordinate 3,827,287 downwards.
CTCAGCAGGATGGTGGCTGCGTACCTTGTGTCTCCAGCCTGCATCACCAGGGAGCTCTGGCATCTTTCCAGCATCTTCAACATTTGTATAATGTTCCACGGCAGGAGTTTGTGTTTTATCTACAGCTCAGGCACTTTCTTCTTGCTACCCTACAAGATTATCTCCTACCACTGGCGACAGACCTTGAATCTCTTTTCCCCAGATTAAAGTCTGTAAAGGGATTTGTTTTGAAATATTGCTGCCTGTTTCATTGCAATAACTCTCATGCTTTTTAGAAGCAGGAGAAATGGGTTGAGAAGCGTGTTGCAAAATGTCTGGTGGTACAGATGGTAAAGACCAGGCCATTCCTGTTGTTTGAGAATACATATTTTCATATTTAATTCATATTTTGATTGCTGAAACCCTTGCTAATGCTGTAGACAAAACATATTTAGAAAAAATGTAAGCTGCCTCCAGTGACCCGGAATATCTTGGGTTTCCTTTTTTTTTCTGGTGCTTTTTAACACAGCCACATGTGGGTAGTGTGTCAGTGGACAGGACTGGAGATTGATGCCTTGGCCCTGCCTTTAAGAGGTTCATTCTGGTTATCACCATGTGATGTACTTTAGCCTGGTCATCATGCATATAGTGCATGTGTTTGGTTCCATAGAAAATAAGAAAATTAAAACCCAACACCTAGATTACTTTGTTAAATCCTGTAGTACTTGTTTAGAAAAGATGTGATGTTTTCTATACTGTGACCTACAAGAGAGGGTTTTCTTCTCTGAGTTGATACTAAATAGTGGTAGAATTTGGCTGGTTATTTTGTGTTTGCTTTTGAATTTTATTTCTGAAGTTTACATTAATTTCTTTTAGATATTTCAATTTTTGTTCTCAATCATCTTAATTCTTCAAAGACTGAAAAGGAAAGGTATTTTATATTTTAAGGAGATTTTTACTGTTAGATAACTAGTTCAACTTTGATTTATGCCATTAAAATTGGGAATAGTATAGAAGAATAAAAGTGTAGCTGGGTGCAGAAAATTAAAAAAAACAATAAACTTTCAACCTCATGTAACGAATTGAGCTGCTTAGCAAGGACATAGAAAAGAAAATCTGTTTTAAAAATCTATTATCCATTTGGACTCATTTTTCCTAAAACAGTGTTACACTTTCAAGTTTTGAAAAGAAGCCACTGATAGTAGTTTCAGTAAGAGAATTTTGCACTGATGCTAAATAAGTAAGTACAAATTAAAACTACTATCTTTATACTTGTGTCTATGTTTTTTCCAGTTTTGATTACAGTGGGACTATTCATATGGTTAGGAATGTAGCTGAATCAGGCCCTTAGTTTATTTGTTAATGTTTACAAATCACACAAAAATATTTAATATATAACTTCTGGCACTTCCATGGAAAATAGTTCTTTAACCCTTATGTTTATGTCTAGTTCATTTACTAAAGTAAATGTGAACTTCCATTAGCTCAGACAAGCTAGCTGATCTGATGTTCATGCCTTTTGAAACTCAGGTGGCACCATGACAAGTTGCTTCATATTCCACCGAAGCTTCCTTTCAGTGAATGGGCTTAAAGTCCAAAGAACAGGCTTCATTTTGACACACATTTGACTGGGAGCATGATTACATGTCTGTTTCACCCAGCAGTAAAGTGGGTCTTATTTCTACTGTTGGAAAAAACGACTTCCAGCTGCGATGAGCTTTGCACAACTCCTGACTCAGTCTGGTGGGACCTTGTGTGTGAAACTCAATGGAAAACTTGCTGTTCAAGCATGAAACTCCTGAGTTGAACCTGCATGACACAGAGTATAACCAGGCATAGGCACAGAATCAGTTCTGTGCATCGTGCAAGTTTAGCTGCCAGTAGTGATATCCATTCTTGCATTCAACTAGTGGCCAAGAGGGGCTGGGACACTGAGCTCACTGATCACAATTATTCAGGTTTATTTTACAATAATATGTCTTTTTTTTTTTCTAATCCCTTAGAGACCTATAAGTGTTCATTATCTCTTCTTCACTCATAATTCATAAAAGGCTTTCAGAAGATCAGACTTACAAGGAAGCTTTTAGTTCCTTCTTGTGTTTGATTGTATTATAGTTTGAGATCAATGATGTGATCTTGCTTTGAACTCTTGCAGTAAATAAACCTGGAAAAAAAAAATCTCATTTTAATTAGGTTTTCCCTTACCCATAACATTGACTGCAGGATTAGGCCTCAATCTAGCAATTTATTGAGTACTTATGCAAGTTGCTGAGTACTCTGAGCTCCCACAGATGTCAGCTGGATTTGAATACTGATGGCTGAATTAAGGTCCACAAGAATATTGAAAGTAGGGTTTATAAATCACTCTTTTCCCTTATTACTGATAGTGGTTATTGCCACTTCTCATACTGACTATTTCTTTCTTTAACCTGAAATTGCCACTGAACACAGAGAGATTGAGATCTGGCATTATGTTAATGAAGAGCAGCGATCTTATGAAAAGCCCTGTAAACCATCCATACAACTCCTTTTAGATGTATGAACAAAGGAATTAGGTAAACTATTCCTTAATTTTGAAATAAAAATGTCCTCTCTCAAAATCAATGGAGAAGATACTCAGTAACTTGTCATGGGCATCATGAGGAAAGCTTATTTTTTTGCCTTTTTTTTAGTGTTAGCTAGCAAGGAAGTGTTATTGTGGTTTTTACCAGTCTTAGTGGTAAAAAATATTAAGTATACTTGGAAATAGATTATGCATATATTTATAGGCACATATCATTTCATTTTAAGGAGAAAACCCAGCAATTCCACAATATTGTAGTGATTTAATATGTTCTTTTTTTGGAAAAAAAATTCACTTGGTTGAGCCAAGGTATGCTAATAATATTCATAAGAAAAATACAAATTTTGAACCTGAATCCTAAGGCAACTATATGTAAACATCTAGCATGGTGTTTGACACGTTTACTTTTAAGTGGCAACTGCACCTAGAATATTTTGGGGATTGGTTGTTCAGTCCAGAAAGGAGACAGAGGAAAGGAGCAAAAGGAGGAAATATTTGACAGCCTTTTAATTGTTTGGTTTTTTTTACTGAAGCTTAAAACATGAGACTTCTGGAGTATTTCATTATCTGAATTGATAAACAGTCACTGGCAGAGGTGAATTAGCAGAAACCAGAGGGAGTAAACAACAAAAGGAAAAGAAATCATCTGAAACATTGATATTGCAGAATTTCAGTGTGACACTCCCAAGAGCCTGGGAAAGCACCCTCTCCCATCACCCCCTCCCCACCCATCACCAGCTGACAGTACTTTCATACGTCTTATTCATGAATTATGAGATTAAATATATTGGGTTGTGACTCTCTAGCAGATGCAGATTAGCAGAGTGTCATGAAAGTTCATTGCACTACAATCATTCTTAGGATTTTGCCTTTTGTCTGCTTACTTGTTTTGTAGCTAGACTTCAGTGAAAATGCAAAAAACCCCACAAACCGACCCCAAAATAAAATAACGCCCCTAAAAACCTGCCCCCCAAATCCCAAACAAATATTTATATGCATTTTAAAACACATTCTACTTCTCTTTTATATTTCTTTCAGTAGATACTGTGAGACTTGCTGACCAGAGACGGAAAAAAGCAAGTATCAGTCACATGCATGAATAGTTACAGGAACTGCATCTTGAGCTCACCCTTGCATGTATATATCTGGAAAGTGCTTGCTTATGCAGTGAAAAGCAGAACCTACTCCATTACCAGCTGAAGCTCAACAGCAAAGCTTGATCAATATTAATATATGATAAATTCACAGAACAAGTAATTATAAGGAGTAAATATGAATAATGAGCATAGCTGAGGACATTTTGTTGAACCTGCAACCAGTTTTTTATTATTATGAAGAGTTATGTGAATTGATTAAATTCTTTCCTTTAATTTTTAGAATAATTGGTAAAATGTACTTCTCACTGGAACTGATGCAATGTCCATAAAAGATGCAGCTTATAGGAATGCATGCAAAGATATTGATTGATTTCTGTGATCACGTTTTTTTGTCTATAATCAGTTTTCAAGAGACAAGATGACTTGTTACATGAAATGCAGTGAGCAATGAAAATGTTGAAGACTGTGAAAAACCACTGCTGTTTTACAAATATTAGTCTTACTAACTCATGGACTGGAATGGTCTATTTTATGCAGTCAGTTCTCAAATAACACAAGAGAAGTAGCAGAAGGCGACAACACTCACTTGTGCTTACAAATCATCTGACATAGAGTATATATAAAAATTAATGGTATAGGTTGGAAATTTCTCAGTGGACTATGCAGTTTGCAAATAATAATCCATTAATAACCCTTTTGACTTGCAGCTTGAAATGTAACTTTTATCTTTTCAGTAACTCAAGACCCTAGGTCACTAATTAAAATAAAAAGGCTTGTTCCATGAGTTTAAAGAAAACTTCATCAAACTCATCCAACAGAATTTATCAGATGACTTTTCAGCACACAGCATTTTCTGACAGCTAATTGAAAAACATCTGTGGCCACAGACTTGGCAAAAAGACTGTTACTGCCTTCTGTGCAATGATTTTAGGGTTGACAGAGTACTTAAAACACTTGAAGGTTACCCTTACATTAATTGTTTCTTCAACAGGTTCCTCTAACATACTGTAAGTTAATATTCTCACTGACGGTGCATATATTGATTTATAAATACACTTTTCAGCAGACCTAATAATCTTATTAGCTTTTGCACAAGATAATCAGCACTGTAGCAAGTAATTCATGAATTTTATGAGATTGTTGGATTTCTAACTGTCATGGGAGCTGCAGACTGCATGCTCTTGTTAATGCATGCATCGCCACATGATGACTAATGAGGCAAGGTAAAGAAATCGAAATTTTTTTCATTCCCTCAACATGTAGCTGGTGTGTGATGCCAGATGTAAAATCATTGATGTACTTGCCAAGTTTCTAGGATCATGTCATGATTTATTCAAACTTAGACAATCAGGATTAGGTCAATCTTTTGAAAATGGTCAAATTCAAGGGGACTGGTTAATAGATAAGTAGGAGCATTGCTTGTAAATAAAACATTGAATATATATTAAAAATGAAATTATTATTTACAACTTGCTTTTTTTAGGTCACAGTTGTTCTCCTCTGAAGAAACAGCTAATGACTACAGTTCTTAATCCCCAAACTCCATCAGAATGACTTTATAATGAGACATATAAATTCATAAGAGCTATAATTGAAAGAACTGTGGCATTCTGAGAAAATAATACAAATGCCTCTCCCATGTGCATTGTATTTTATATGAAACAACTGTTTGAATATTTGTGAATCTTGCCTTGTGTTCTGCATACAACACAATCAAACTGGCTGATGTATAATAAATATCTGAGGGAGAGAATGAGGTAGCATATTAAAACATAAAGGTATACTTAGATAATTAAATTGAGTCTGGTAATATGATTTTCCAGCTTGTTGATACATAGCAAGAAACATTTAGAATGATTGAGTCTATTGTTATACAGAATCTGTTAAAGCTCAGGTTTGTTGTCAGTGCATTAAATTCTCAGAACATGCATATTTTTTCTATCAAGTGTATTTTTAAAGATATGTTTCTTACAAAAATGCTTTTTTTATGGCTATGGCCTTTGGAGACTCAATATGTACATGATGACATTCTTGTACTCTACATACAGGCATTTGGCTTGCTGAAATAAGAGCAGAAGAATTTATTGTCTTTTTAGGTGAGATTATGCTTTGAGGAATTACTTGATGGATCATTAACTGGAAGAGACAGCTAAGTTGCCATCACCAATCAAAGCAAATTTAGGATTTTCCTGCAAGTTCCTTCCTTTTCTACCTGCTCCTGTAAAGCAAGAAACCATTGAGTTCCCTCCAAGGTATTTTTTTGTTGGATGACTACAAATAAGTGTTAGAACTGAGGTTGATGCCTTTTCACAGAATCACAGGATGTTTGAGATTGGAAGGGACTGCTGGAGGTCATCTTGCCCAACCCTCCTGCTCCAGCAGGGACATGCAAAGCCAGTTGCCTAGAACCATGTCCAGATGGCTTTTATATATCTCCAAGTATGAAGACTCTGTGACCTCTCTGGGCAACCTGTGCCAGTGCTCGGTCACCCTCACAGTAAAAAAGTGTTTCCTCATGTTCAGACAGAGCCTCCAGTGTTTCATTGTATGCCTCTTGCCTCTGGTCCTATCGCTGGGTAGCACTGAAACCATCACCTGGCTCCATCCTCTTTGCACCCTCCCTTCAGATAGTTGTATACATTAATATGAACCCCCTGATCCTTCTCTTCTCCAAGCTGAACAGTCCCGGCTCTCTCAACATCTCCTTATGGGAGAGAAGCTCCATCCCTTACTTATCTTGGTGGCCCTTCATTGGACTCTCCCCAGTGTGTCCCTGTCTTGTACTGGGGAGCCCAGAACTGGACCCATTAATCCAGGTGTGGCCTCACCAGTGCTGAGCAGAGGGGAAGGATCATCTCCCTCGACCTGCTGAGAATGCTCTGCCTGATGCAGCCCAGGATGCCATTGGCGTCCTTTGCAGCAGGGGCACATTGCTGGCTCACGTATGTTGCACCTTTGGAGCTGTAATAATGCTGATCCAAAGCATCAGAGAACTAGATTTAATGAAACTCATGTTAAAAGCATGTTAGTAAATCACATTTCATTGTAATATCTGCACAAGTAAGACTTAGTTTTGGGTCTTTGCTTGTTTTGGTTGGAGTTCAGCTGGTCTCCTGCATTCAGGCTGCCCACTGTTTGAGGAGGCTCCTTGGCTGTCTGTCCTTGATACGTTTCAAAGGTCCCAACCACTGCTATTAATTCTTCCTTCTCAGATAAGGCACTGTTAAATAAGATTCATTCACTAGCTTTCTCACATACTTAAATGTTTTTCTTTAATTTCACTAATTTTTTAAGTCTGAATCCACTTACAGTGTCACAGCTGAATCCCCAAATGTAAGGGATTGGTTCTATTTCCTTGCCATAATAAGGCTTATGTAATTAAGTTATACATATGAAAAAAAATCCTGTAGTGGCTGTATTATATTTACTTTCTTAACAGAGCACAACTGATATTGGGATCCTTGCATGAAATCTAGAATGCAAACCTGCAAGGAGTTGGTTATCCTGTTGAAAAGTTTATAAAATAAATCTATCAAAAAACATGAGAAAAAGGAAACATCACTAATACTGTTCTTTAAGGAGCAAAGCTTATACAGTAGCATTTCATGTGTCAGTTTCTCCCCCTTTTTTCCTCTCCATACTGCTGTTTGAATACCTAGTCCATCTTCAAAAGAAACCAGAGAGGTTGTTCAGTCTCTACAGATTCAGTAGGCAGCTGTGAAGAGGGGAAGGGGTTTCATTGACACTCTACTGCTGGATAAACTTAACTCCTACTAGACCTCAGGCAAACCCAGTCTCAAGACACAAATCCAACACAAACCAGCATTTCTGCTGAGGGAGCTGTTTTTTTCAGTGAGGGAGTGAGTTTCAGGGACCGTCAGGTTGGATGGGGCTCTGAACAACCTGCTTGTGTTGAAGATGTCCCTGCTCATAGTAGGTAAGCTGGGCTAGATGACCTTTAAAATTCCCTTCCCACCCAAACCATTCTGTGATTCTAGGTCTTGCTCAAAGCTCCCCAGTTCCATGGAAGCCTTTGCTCAGAAGTCCTGCTTAGATACCCTTGTCTGTGCTTCTTAAACAAAAGTTTCACTTCAGCATCATTTCAAGTCTCAGAAGAGCTTTGGTTTGCATAGGCTTTCAGAAATATGAATTGTTCTGCCAATTATTCTTTCTGATAATTCATTGAGTGAGACTAATGTCTGGGAGGATAGTGGGGGAGGAGGAGGGTTGCTTTCCTATTCGTAACACAAGGGGTAACTTCTCCTTTTTCAGCCAGATTTTGTTATATAAACAGCAAGAAAAGATATGGATATATTAGCGTAGGAGAAAGCTGTGCAGACGGAGCGAGACAGATGAGCCAACATTTGTTTGTTTTAAGGGGTGACTGGCCTTTTCATCTGTGTCTGAATCTTACCCATTACTTTTATTTCACAGCATTTTTTCTGTTTTCCATTGGCTTTGGTCAATTCTTGCCATTCATAAATGTGTCACTGTTTATAGCTGAACTAGGCTATCCATCCATAATATGTGGTGTTTATCAATCATTTCTTTATTCACAAACTTTATTTTAGTTTCCTTTCTTTTGATTTCTGTATGCCAGACAGAATCTGGTTTAGCTGGCCAGATACGCATTGGAAACAACCAAGAGAAAAAGAAGTAAAATTATTATTATGAAGATCCTATAGGTGCGTGTTTATGCCTTCATTACAAATTAATCATAGAATAGAATGGAATAGAATAGAATAGAATAGAATAGAATAGAATAGAATAGAATAGAATAGTACAGTTCAGCTGGAAGGGACCTACAAAGATCATCTAGTCCAACTGTCTATGAGATATATATATATATCATATATGTATGATATATATATAGTCAAGAATGGTTGGCTTTGCAACCAGATGGACTTATTATTTACTTGTAATAATAACTTGACTGATTTTCTTTGTGAACTTGGAGTCTTTTAATGAACTCACAGTAAGGTTTGGGCATCTTACAAACTCAACAGTTATGCTCATTCACCTGTAATAAAAATACCTGCTACATTAATGTGGAATTTTCCCTGACTGACTGTGATTGTGCAGAGAGTTTTATAGCATGGAATTTATTTATGTATAGCTGGTGAAAGTTAGAAAGCACTTTGTTTGAACTCTTGTTACTGTTACAGAAATGTTTAATTAACCTTTGCAGTTAATGTCAATGTTTTTATTACATTCTTCAGCTCCCCCTGGTGCCTAGTGAAATTCTTGATTTCCTTTGCTAAAGAGACTGAAAAATGATGAATAAGGCAGCTGACCTGTAGGGTTTCCTGCTGCCCAGCAGTAGACAGGCAGACCCCAATTTTTAACCTTTTGTATAAATAGTACAGTCTGTGATCTGCTGGAATTGCTTTCTACTGCTTTTGTTTATCTGTCTGACCCATCCCTCATGTAAAAGCTGTTTTCCCCATACTCTGGTCTGTCACTCTGTCTGCTGAAGGCTATTCCAGTCACAAAAAACACTTTTGTAGAGCACTAATATGGGAAGAATTAGAAAAACTGCCATTTAAAAGACCTGACCTGAAGTAAATGGAAAGACCGCCTTCAGCTTTGAAATGAACTGCTCCCTTCTCTCTTCCTTCCCCGGTGCATGGCACATTCTCCCAAACCTTGTCTTTGGGCTTATTCATGATTTTGTAAATTAAAAAGGCCAGAGGTTCCTATTTTTTTAAAGGAAAAAAAAGTGTATTTTCTGGCTCCTCTATGGAATAGTTGAAATAGGCTGAATAGTTAAAAAAAAAGACAACAGATACTTGATGACTCTGTAGACTCCTACCCTGACAGTGAGTATTTCAAGCTATTATTTCAAGACTTAGTAGTGTCCATAGTTGTTACATTTAGTGGCTTTATGAATTACTTATTGATTTAGGTTCCTGTTTGTATATCAGTGTTAAAAGGTAAAACTGTATCACCAACACAGTTGGCAGGCTTTGTTGGAGTCTTCAAAGCTATTGATTAACTGCTAAAGGGGTTCTAATTTAGCCTTAAATGAATCTTGGATAGCTACATTTGTTTCCCTATGTTCATAGCCTGTGCTTTGACTTGCTCTGTATACCACTGTTGTACCTTTTCTTTGGATAAAGATACGCGGTCAGGCTGAAATGCTTCATAAAGCACAAATATCACTAAAATAAAGGAAAAGGTAGAACTTATATTCTACTTCAGTGCAAAACATTGTAAAGCCTCACCTGTGATCATAAGCCATGTTTGGTTTTGTATATATATGTGTTTATAGAAAGAAGTGTTTGTTTATAGCTTAGAAACTGGCTTTGGAAGAGTTGATGTAACACCTGTCCTGCTAACTTCACATAGACAGCATACCCATAAGAACATACAGCTCTTAAATCTATGGCACCTTCTAAAACTTAGGAAAGTACACTTACCTCCATTTTTAATATAAAGACTTTTAAAAAAAATCTGTGTACAATGCATTTCTAGAAGAATCTCAGAGCAAGAACATAAAACTAAGTAAGTTATACATAGTTTTCTATTAGAAGTAGACTTTTACTGTGCAGTTTGTGCTTTCTCTACTCTGTTTTTAGGAAATGGAAGCTGATGTTTTACATGTCTCCTGCTAAAGAGTACATTTTATTAATTTTCCCTTGGGGTAGAATTCATATCTACACAGAGTGTACAAAACAGAATTACTGACTAATGTTCTTAATTATATCTGTAGGTACAAAGTTTGCAAGTATTCAGCAGCAGAAGAAAGTTCAATAATTGTTCATAGTGACCAAAAGATATTTTAAAACACTAGAACATATTTGCATATTAATTGAAGATAGTAAGAACTTCAAACAGTTTTAGTATGTGTATGTCAACTTCATAAACTTCTGAACATTTATTCCTTTTTGTATTCCTAGTACAAACTTTAGGCACTATTCCATAGAGAAGGATCATGCATACTTGCTCTGGAAATTTCCCATCTGAGAAATCTCCTCTGAGGACATTCTTTTCATAGCTTCAGATAGCATCAACAAGGGAATCAAGGAAGATAAAATTCAGGAGACAAACTTTTCTTAACTTGTTGCTGACATGCTGTGATGGGTTGACCCTGGCTGGACGCCAGGTGCCCACCAAAGCTGCTCTATCACTCCCCCTCCTCAGCTGGACAG